>BLBF01000274.1:40041-57879 GCA_015471245.1 Laticauda colubrina
CCACAGGTATCCCTTCCCATCCCACAGCTATCTTAACCCATCCCACAGGTATCCCTGCCCATCCCACTGCTATCTTAACCCATCCCACAAGCATGCAAAGGCTAAACCATTTCTAAAAGTTTCCACCCAGACTTTATAGAAAAAAATTAATGAAGCAAGTGTGTGAAACAAAGATAAACTTTATTCATAACAAGCTGTACAACAAACATGACCCAAGTCAAATGTCCAAATAAAGTCCACAAATATCCAGGCAGCCAGTCTCTGGCACTCCTCTTGGTCACTCGGAGGTGTGTGCCCAGGCTAAGGTGTTAGGGAGCAGGTGCTGTGGAGGTGGGTGCAGCTGCAGTGCTGGTTTGAGGTGTTATTGGAGTGCCTAGCCCCGAGAGGACAACAGGGGACGGTGTGTTGAGGAATGTGTCGGACAGCTGGCTCAGCCCCGCGATGCTGAGAGGTCCTTCCTCCATGCCATGGCGTGTCAGCCCCAGTACTGAGGACAGATGTACTGAGGCCAGGCTTGGCTGTGGGATGGAGGAAGTAGCAGTGTAGTGGGGTTGCCTGCTCTGCAGCGGGGTTAGGACTGTCGTGGATGGAATCGGTGGCATCATTGGAACCGGTGGCAGCGGTGTCGCCCGATGACTCTGTGCCTGCATCTGTAAGGGCTGCTGTCTGTGCTGCTGGACCTCCGGGTAGCTGGACCTCCGGGTAGCCCTGGTAGGTGAGGGCCTGTGGGAATCCTTGGTATGGGAGGGACATCACCTGGGGTGGAGGAGCAGACCTGGACTGGGTGGGAGCAGGTGCCTCTGGGTCTGGAGGGTTGTGAAGCAGCGTAGTGATCCTTTCCTTCACCACCTGGTACTGGGGATCCGCCATCTCCTTGAGGGTCTGGTTCACATAATTGAGGAAGGGCTTGCGGTTGGAGGAGGAGGATTCGATGGGGACCAGCTGAGAGAGGAGACCTATGCTGGTGCGGATGGTGTCCCTGATCTCCACCAGGACCTTGTGGCTCTGCCCCTCCTGCGGTATGGCTCTCTGCCTTACTGTGGTGGCGGAGGTGTGGGTGGATGCGGCTTTGGCAACGGTGGACTCGATGTCTCCTTTCTCCCACCGCACCAGGGAGTCCTCATCGCTCTCCACCATGCTTTCAACCCACCTTCCTGTGGGTTCTCCGCTGTGGCACGCTCCACAGATACCTGCATGGAGATAGGGACTGACTCTCAGCCGCCAGAGGACTGGCTCCCAGCAGGCTGCCGGAGAGAGAGGGTAGAGATTTGGGCTCCTGGTGCTCCTCTGTGGCGGACCTCACTCTCCAGGAAGCTGCACTTGGCCATGACATAGTTCTCTCTTTCCGTCAGCTTAACCCTGCCCTGGTCAGATTTTTTGCGGTGTAGCTTCCCGTACCAGGTGTGCATGTGCTTCCACCAGCTGAGGAGCACCTCCGAAGTGTAGCCCAGACTCTTCGCCCTCTCTCTCCAAGCAGCCTGCTTCCGCTTGGTGTCCCTGTACAGCCGGTGTCCCTTCCACCACAGATAGTCGTTCTCTCTCAGCCACTCCAGCACCTCATCCTCGTGTGCTTCCTCAGTGTAATACTGCCTCCTCTCCTGTTGTTGCATACGCCTCTTCCTCCCTTTGGCAGGACCAGATGGGCCCTCATCAGAGGGGCTTCCAGGTTGTAGGGGCTGCTCCTCCACACCAACAGCATCATCATCATCAGCAGCAGCAGCAGCAGCAGCAGCAGCAGGATCATCATCATCATCATCATCATCATCATCATCATCATCATCATCAATCAACATAATCACCAGCAGGATCATAAGCAGCAGCAGCAGCAGCAGCAGGATCATCATCAGCAGCAGCAGCAGCAAGACCAGGATGAGCAGCAGTAGAGTAAGCACCAGCAGCAGGGTCAGCAAGATCAGGAGCACGAGCAGAACGAACAGGACCAGCAGAACCAGCAGGACCAGGAGCAGCTTCAGCAGAGTACGCAGCAGAAGCACCACTGCCAGGAGCAGCTACAGCAGAAGCTCCAGCAACAGAAGAGCGAGCCCAAGCAGCAGAAGCCCCAGCAGAAGATGAGTCAGGGACATGGGGTGGGAGGGTGGCCCTGTCCCTCTTGCCAGGGATGGTGGCAGGTTGCTGAGACTTTCGCTTCTTCCCCATGGTTGTGGGGTTGCTGGCTGGCAGGAAGCCTGGCAGGAAGGCTGGCAGGAAGGCAGGCACCAAGGCTGGCAGACAGACTGGTTGGCAGGGAGGCTGGAAGGCAGGCTGCCAGCAAGGCTGGAAGGGAGGCTGGAAAACAGGCTGGCAGCAAGCCTGGCAGGGAGGCTGCCCAGGAGGCTGGGAGGCAGGCTGGGAGGCAGGCTGGGAGGCAGGCTGGCAGCAAGGCTTGCAGGCAGACATGCAGGCAAGAATTCGAGGTATCCAGCAGCAGGTCTTTCCTCGGAATGCTGGCCACGTGCGAGCTGTTTCCCTTTATATCTGGGGGGCTTGCGCAATGCATCCCCCCCGCATGCGCAATTAACGCCAGGCATCCATTAGGCTTCCGCTCTGCATCCGCTAGGCTTCCGCTCTGCATCCGCTTCCTCCGCTGTGCATCCATTCTGCATCCGCTTTTTCCGTTCCGCGTCCGCTTCGCTGAGGCCCCCCGGAAGCCTAGCGGATGCGCCATCCGCTTCCATCCGCTGTGCTTCCGTTCCGCATCCGCTTTGCATCCGCCCTGCGTCCTCCCTGCGTCCGTGTTGTCCGCTCCAATTATGCAAATTTTCACCCCTTTTGAGCGCGGATACAACGGATGTAACATTTTTCTCCTCCGTTGTGTCCTTTTTGCATCCGCTGGGCAGTGTGACACGGCCTTTAGAAAGGAAGTAATGACTACTTCTAAAAGTTCATGCATAGCTGGAAAAGTATTTCAGATTAGTTCAGTGTGATTCTTTCTCCCATATTGGCACCTTCATTGCTTCTATGGTAGCATCCTATGCGTCGGGAGATCTGGGAAGTGAGGTTCTTCAGGATATCTGTCCAAAATAGAGGCATCAATGTTATATATCTCAGCAATGTTTTCAGATCAAACCTCATTGACCATTCATAGCTCCATCCTGGGCTCTGGGGTTTTGTAGTTTCCAAGACTGTTGGTTATACATGATTTTATCTCACATTTCAGATATCAGGTGGACAGTAGCATCCATATCAAAATGGAATGACCTTAAAATGACAGCAGGTGCATCATGACATAATTGTTTCAAGTATGCAACTTCGTACTTGTATCACAATGTCTGATGCAAGTACCTTTCTGCCATAAAGTGTCATGCCCCTGGTGGAGATTGACTCTAAGGGAGAATAGGAACAGCTGACAGGGAGTGGGAGTGTAGCTGCGGAGCTTGTGGAGGAGGATGGGGAAGGGCAGAGGCCGGCTAAGCAGTCAGAGGAGGACCCGGCCCATTTCCTATCCATCCTAGGGCAAGCAGGGAGGAGAACATAAGTCATCTCCTTGGGAGGAGAGGGCCTTAATCCTCTTCATGGGCTGCATGTGACAACTGAATAAGAGTTTGGACCTGCATACTGGCAAACACTGGAAACAAAGTGTATAAATATCTCTAGTTTATAGTTCCTCTCTGAGTTTGGCATCCTTCCCAGTGTGTGTTATCTGTGGACATCCTCCAGCCCTTATCTTGCCTGGCTTGTGTTGCTTTTTTTTCCTTCTTCATATAACTGTTTGTGTGGGAGGGTTTTTTTTTTTTTGTCTTCCATCAAAGATATTTGGAGCTTGGAAGCAAAGTGAAGGAATAAAAGGGGCTTCACCTGTTTTCTGTGGCTGTGTTGTTTTGTATCCCACCCTGGGTTATCACATAAAGTTATAATGCACATGTTGTCATTTCCCTCTCATGGATATGGAGGACAGGACAGAATAAAGAGAGAGAGAAAGAGGTCTTCTATGAAAATCTGTCCAGATCCTGATAAGGAACAGCAAGAGGCAAGGATATCTGCAGAGATAGCCAAAAACTCAAGAGGATAGCTGCAATTATGTGAGTAAAGGTCACTCTTTTAAAAGGGCCAATGCACATAAAAAATGGGGGCAGACTTTGATGTGGGGTTGCAACTGTATGGATCTCCTCTGTAGATGCCCTAGCTGAAAGAATATAAAACAGACAAGTAAAGAAGAATTGAATAATGTTTTGAAATGATTTCAACTTTGCTATTGTTTTTGTAGCAAGAGTTGCAGATTCTCTTATTGAGATTATAGTCAATCTGATTTTGGTCATCATAATTAAGTTTAATAGTGTGAATAAAGGAATTAGAATATAATAGACCTGAAAGGGACCTCAGAGGTCTTCTAGTCCAGCCTCCTGCTCAAGCACAAGAACCTATACTATTTCAGATAAGTGGCTGTCTCGTTCCTTGGGTACTTGACATAATCCACATCCCTCTCTATAAAGTCAGTTTTCTGAATTGTCTTAGACCAAATCAAGTCGGCTTGATGTGATGCTGGAAATTGAGATATGAAAACAGTTTACTTCAAGGAATGTGAAAATGAAACAATGGCATTTTAGCATCAAATATCAGCAACTTATTGACAAAGTTGTGGGAGTCCTATTTCAAATATATCTGTATCTGAGAATAAGTGTGAGGCATAGATTAAGGTATTAAATTTTGGATTAGAGAGGTTTGGGTTCAAAACTACCTTTTGGGATTAATCATGTACCCTCTCAATCTTGTGTACCTCACGAAGTGGCCATTAAGAACATAGAATGGAGAATCCTGGAGTAAAGTTGGAATGCACATCTCAATGACCTTTCTCTCCATATGCTAGGCCCATTTTGATGAGATAAATAGCCACATAATTGTACAAGCTGTCACATATTTCAATTTACAGCACTAAAGGCCCTGTCACACTGCCCAACGGATGCAAAACGTTTGTAAAAAGGACACTGTGGACAAGAAAAATGTTCCATCCGTTGTTATCTGTTCTCAAAAGGGGCGAAAATTTGCATAACCAGAGCGGATAACACGGAAAGGAACGGACAGGGGGAGGACACAGAGTGGATGGAAAGCGGATGCATAGAGGATGCATAGAGGATGCAGAGCAGATGCAGAGCGGATGCGTAGAGGATGCAGAGCGGATGCAGAGCGGATGCGTAGCGGATGACGTGGATGCATAGCTGCATCCGCTTTCATCCTTTCTCCGTCCATGCTACTAATGCTGCGCGTCCGTTCCGCTTCCTCCCTGCGTCCATTTACCGCTGGAACGGATTTGAGTTGCACAGATGCGCAGCGGATGCCTAGCAGATATAGCAGATGCGTAATGGATGCAGAACGGATGTCCCCCGTATGCCTAGAGGATGCAGAATGGATGCATTGGATACATTTTCCGCTCAAAAGTTTTGACCAGCTCAAAACCTTCTGAGTGGATAAAACATCAATAGACGGATGCTGGACGGATAGAGAGGAAGCAAAACGGAGGCAGTGAGTACAGAACAGAAGCATTGCGTTAACCAACAGATGGCAAGTGTTTTTCTCCATTTTACATCCTCTTTCCATCCGTTGGTGCAGTGTGACAGGGGCTTAAGAAGCAATTGTTACTTATTGTATATTTTTTTTACCTATAGACTTATATGTAAGAATACCTGACATTGAATAAAATGCTGAATTTGAAGCAAAATTCTCTCCTTTAGGTAATTAGCAAATGCATACTTTTTCTTGCTTTCATCAGAAGTATCAATTAGGTTTTTTGCCTGTTACAAAAACTTGTTAAACTTGCGTTATTCTCACTATTGTCATCACTGTGATTACCTTACATGTGGTTTCTTGTAGAACCTGTACAAAGATATATATCCTGTATAATTTATCATAATTGGGTTTTGGATTTTTGATGTAAAGTATGTGAAGTGGTTCTGGGACAAGGCATTGAAGTTTTCCAGCTTCTTCAACTCTCAGGTGCTAACAAACCTTTCATCCACGTTCAGAAATCAAAACAATCTCTTTACTTTCCCTGTAGTTTTTTGCTTTTGGCTATAGCCCCAGATTTCTGCAAAGTAGTCATTCCTCCTTGCATATACATGGAAAAGAACCAAAATAGATGCTAACGTAAGGGATTTAGATGAGCATATGCCAAGGAAACTGTGGCATCTATATACCAAGCTAGGGACAGAGCTGAAATGAGCAGACTAGCACACTAAAGATTATGGACCTGAAAAGGAAACCTAGTTTTGCTGAATATGTCAGTTAGGGATATGTTAATGGTTATTCCTTGGCTCTGCACTGCAATATTCTCAACATAGTCTGTTCTGGTACTTCTGTTATTTGGCTTAACTGGTTATAAGAAACATAGTACTATCTCATCTATATTTTTGCATTCCCTTTTTACAACACAAGGGAAACCACAAAAAGTTCAAATATTTCTAGCTGTTGAAGGATCCCTTTAAAGGAAAGAGATTACCTCAAAATCAGGGGACACTTTTTCAGCTGTATTTTGAATTCTAGGATGTTATTAAATTAAACAAATCTCAGAGAAGGAATTCAGACTGGAATGAGGTAGAGTAAGTTCCAAGAATCCAAAGTTCCTGTAAATCAAATGAAGACACATTTTGTATAGTGCTGGGGAAACTCTTTTCACCCATAATCTAAGTAACACTGTTAAGTTTGGGAAATGTTACAGCATAATTTAAAAAATATCCCCATCATAAGTAAATAATCCACCAAAGGGGGGATACCATACATAAAAGATGAATTTTGTGACAAATGAAACTAGAAATGTACAGAAAACATGTGGTTATATCCAGGTTGACTGGATTAATTAATTCCTATTGAAAACAACAAAAGGTAAGCAAGGTCCTATGTGCAGCTCACTACAATGCAGTTTCAGTTTACAGATGCACTCGTGAGAGACACATCCATCATTTTATAACCTAATTATCATGAATGAAAGGAATTGTAATCATATCATATTTCACTTACCAATTTTACCATAGCAAATTCAAAGATCCTGCATGTGAAGCTAATCTTGTCATTTTTCCTATGTGAACTGGTCAAGCATTCATAAAGGTAAAGGTTCCCCTCACACATAGAGCTAGTCATTTCTAGCTCTAGGGGAAGGTGCTTATCTCCATTACAAAGTCAAAGAGCCAGAGCTGTCTCCATGGTCATGTGGCCAGCATGACTAGATGCCAAAAGTTCATGGAACGCTGTTTGCCTTCCCACTAAAGTGGTCCCTATTTTTCTACTTGCATTTTACATGCTTTCGAACTGTTAGGTTGGCAGAAGCTGGGGCAAGTAATGGGAGCTTACTCTGTTCTGCGGTGCTAGGGATTTGAACTACCGAATTGCCAAACTTTCTGATCGACAAGCTCAGTTCTTAGCCACTGAGCTACTGTGCTCAGCATTCATACCTTCGTTCAAAATCTAGTCCTACGAATGAAATGACTGGAAAGATAGACAGGTGATGCAATGCCAAAAAGCTTGAAAGAAAAGCACCTTAACAGACTGCAGATGGAGAACACTCTTTCACCTGGATAAAAAAAAAAAGCCCAAAGGAATACTAGTCCAGCAAAGACTTTACCAGCAATGTGAAGACTAACCAGTGGGACCATCACCTATCTTAGACCCAACAACTTCTTCAAATATCTGACCTATTATTTGTTAGTGTTTCCCAGCATATTCATACCACCAATCCTAAGTACAATACGAGTGCCATTTTTTAGGGAGACAGTATAGGGAATTGAGAACTTCAGAAAGGATACCTTTGTCATCTGGTGGTCCAAGACTCTACTGTGGCACTATTTTAAAGCCCTGGCTCCAATTTTCCCTATCACTTCTTGAACAATCTTTTGAAGAAAAAAAAAAAAAGGCTTGCGGTTAGATCTGTTACGAGCCAGACTCAAAATTAGGCTGGGTTGATCATGTGCTCCCTGCCCCAGATTCTAATATTCTGAGTCTTTAGTTATCTCAGTGGTGAATGAGGAGTCTTTGGGACATCAGAAGTCCAGGTTCTTGGCTATTTTCAATATTTATATACAGGAGAATTAAAAATTTTAAGGGTTAGATTAGGCAGTGCTGCAGATAGGTATCTAACATGGAACATTGCACAGCCTGTTCAGTCTCCTTTTTTTTTTTTTTTAACATAGTTCTAACTCTTAGTTTGACAAAAAGTATAACACAGCCAAAGCACAGTTACTTCTTACTTACAGAAATGCCTGTCTCAGTAATGATTCTCCCTAATATGAAAAATGATATTTCTGAAGTAGGTTATAAGAAATTTTAAAGAAAAAGAACTCATAGTTTAGAAGCAATCTAATCAGAATTCTTGAAAATCTCACTATAAGTTCCTTATTCAGTACTCTAATATGATGGGGCTTCCAGTTTGAGCTTCTTCGGTGACAGACTGAAATCTGCAATCGTGCACAGTTTTGATCTGTGCTTGGTGCTGGAGCACCCTAAGCCGGCCAGTTTCAGGGCTAAGCCACCCCGTAGAGGTGGTGAAGAGGGAGGAGTCTGCCAGTAGGGTTGAGAAGAGTCACATCTCTCCTCCCCAGCTGGCCATTACTCCCTTTCACAAAGATGGTTGCAGCGGTGGTCAGAAATGGCCACCTCAAAGAAGAACTCAACCAGAAAAGAATGTGCAGGAGGAACAGAAGAAGAGAAAGTTTTGACTGACCAGGTCAAACTGAAAAAGTAACAATATGAGGTACCCTGGAATTTGAATTATAAAGAACAACATTGTTCCCAAAGAAGACTTTGAAGCAGCGAATGAGAGAGGGAAGGGAAAGGATTTGATTTTTGTACTTTTCTTCCCTATATTGACAACTAAGAGATTAAAGCAAGAAACTGGCAAAAATCCACTTTGACATTAACAGATATTTAAGTTGAAAATAAAATGTCAAAGAGATAATAAAGATTTCTGGATTCTCAAAAACTTTTAAAAGAAGGAAAAAAAAACAAAAGGGTGGGATCTGGAAAAATGGAGGAGACCACCTGGAAGTGAAAGGAATTAACAGTGAAACTTTAACAAGATTCCTAAAAGATACATTTTAACTGAAACTTTGTAACAAGATAAGAGAACCCCAGGAAGAGAAAGTGGAAAAAAGAAGCAAGAAAAAACAGCTTTAGGATCATTTGAATTACTTGGAGATTTTTGGATTTTTGGCTATTGGATCTAAAGGACTAAAATTAATCAGGTGGTTGTTTAAAAGTTTTTAAAATGGAATCACTCTTGGAAGAATTGAGAACGGAACTTAAAAAACAGAAAGAAGATGCACAAGAAGGAAGAGGTTCTTTTGGCTTCGTATTTCAATTTTTAGAAATGGAGATCCTGAACTAGGAGAAACAACAAGAAATGCCCATAGAACAAACAAGAAGGGCAGGACAAAGAAGAAGCCATTTTCAATGACCAAGTATTTCTATGTGGGGAAAAGAAAGGGGAGGGGGGAAAGAGAGTGAAAAATTTAAGAAAATTTTTGAAAAAAATTTGAAAAACAACTAAAAATCTGAAAAATTAGAAAAATCTGAAAAATTTAGTTGAAAAAACAAATAAAAAAAAGAAGAGTTTCAAAAGTAATTACAACATTAGGAAGAAACATAAGAGAGGATTACAGAAGAGAGAATCAGAATTAGAGAGAAAAGGGGTCAAAAAGGGAAGGGAGAAGAAGAGGGGGAAGAGAGAAAAGAAAAGAAATTATATAGAAACCTTCTGTTTTGGAATCTTTATCATACCTTGGATGTATTTGCGCCTATGAAAACCAATTCATCTTTATACCTTGTTCCTCTAGATAGAGACATATGGTAAGGTGGCTGGTTTGAAAATAAATAAAGATAAGACAAAGATCTTGACAAAGAATATGCTATCAAGACAAAGGAAGAACTGGCAGACTTATTGAAAATTGCAGATTACATCAAATTTTAATTTCTCTAATTTATGGAAAGTTTTCCTTCTTTTAACAGCTGAATTAAGTCTATTTTTATTAATTGTAATACATTTTTTTCTCTTCCATGGTTATATTTTATAATTAGGTTTGGCAGCTCTTGTGGATATTGGTTCATGTTGTTCTTTGGCTTCTTTTTTTCCACCTACTGCACCTTCCGCTTTTTTAGTCATCATTTGGCAATTCTCTTGGAATTCAATGAGTGAAATTTCTTTTTCTGCCTCATCCTCTTTCCCTCTGAAAAATTATGTGTAAAATGATTCAGCTTTCTCAATTGAGTCCATTCTGTATCTCTGTTCTTGCCATGTAAACATGAAACCCTCTGGAATCAGCCATCTTTCATCCACCTCTTTTTAAAGTTGCAATTTGGTCAAGAATCTGTATTCTCTTCTCATCTCTCTCACTCTTCTGGGTACTTGTTTCAAAACCACAATCTCCTTATCTTTATATTTCAATGTTTTCTCTCTTGCCACTTGCAATATTTGCGTTTTAATGGCTTTCTTTGTAAATCTGATGTGAATTTCTCTTGGTAGGCTATTTCTCATTGTGTATCTTGTGAAGTCTCAATAGACCTCATCTGTCCCATCCATCATCTTCTATTCAGTTATTTCCAAAGCTTCAGCCAATATTTCTGTCATTATCTCAGCTAGATTTTATCCTTTTTCTTCCTCTATGTTTTGGAATCTTTGATAAAATTCTGATGTGTCCATCTCCCATCTCAGCACAACATTTTTATCTTGTTCAGTTACAGTTTATCTGTTATCAATGTCTCCAATCTTCTTGTCTCTTTGTTTATCTTCTTCTTCAATTTTAATCGTCTTTCATCATACTTCATCATCATTTGTTGGATGTTCTCCACTTTCTCATCAGTTTTCCCTGTTCTTTGTTCAATGTTCTCTGTTCTTTGTTCGATGTTCTCTATTCTCTTTTCAAAATTCTCTGATCTTGTTTGAATGTTTTGAATTCCTTGCATAATCATCTGCAAGGTCACTTTTTCTTTTTCTTGTTCTTTCTCTTGCCTTAACATTGTCTGGATTGAATGTTGTCCTCCAGATGGTGGAGAGGAGAAAGTAGAAATTGAAGAACCAGGAGCTGTTAATTTTCTACTCATTTCAAACAATTCAAAATCTTCAGGTTCTTCTAAACCTTAATCCAATTGTGAAATAACCAATTGCAATTCCAAATAAAAATAGTAGGGAAAAAGAAGACAAATAGTAATAACAATACAAAAAGAAAAAAAAATTCTTCAGGTTCTTGTATACCTTAATCCAATCGATTTGTTAGATAATTATGAAAATTCAAAAATGAAGAAAAAGACCATAAACACACACAAAAGAGAAAAAGTTGTAAAAACCTAAAATAGATGGAAAAGTGAGGAATAAAAGCTAAAAAAAAAAAAGGAAAAATTTTTCAGGTTCTTCAACACCTTAATCCAATTAAGAGGTCTCAAATATAAAAGGCTGCATAAGAGGAAAATAAAAGAAAAAGGCCAGGAAGATAAAAAGAAAAAAGAAAAAGAAAAAAACAGTATGGGAAGTAGATGGAAAGACAAAATTACCAGAAAGGCAGAAAGACAGAAAGAGAAAAAGAAAAAAAGGTGACTCCCTTAAAAAGAAAAGGAAGGAAATCATTATGAAAACTTTTCTTTTAAAATAAAAAGCAAACGTAAAAATTTAACTTTCAAAGACAAGCAAAAAAAAAAACAAAGAAAACAAAGAAAAAGACAAGTTCCAAAGAACTAAAAATCCAAATAGCTATTTCAAAAAGTAAACTGTTGAGGAGGGGTAGCGCAGCTTAGGAAAAAAAGAAAAAAAACACTGCACTTTGTTCAATTATCCAAGGCACTTGTTATAACATTCTTCTCCAGGAACTTATCACCTTTTCTTTACCTACAAACTTCAACACCAGACTCCAGATGTTGATAGAAATCCAGAAGAGCACCTGCAATTATGCTCTCCCATGCTCTTCCTTCTATCTTATCAAACAGGCAATGTCCTTGAAAAGAAGTCTCAGTTCTCTCTTTCTCAGCTTTGTCTGGTCACAAGAGAAATAGAATATTTCCAAGCCTCTAGTTGGCAGTGTTACAAAGTTTCTTTGCTTTCGCTTTCCCCTCCTTTTCCAAGCAAAATAAAACAAGAATTAATTAAAAAAAATTTTTTTTAAAAAGAAATAACTAAAAGGGAGTCTCTAGCCTAAAATGTTACAAAATCAAGGAGAAAAAAAAATAGAAGAAAAGAAAAGCCAGTCCAGTTTCAAAATATAAAGGCCCTGTCACACTGCCCAATGGATGCAAAACGTTAGTAAAAAGGACACAACGGATGAGAAAAATGTTCCATCCGTTGTTATCCACTCTCAAAAGGGGCAAAAATTTGCATAAGCAGAGTGGATAACACAGAAAGGAACGGATGGGGGGAATACTCAGAGCGGATGGAAAGCAGAT
The DNA here is from genome assembly GCA_015471245.1 of Laticauda colubrina. Lineage (NCBI taxonomy): Eukaryota > Metazoa > Chordata > Lepidosauria > Squamata > Elapidae > Laticauda > Laticauda colubrina. Next base: position 52,390 of record BLBF01000274.1, read on the forward strand.
GCGGAACGGAAGCCCAGCAGATGGGAGAGGATGGCACATCCGCTAGGCTTCCAGGGGACCTCAGCAAAGTGGATGTGGAACGGATACAGCGGATGCAGAACGGACGCCGAGCGCATGAAGCGGATGCACAGCGGATGCACAGCGGATGAAAAGCGGAAGCCTAGCTGATGCCTAGCATTAATTGCACATGCGGGAAGGATGCATTGCGTAAGCCCGCAGATATAAGGGAAGCAGCTCAGAAGCAGGTCACCATTCAGAGGAAAGACCTGCTGCCAGACAGATTGACAGCCTTGCCTGCCCTGCCTGCATGACTGCCTGCAAGCCTTGCTGCAAGCCTTGCTGCCAGCCTCCCTGCCAGCCTTGCTGGCTGCCTGCCTGCCTGCCTTGCTGCCTGCCTTCCTGCCAGCCTTGGTTCATGTCTGCCTGCAAGCCTTGGTGCCTGCCTGCCTGCCAGCCTTCCAGCCAGCCTTGGTGCCTGCCTCCTTGCCAGCCTTCCTGCCAGCCTTGGTTCCTGCCAGCCTCCCTGCCAGCCAGCAACCCCACAACCATGCGGAAGCACAGCAAGCCAAAGCCATCTGCTGCCAGCTCTTGCAAGAGGGACAGGGCTACCATCCCATCCCCGGCCCTCACTCTGGTTCTGCTGGGGCTTCTGCAGTACAGGCTCGCTCTTCTGGGGCTGGGGCTTCTGCTGCTTCTGCTTCTGGAGGAGCTGATAACAAGCACTTCAGCACCAGCCACCTCCATAGCACCTGGACCCTTCACCCCTGAGACTGAGCGACCAAGAGGAATGCCAGAGACTCATTTTTGTTTTATAGCTTGTTGTTAATAAAGTCTATTTTTGATTCACACACTTGCTTCATTTCTTTTTTTTAATAAAGTCTTGCTGGAAACTTTTAGAAATGGTTTCAGCCTTTGCATGCTTGTGGGATGGGTTAAGATAGCAGTGGGATGGGCAGGGATACCTTTGGAATGGGTAATAGCTGTGGGATAGATAAACTTCCAGTGCAAGCATAGTGGGATTGTATGGTCCACCCTCCCATGTGCCACACCGATGGCCCTTTATATCATCTATAATAATGGAATAATTATCCACACATGTCAACATAAACACAACTCTTTATTAAATGCCCTGTTCATTGTAGGCCCACCCAACATACATGGCCCAATCTCATCAGTGTGATGAGACAGGCTGAAAGAAGCACCCATTAATCATCTATCATCCTGTCTTGCCACTCCACTGTTCCAGCTGGGGAGTTGCACCAGTGTCTCAGGAGGTTGCGCTGCTTCTTCCCTTCACGTGAGGCTCTGTTGGGGCCTTGCACATCCTGAGTGTCTATCAGGATTCGCCCTTGCCTCCATTCCCCAGGCTCCATGACCCCATTGGCTTGTTGGAGGTCCACGAGCCTGTTCTGCAAGACTGGGTAGCGGGTGCGCATGAGATTGTGCAGGAAGCAGCAAACTTTCACGATGTTCCTCATGATCTCTGGGCGATGCTTCATGGTGGTGAGAAGTACCTGGAACCTGTTGGCCAGGATGCCAAAGGCATTCTACACCACCCGCCTTGCCCTGGACAGCCTGTAGTTCAAGATCCTCTCTTCACGGGTGAGGTATTTGGAGGTGTAGGGCTTCATGAGGTAGGTTGTGAGGGAGAAGGCGTCATCCCCCATGATGAAGTAGGGCACATCTTGCGTGTCGTTGGGCAGGGGGTCTGGATCTGGGAAGCCCACGATGAGGTTGCGTTCCAGCCCACCCTTGAGGTCACTTGCGTTGTATACCTGGGCATCTGAAGATGAGCCGTTGCCTGAAGCATCGATGTACATGAACTTGTAGTCAGCATCAACCATGGCAAAGAGGATGATGCTGAAGAAGCCCTTGTAGTTGTGATAAGAGGACCCTGAGTTGGCTGGTGCTTTGCAGGCCACATGCTTGCCATCGATGGCTCCAATGGTGTGGGGGAAGTTCCACCTCTGATATCACTGCTCTGCAACTTTCTTCCAGCCTTCTTCAGTGGAGGGGCACTGGAGGAGCTCCTCCTTGTATTCTTCGATGATGGCCTGCACCACTTCTCTGACCACAATGCTGATGGTGTTGTGTGGCACCCTCCAGCCGTACTGCATGCTCCTGTAGGTGGTCCCTGAGGCCAGGTGGCGCAGAGTCAGTGCCACCTTGAGCCCAGGTTCCAGGCTGAGATGGAAGTTGGTGTTTGCTTTGGTCAACCTGGACAACTGCACAACTTCGTCAAACATGGCTGGAGGCATCCTCATGAAGTTCTGGAATGCCCAAGTGTCTTCGTTCCTGAGCTCGACCATCAGCTTGTTGTATTGTCCATCCTCTGCTCTTCTGGTGAACCATCTTCATACCCAGACGCTTCTTGGCCACTTCTTTTTCTTCCCATAGTAGAGTTCACAGAGCCTGTAGAAGGCTTCACGCTGTTGCAGAAGGATGGTGGCTGCCAAAAGGACTTTGTTACGATCCACGATGGACGTGACTGGATGCTATGGAAGAGGAAGAGTCAGATGAAGGCTGCAGAGGTCTGCACTGCAGGGCTGCTGTTCTGAAAGTGAGATCCAGATGAGTTGCTCCCCCTTTTTATAGACAGTATAGGTGTCCCTTTGCCTCCTCTAGGTATCCTCTAGGCATCCTCTAGACATCCTTAATATCCGAGATAGGTCCCCTCTGCAAAGGTATTTTCCATTTTAAATGCTTAGTTTCCGTGCTGCATCCGCTAGGCATCTGTTCTGCATCAGTTCCACGTCTGTTCATGGACATGATGCACAGGGGACTTCATATATGCCTTGGTTTTCCAGGTCAATTTTATCTTTGGGGTTTCTAAGGATGGCTGCTATTTTTCTGTCTGTTTTGAAGGCAGTCTTTCTGTGATGCCTGTGTAGTATCTTGCTGATTTTGTCTGTAGTACCTCTTATGTAGGGAAGGACAGCTGTTCCATAGGTCTGTTCATTTTCTAGGTCTCCATTATGCCTCAGTGTGTTTTTGTGAATCAAGCCGGTGATTTTGCTTTTGTGGAAGCCATTAGCTGTCAGTATTTTAGTCAGGGTGCATAGTTCAGTCTTTATGTGTGTCTTGTCTGCCAGATGTTTGATTCTGGTGATTAGTGTTTTGGCCACAGAGTATTTCTGTGCTGGGTGGTGGTGAGATTTCGCATTGAGGTAGCGGGCATGAATTTCCTTGTGCATCATGACCGGCCAAATAAATTGGACAGAACAATAGAAGAATAAGTACCCGCCTGCATAAACACAAAAAATGCAGTAAAAAAGCTGGAACACACCTCCTCACTAGTCCAACACATGAAAGCCACAGGTCACAGCATCAACTTCAGTGGCACTAAAACCCTATCAACTATAGAAAACCCCAGCCACAGAATCATCAGACAAGCCATAGAGATTGAAAAAAACCTGAAAGAATGAATAGAAGAGATCATTCCAGCAGACTGTCAATCTAATAGAGAGATCTCCACAGCACAAGCCAGGCAAACACCTGGGCACAAACAGACTCCTTCTGATACCTCCAGCTCAAACACCCCCCCACCAGGCACCCTGATGAAACCTGGCTTCCAAATGGATAATAGCCATCCTTTCACACGAAGCCAAGCTGCACTGAAAGCCTCCAGTGCAGGAGCAGAGTGTTGCCAGCCAATCAAAGCCACAAAACAGACAGAACAAACCAGAAACACCAATCAAACAAACTCCAAGTCCAATAAACACAGACCAAGACTCCCACCCAATCAGGATGTAGAAAAAAACATCCTGCCATAATAATAGGATAGCCTCAAATTTAAAACCAACGGCTGTGAGACCCTGACTCACATACAAACTCTATACAGAAGCCTGATGATGGCAGATGAGATTCTGCTGAAATGTTGCTACAACTTTAAAAGCACTATAATGACGTGGGATAATACCCAAAGGAAGCTGAACAGCACACATGTAAGTACCCGCGAAAACTTAAAAACACACACACACACACACTCACACACACATATTTCACCTGGGTTTCACCCCCCCAACAGGCACCCAGGTGAAACCCAGCTTGCTAATGAATAGCAGCTTGCTAATGAAGAGCAGCCGTCCCTTCACACGGAGCCAAGCTGCACTGAAAGCCTCCAACACAAGAACAGAGTGTTGCCAGCCAATCAAAGCCACAAAACAGACAGAAGAAACCAGAAACACCAATCAATCAAACTCCAAGTCCAATGAACACAGATCCAGGCTCCCAACCAATCAGAATGAACCAGCCTCAAATTTGAAACCAGGAACTAACTCTGTACAGAAGCCTGAGGATGGCAGATGAGATTCTGCTGAAACGTTGCTACAACTTTAACAGAACTACAATGACGTGGGATAATACCCGAAGGAAGCTAAACAGCACACACACACACACACACACACACACACATATATATATGTGTGTGTGTATTTGTGTGTGTGTGTGCGCTGCTCAGCTTCCTTCGGGTATTATCCCACGTCATTGGAGTTGTGCTTTTAAAGTTGTAGCAACATTTCAGCAGAATCTCATCTGCCATCATCAGGCTTCTGTACAGAGTTTGTATTGATTGATCGAGATTCTGTATAGAGTTTGTATATACAGAAGCCTGATGAGGGCAGATGAGATTCTGCTGAAACGTTGCTACAACTTTAAAAGTACTACTATGACGTGGGATAATACCTGAAGGAAGCTGAGCAGCACACATGTAAGTCCCCACGAAAGCTTAAAAAAACATATATTAGCTGGTTGGTATTTATTTTTGATGATTTCAAGATTTTCTTTTATCAGGACTTGAGTGTATAATGAAACCACGTCGAAACTTACAAGCAGATCTTCTTGTTCTACGTGTAGATCTTTGATCATTTCTAAGAAGTGGTATGAGTTTTGTACATATGAAGCTGCGGTTTCAGCATGGGGTTGTAGTTGTTTTGCTAAGTATTTAATAAAAGAAACTCTTGAAATCATCAAAAATAAATACCAACCAGCTAAAGACCTCATGGAACTAACAGAACACTGCCTAACCAACACATATTTCATATAAAAAGGACAAAGATACAAGCAAATTGAAGGAGCCCCTATGGGATCACCACTGTCACCCATCATTGCAAACCTGTTCATGGAAGAATTCGAATCCAGAGCCCTGGCTAATGCCACCCAGAAACCCAAATTATGGCTAAGATACATCGATGACACATTTGTGATTTGGCCCCATGGAAAAGAAAACCTAAACAATTTCCTAACACACCTAAACAACACACACCCCAAAATCAAGTTCTCCATGGAAACGGAAATAAACAAACAACTACCATTCCTAGATGTACTAATCTACAAAAGAACAGATGGCACACTGGGACACACCATATACCAAAAGAAAACACACACCAACTGCTACCTCAACGCCCAATCCCACCACCACCCAGCACAGATAAATTCCGTAGCGAAAACACTAATTACCAGAACCAAACGCCTGGCAGATAAGACACATAT
>BLBF01000274.1:62879-76979 GCA_015471245.1 Laticauda colubrina
GCGGGTACTTACATGTGTGCTGTTCAGCTTCCTTCGGGTATTATCCCATGTCATTGGAGTTGTGCTTTTGAAGTTGTAGCAACATTTCAGCAGAATCTCATCTGCCATCATCAGGCTTCTGTACTGAGGAAGAATCTCATCTGCCATCATCAGGCTTCTATCACTGACGGCTGTGATAGCCTGACCCACATACGAACTCAGTACAGAGGCCTGATGATGGCAGATGAGATTATGCTGAAACGTTGCTACAACTTTAAAAGCACAACTCCAATGACATGGGATAATACCTGAAGGAAGCTGAACAGCATTTCGGTAGTTTGGATCCATAGCACTGCATAATGGAGTGAGCTCCCATTATTTGTCCCAGCTTCTGCGAACTTAGGAGTTTGAAAGCATGTAAAATGCAAGTAGAAAAATAAGGATCACTTTAGTGGGAAGGTAACAGCATTCTGCGTGCCTTCAGCGTTTTGTCATGCCAGCCACATGACCACAGAGACATCTTCAGACAGCGCTGGCTCTTCAGCTTTGTCACGGAGATGAGCATTACCCCCTAGAGCTGAAACGACTAACAACATATGTATGTGTTTACCTATATATAAAAAATGTAAAATATATGTATGCATGTATCTCCACTTAAATGAACTAAGTTATCCAATTTCTCTTTTATGGTCCATTAGATTTTAAAATCTTTAGAAGATGAAATAAAAATAGATGACTCCAAACCAATCCAAATTAGACATAATATGTATCTGAGCAGAAGCACATGAGCATTTTTCACTGAGTATTTCTGATGACTGTGGAATATAAGAAAAATGTTTTTTTAATCCACTCCCGAACTGAATATTTTCCTTAGATTACAATTTCCCTGGCTATGTTTTAAAGAAGAAAACAACTCATGGAAAACCTATACACCCATACTTTGGTGCTGACATAAAGCATTGCATGCTTGCATTTGCTGATATTCTGAAAGATTTATGCACATGTTATTGTATTTGGTCATCTGAAGTTTTGATTCTAGTCCCTGTGGCATTTTTTTAAAAAAATTTGAAACTTCCAAGTTGATAATCCTAGAATGAAACTGCTTGAATCAAGAACATTCAAATACCGAAGCAGGAGTAACACAGACATTGCTCCACAAATACTTGTTTTATCATAAAATGCTATTTTGCTCATCATGTTGTCGAACATACCTTTGTACCTGTGCATTATACAGCCAATTAGAATAAAATTTAAATGCAATCTGTACAACTGCTGCTAAAAATCTGTTCCCTAACATACTTTAATCTGTGTACTGAAATGCATTCAGAAAAGGCATTTTACCTTTTAAACGTAAAGCAGGAACCAGGGAAATGTATCCATTGATTCAGTGAGAATCTGTTAATACAGAAGTATCTCATTATTTCAGAACTGTTAGTCATTATGCAAAAGGAGCGCAAAATCATTCTTTAATTATTTTAGTGAGAGACAGTTTGATGTAGGGGTTAAGTCACCAAGCAATAAAGCAAGAGACTGTGAATTCTAGTCCTGCCTTAGGCACAAATCCACCTTATGCCAGACACTCTATCTCAGCCCTAGGAATGAGGCAATGGCAAACCACACCCAAAATTTTGTCAAGGAAATTGCAGGGATTAATCAGAATTCAGCACTGAGTTAAAGATTTTTGCAGTTGGAGACCTGAATTTCCACAAACTTTTGTCTTTTATGGCTAGTGGCACAAGAGCTTGCAAAGAGGATTTTCTGATTCAGCATGCACTTTCTTGAATAAGAAAACATAACAAAATGCAGCTTTATTTATGTAGATATTATGAGGAAATTAAATCTACTTAACACATACACATATACAAAAACACAGGAAACTAGAACTTGTTTCCAGCTAATACTTAATTCAAATTATTTGAAGCAAGAACCAGGGGGATAAATTCATGAAATACAATTAAATGTATTCAACATAAGTTGGAAACACCTATTCCTTTTATGGATAAAATAAAACCTGCCTCCTGCAAATGCCAAAATAAGTTAAAAGAAGATGCTTTTAACAAGGTTATTACTTAAGCAGTGACAGGTTTACAGATTTTAGCACCACTGGGTTTTCACAGAGCCGCAGCAAGTGCTAAAATAACACACACCTTCAGGTTCATTAAATTCACCCACATGATGAAAAAATTGATATTTTGCTATATTACTTTTGTGCCTCTAAGAACTGTCTATAAATAAGGCAGACTAATAACAACTGTTTTAGGTGCTCGAAATAATAACAAAAATGCTTCTGAGCTTATCTGTTCCAAAAGGAAAACAACAAGATTTATAAGCAGAATATTATTTCTGCAACATTCGATTGAACTGCGACCAGCTACTATCACTGATTAACCCACAGACTGATTGATCACAGAAATGTTGTGGAAAAGGGGAAAACAGAGAACCATTAAGTGATTGTTGTAAAAGACAGGGGTTCTATTATTTCTTTGTGTCTCAGATAACAACAACCTGTTTCAAGTAAATTAACAGAAAGTGCAGTAGTTAATCACGTAAGCAGTGGCCTTCTATTCATAAATAGTAACTCCATAATCACTGATATTCTTATAACTCAGCATTGCCCTGTTAGCCAACTCATGTATTCTGTTCAGGCAAGGGGCATTGCTGGTGGAAGGAGGGGGGAAAAAAGCAGATTTTCTAATAAATCAATAGAGCTTGGCCTTTGGAGACCCAGAAGACATGTGGATGGTAATAGAGTATCTCAGGTTGTCTTGTGAACGATTCCATCTGGATGAAGGCTTGGTGTTATTCACAGCCTTCTTCTCCCTTAAAACACCTTCAATCTTATCCACAGCCTTGATCTCAAATGTCAGACCACCTGGGATATGCAGCTGTCTGCCTGAATAGGTTGCGTATGGGGCGGGGGGGGGGGAAACTGGCTGGGACTAGCCTGTGCCTCCTCATCAAGCACAGATATTGTCTGTGACAAGCAGGAGTTGCTCAGTATATGGCAATAGTGACAGGCATATCAAGGGCAGGCAAAAGTGCAAGACTCTGCACACAATACCTCTGTGTGCATATGTGTAAATACATAACAATACTAGAAGTGATAGGTCCCTTGTAAGCACAGTGACATGCAATAGATTTTTTTTTCTTTTTTGGTTGCTGCTTTTGTGCACACTGGCATTTCGAAGACTCTTGAGTTGTCAGCAAATATTTTATTTCTGTAACTGAAGGAAATTTTTCACCTATTTATCTATCTCAGCTTTCTTGAGTGGTGGAGGGGAAGAAGAAAAAGACAGAGAGCCAGGCAATTAGGTCTAGTTTTAGATGTTTTGCAAACAAATGGTTTATTCTACCACTTAACAATAAGTACCCAAACTAGATGTAGACATTTAAGTCAAAACTGGCTGTTGGGTTTAGTTTCAAGTAAAAAAAAAGTACCAGTATTTTCCTTGCATATACTTTTATACTTGTTTGCTTGACTGTAGCTCCATTAAATAAGTTCTCTTAGCTTCCAGGTAGTACAGTATACAGGACAGGACTGTCAAACTCTCAGCCCGTGGGCCGGATGCATCATGTGCTGGCCACACCCATGCCTGGTTTAGCAAAGGGGGGAAGTCCTGATAGGTCACATGATGTTGCTGTGACGATGTGCATTTGACACCCCTGATATCAGAAAATATGGTAAAGCTGCTTTGAAGCTGATTGAGCTGGAGGCATGTTCCTTTATGACTGGGAGAAGTAGAGAAAAAAGCAGAAGGATACTGATTGATGGTCCATGGGGAAAACTGTTCCGTTTGGGCAATAAGGTACACAAGACCGGTATCTCTCAACAAACAATTCTTTTTTAAATAGAAGAGTGACTTGTAGCAGAACATTTGCCGAAGCCACAGCAGCCCTTCTTATAGCAGCTGCTTGCCGCTTGTGGCCAATGACAGTTCTTTAGGATTCCCGCCGTGCAGCGGGCCAATCAGATTGGTATGTAATTGCCCAATCTGAGAGTGGCCTTTTCGGCCAATCAGTTTTAGCTATTTGGAGTCTTTCAATTTCCATACACAACACCCCTCCCCCCCTTGGTTTTGTCCAACGTGCGTAACATAGTCACGCAGGTAGGTGGGGCTTTTGTGGGTCCTACTTGACCTGTGCAGCTCAGTCTCATCGTGGTCTTCCATCGGTTCAGACAGGATCGTCTTTTCTCCACGTCTTTTCTATGGAACCTCCTGGAAGGGTGAGTCAGCCTTGTCGGTCCTGCCTGGGTTTCTTGGGCTGGTTGAGGTGGCTCTGCCACTCCCTCCTGGTTTGTCCGGGTTGGTTGAGCTGGCCTGGCTGTCTCCTTCCAGGAAGGCCTCACCTGCTACTGGTTCTCTTCTCTGGAGGTCATCTATGGGTAAGTGCTTTTTTTGTTTTATCAGAGTTTCTAATTCGGGTTTGTGTTGTGTTTTTTGTTGTGGTGGTTCGTCTCTCCCTTTTTTATTATTTTGTGTTCCCCCCCCCTCCTCGGTTGTTTTTGGAGTGTTTATTGGTGTTGGCAGCGATGGTGTAGTATTTCGTTCCAATGTCCTCGAGCGAAGCTGGTCGATGTGCCACTTCCATGTTCTGCCATCATCTAGCGTGAGTCGGTATGACCAGGGCCTTGTGATTTGAGTAACTGTGTCTGGAAGCCATAATGGGTCCCCGGTAAGGTTTTTCACGAAGACTAAGTCACCTATATCAAAGGAGCGATATTTATTTGAGGAGTCAGGGGTTTTTTCACAGGTATAAGTGGGGTGCAGTCTATCAAGGTAGGAACACAGTTTTCTACCCAAGAGGAGTTCAGCTGGGCTTTGTTGGTGGTTGTGCTGGAGGTGATATGCTGAATCATTAACAGTTTGTTCAGTTTATCCTGGACGTCTAGGGCCTCTTTGGTATAACGAACCATGCATTCAGCTCATCCATTTGATGCCGGATGAGCCGGTGCTGTTAGGGCATGTTGGATGCCCTGCGCAGCCAGGTATTGCTCGAAGTCTAAAGCAGTAAACTGGGGGCCATTGTCAGAGAGTACTACATTTGGTAGTCCATGAGTAGCAAAAAGTCTGTTCAATTGTTTTATGACTGCTTCAGTAGTAGTGGATGCCATAAGGAAAACTTCTAACCAATTTGAATAAGCATCAACAATTACAAGATATGTGTTCCCTTTCGTTGGCCCAGCAGAGTCAATATGCAGTCGCAACCATGGGCCTCTGGGAGTTTTCCATTCCAGGACTGGTGCAAGAGGGGGATCTGCCTTGGTTTTCCAGGTCAATTTTATCTTTGGGGTTTCTAAGGATGGCTGCTATTTTTCTGTCTGTTTTGAAGGCAGTCTTGCTGTGATGCCTGTGTAGTATCTTGCTGATTTTGTCTGTAGTACCCCTTATGTAGGGTAGGACAGCTGTTCCATAGGTCTGTTCATTTTCTAGGTCTCCATTATGCCTCAGTGTATTTTTGTGAATCAAGCCGGTGATTTTGTTTTTGTGGAAGCCGTCAGCTGTCAGTATTTTAGTTAGGGTGCATAGTTCAGTCTTTATGTGTGTCTTGTCTGCCAGACGTTTGATTCTGGTGATTAGTGTTTTGGCCACGGAGTTTATCTGTGCTGGGTGGTGGTGGGATTGGGCGTTGAGGTAGCAGTTGGTGTGTGTTTTCTTCTGGTATACGGTGTGTCCTAGTGTGCCATCTGGTTTTTGTAGATTAGTACATCTTGGAATGGTAGTTGTTTGTTTATTTCCATTTCCATGGTGAACTTGATTTTGGAGTGTGTGCTGTTTAGGTGTGTTAGGAAATTGTTTAGGTTTTCTTTTCCATGGGGCCAAATCACAAATCTGTCATTGATGTATCTTATCCATAGTTTATCTTAGTTTATCTTAGTTTATCATAGTTTATCTTAGCCACAATACAGAAGCCTGTGTAATGGCAGATGAGATTCTGCTGAAAAGTTGCTACAACTTTAAAAGCACTACAATGACATGGGATAATACCCAAAGGAAGCTGAACAGCATATATACATGAGGTCTTTAGCTGGTTGATATTTATTTTTGATGATTTCAAGAGTTTCTTTTATTGGGACTTGAGTGAATAGTGAAACCACGTCGAAACTTACAAGCAGATCTTCTTGTTCTACATGTAGATCTTTGATCATTTCTAAGAAGTGGTATGAGTTTTGTACATATGAAGCTGCGGTTTCAGCATGGGGCTGTAATTGTTTTGCTAAGTATTTAGCTAGGTTTTGTAATGGTGCTCCTATGGAGCTGACTATGGGTCTGAGAGGTATGCCTTCTTTGTGTATTTTTGGGAGGCCGTATAATTTGGGGCATCTAGAAGATTTTTCTCTTGGGATGATCGTCTGTTGGATATGTATATACATATACATATACATATACATATACATATACATATACATATACATATACATACATACATACATACATACATATATATATATATATATATATATATATATATATATATATATTCTTAAGTTTTCGCGGGTAGTTACATGTGTGGTATTCAGCTTTGTTCAGGTATTTTTCCACGTCATTATAGTTGAGCTTTTAAAGTTGTAGCAACATTTCAGCAGAATCTCATCCGCCATCATCAGGCTTCTGTATTGTGTTCGTCTGTTCTGTGTTGTGTTCATTCTTCTTGAGTATCAAGCCTGATGATGGCAGATGAGATTCTGCTGAAACATTGCTACAACTTTAAAATCACAACTATAATGATGTGGTAAAATATCCGAAACAAGGCTGAATACCATATATGTGTGTTTGTGTGTATGTGTGTGTGCAATTCTGAAAGAAGTGATTTACAATCAATCATTGCTTTTATGACTATTGAAGCTTCTCCAAAGTCACATGATCAGAATTCAGATGTGTTACAACCAGCGTGTACTTGCAACTGTTACAGGGTCATGTGATCACCATTTATGACCTTCCCAACTGGCTCCTGACAAGTGAAGACAATGCGAGAAGACCAATTTGCTTATCAACTGTATGATTCACTGAACAACTGTGTTCAAAAAGATCATAAAATTGGGCAGAACTTCCTTAATAGCCTCACTTAGCAATGGAGTTTCTAGTCATAATTGAGGGATTACATAAACTTCTAAATTGCCACATATTATAAAGTATCGAAGAGGGAATAAATATGGAAGTAACTAAACATAAATAAAACTTGCCCCCAAATTCAGAATTCAGTGACTTTACTGTGGAGCTCAAATAATCTTTTGACCTTTTCAACAGAACAGTCCATTAAACAATCCAGAGTTAACTACTTTCTGGAAAAACAACCCTTTTCTCATCCTTCCTTCCTTCCTTCCTTCCTTCCTTCCTTCCTTCCTTCCTTCCTCCCTTCCCTCTATAGGCCACTGAATCTTTCACAGCCTGTTTTCCTCCATGAAGCTGTACAGTTAAGGATAATCTGACTGAAGAAGGAAAGTTAGAGATGAAAGAGACTGAAAATGAAAGGGGGGTGGGGGCACTCAGGAAAACATAAGAGAAGAATGTACTTGTGGCTCAATAAATAAATAAATAAATAAATTGCCTTGCATACTTTTAAATAACTTACTTGAAACAAACTGAATTATTCATGCTTCAGATCCTACAGCATTACAACACCTGTTTTCAATCATGCATAATGTAAAATCACTCATTACCTCACAAGAGCCTCTACAACTCCAGCAATCAAATAGCATTGAGCGAGGAAAACAGGTGCCTGGCAGGTGGATCCCAACAGATGTTGGGAGCAAGCATGTCTTTTCTTGTACAGGTGTGATGATCTTGTTTTCGGCAGCATAATTGCTATTTAAGTAGGTAATACTTAATTCTTACATGCTTTAATATTTATTTTTGCTTCTTCAATTCCTTTTCTTCCCACTTTGCAAACTGCACCAGCTTGAAGCTGTTTTGGCAATGCACAAAAGCTTTCAATGAGCTTTTTGGCAGGGGAAACCTCATTCCAGACAGCCTTACTTCTTTCTTGGGTTTTCATCATACAAAGTCAACCTCTCCTTTTTTTATCTCTTTCGCGTTCTTTTAAGTTTAGCTCTTTGCTTTGGAGGTAGAAAGAAACTGTAAAAAGAATTTCCTTGCTCAATAGAATGATCCCAAGATATATCAGTTTCTAGATAATGAGACTTTCAGAATTATTTCTAGGGAATCATACCCATGAAAATTGGAATAGGAATTTACTTGCGTGTATGAATTTCGGAAGAAGATACCAGAACCTTGAAAAAAATAAAATGAAGGCTTCAGTTTCACTTTTCTTCAAGTGTACCTTTTAGAATAACACACATAGCAAGTCCAGCAATCTTTACTAAGGCAAACTTTGTTAAATGGGCAGTAATGTGCTCAGGGAAATTTTACAGGGCGGTGAGCATAGTATGTAGCTTTTTACACATTTTTTTATTTAAAGCAAATAATGGTGTGCCAAATAACTTAGCAAACAGGAAGGAAGGAAGGAAGGAAGGAAGGAAGGAAGGGAGGGAGGGAGGGAGGGAGGGAGGGAGGGAGGGAGGGAGGAAGGAGGGAAAAAACCCCAGAGAAAAGAGTCATTTTTCTAGAAAATAGTAAATTCTAGATTGGGAAGGGAAGGAGGACAAATTGCATAGAGTATGCTTGTTGTGATACTGCTCATTTAACAGTTCCATATGTGGAGGCACATCTTTGAATATAAGTTCCTTTTTTCAAGGTTTTATATGAACTGGCTTAGATGATAAAATAAAGTCTGTATACTTTTGAACTGTTTAGTAGTATAACTGTGCAGAAAACCTCTATAAGCTATATAAAGAGTTGGCAACCAAACCTTTATGACAAACAAAGACTGGCATAAGGAAGCTGGGGTGCAGTCAATTAAAAACCACTGAAAAACAGTTACAGGAACCAGCTCACCATGGGCCTGGTCTGACAAGACCTGTCATAAAACTCAATAATAATACCAATGTGAATTTTTTTGGAAAAAAAGAGCCAGATGCTCACTTTCCAATGTTTTTGGCCAGCATAGACCATTGTTCTACTAAATGTCTCATATTGCCCTCATATTTTTTTTGAATTCAGAAATTCAGTGATATTGAAGAACTATTTAGGAGCTATTGAGAAATATCATTCAGCTTGAACCATTTTTTCCTGGAGAGGCAATTGGAAGACTCCAAATAGGTAAAACTGATTGGCCAAAAAGGCCGCTCTCGGATTAGGTACCGATTGGTACCAATTATGTACCAATCTGATTGGCCTGCCGGATGGTGGGAATCCTAAAGAACTGTCATTGCCTGCAAGCCACGAGCAGCCGCTATAAGAAGGGCTGTCACGGCTTCAGCAAATGTTCCATGACAAGTCACTCTTCTATTTAATAAAGAATTGTTTGTTGAGATACCGGTCTCGCATACCTTATTGCCCAAATGGAACATTGGCAACGAGGATGGGATCATCCTAGAAGACCGAGACCAAAGCATGTGGCAACCAGAACCGAGCAACCAAGATGGCTGGTAACAATGTGCCGCCCGCACCGTTCAACCCAGCCGAAGAAGATTGCGAGTCATACATTGACCATTTTCTGATGTTCTTGGAAAGCAACGAGCTACAAGAAATAACCAACCAGAGGAAGAGAGCTGTATTCCTCATGCACTGTGGCCCTGCCGTTTTCAAAATGGCCAAGGCGTTAGCCAAACTGCGGGATGTGAAACAGATGGCATGGCCAGAATTAAACTGCATGCTATGAGCCCACTACGCGCCTGTGGTCTCCAATCTGATCAAAAGGCACAAATTTTATAAATGAGGCCAACGGGAAGATGAGAGGATTGGAGATTTCATAGCAGCCCTAAGAAATATCAGGGGAGCCTGCGAGTTTCAGAACATGGACGAAGCCATGAGAGACCGCATGGTCCTGGGATTGAAGGACTCTACACTCCAAAGCAAGCTGTTAAACAGACCAAACATCATGGTGGCTGAGGCCATCGCAGAAGCCACTGCTGCCGAAGCAGCCAAGAAATCCGCAGCCACCATGCGCCTGATGAATTCAACAAATGCAGAACCACTGAACCAAAACCGAGAAAAAAAGGCAGAAGGGAACCAAAAATAGCCCACAATGACTGCCCACCATGAAGATCTCGACTCCCTGAGTGATACCGATGATGATAACGAAGACTTACATAGGCTTCAGTCAGAAAGAAATTGGTGGGAAAAAAGAGGAAGGAGGTGAGAGTTCCAGTGTGCTGGATGTGGAGGCGATCACCCTCATTCTGAATGCAGATTCCTGGATGCCTTTTTGCAGATTCTGTGAAAAACGGGCACATTGCTAGGGTCTGCCGAAACAAAAAGACCTATAGTCCAAAGAGACGCGGCAGTACCCCCCCCCCCCCCAAGAAGCAGAGAGAAACAGGCCGGAAGCCAAAGGAGCTGAGAGAACAGGAACCAGCGAATGAATGACAGAGAAGAAACACATCAAACAGTAATCATTGGAAATGCCAGGGTAGCAAACGCAAAAAAGGTCCGAATAAATGTGAAAATCAAAGGAAAGCCCTGTGAGATGGAAGTAGACTCCAGATCATACCTGTCAATGGTATCCTGGAACACTATCAGAAACCTGATACCAGACATCAAGCAAAAAGAACTGGAACAGCAAAAGCTAATACTTAAAAGATTACCAGGGAAACCGAATCCTGGTAGTAGGTCTAGGACATTTCTTAATAGAGTTCAAAAACCATGCTGAGGTACTTCCTCTGACAATCATCGACCGGAATCGTCCTAGCCTGTTGGGAATTGAATGGTTTGAGCCCGTGGGAATCGGAGTGACCGGGATCAACAGCGTCACTGAGACAAATTGGGAGGAGAGCCTGCTGGAACAGTTCCGGGATGTATTCGACAGGACCCTAGGCAAGTACAAGGGGACCCCAAAAACATTCAGCCTAGACCCTAAGATAGCTCCCATCAGGCTCAAAGCCAGATGCGTTCCCTTTGCCTTAAAACCAAAAATAGATGAACAGCTTAACAAACTCATTGCACGGGTGTTAGAGCCAATCGACCATGCCAGGTGGGAAACTCCCATCGTGACTCCTGTCAAACCAGATGGGTTAGTGCGCATCTGTGGAGACTATAAAGCTACCCAAAATCACGCACTCCAGCAAAGTGCATACCCTGTCCCGGTAGTTCAACACCTGTTGCATTCATTAAGGGGAGAAAATTTTTCCGCAAAGCTCAATCTCGCGTAAGCATATCAACAGCTGCCGATTGACCCCGAAACTGCAGAGGCACAGACTATAGTCATGCACAGAGGGGCATTCAAATGTAACAGACTTCAATTTGGGGTTAGTGTTGCCCCAGGCATTTTTCAAAGCCTCATGGAGCACCTCCTAAATGGAATAAAAGGAGTCGTTCCCTATATTGATGACGTATTAGTATCAGCAAAAAGTAAACACTAATTGGAAAATAGACTAAGAGAAGTCTTGCAAAGATTCAGGGAAGCAGGGCTTAAGATCAAAAGAGAAAAATGTAAGCTAGCCACCAATCAAGTCGAATTCTTAGGCTACCTTATAGATGAGCTAGAGATACACCCCACTGAAAAGAAAATAAAGGCAATTAAAGAAGCACCCAGGCCGAAGAACAAAACAGAATTACAGGCATTCTTAGGTCTCATTAATTTCTACAATGTCTTCCTGCCTCAAAAGGCAACCATAGCAGAGCCATTACATCGACTATTAGATTAAAAAACTGTCTGGAATTGGAGCCACCGAGAACAAACAGCATTCCAAAACATTAAGGACTTATTAACATCAAACACCGTTTTAATACAATACAGCAACACCCTGCCACTGACGGTCACCTGTGATGAATCACCTTTTGGAATCAGCACCATACTGAGCCACAAGCTACCAGACAGCAGAGAAGCACCAATCGCCTTCTATTCCAAAACGCTGTCAAAATCTGAAAGAAACTACAGCCAACTTGACCGAGAAGCCCTCACCATCATAGCAGGCATAAAGAGATTCCATGAATAACTATATGGTAGGACATTTTCTATTATCACAGACCATAAACCCATGCTAGGGATCCTGGCAGGGACAAAACCAACCCTGAACATCCTATCACCAAGAATGACGAGGTGGTCAGAATTCCTCACTGCATACAATTACACACTCATCCATCGCCCTGGAAAGACCATCACCATGTGGATGCCTTGAGCCGTTCTCCACTACCCAACAAGGAAGGCAACCCAACTCCTACTATCTCCACTCTTCAGGTCGAGACATGGCTGTACCTGCCACTAACCGTAGCAGATGTCACTAAAGCCACCGCGAAAGACCCGCTGTCTGCTTGAATCCAGCATTGGGTAGGTAAGGGCTGGCTGGATAAGGATAGAGGTAAGATTTTTAAACCTTTTTGCACCCGGCAGACTGAACTGTCCATTGAAAGGGGTTGTATACTATGGGGAGACAGGATGGTAATCCCAAAAAAGTTGCAGGAGGAAGTGTTGCGCATGTTACACGAGGGATACCCGGGCATTGTAAAAATGAAAGCCCTGGCCAGGAGTTATGTCTGGTGGCCAGGGCTGGACAAAGACATTGAAAAATGGGTGGCTACATACCATGACTGCCAGTGCTTAACAGTTAACACTGCTTAACCAACATATATTTCATATACAAAGGACAAAGATACAAGCAAATTGAAGGAGCCCCTATGGGATCACCACTGTCACCCGTCATTGCAAACCTGTTCATGGAAGAATTCGAATCCAGAGCCCTGGCTAATGCCACCCACAAACCCAAACTATGGCTAAGATACATTGATGACACATTTGTGATTTGGCCCCACGGAAGAGAAAACCTAAACAATTTCCTAACACACCTAAACAGCACACACTCCAAAATCAAGTTCACCATGGAAACGGAAATAAACAAACAACTTCCATTCCTAGATGTACTAATCCACAAAAGAACAGATGGCACACTCGGACACACCGTATACCAAAAGAAAACACACACCAACCGCTACTTCAACGCCCAATCCCACCACCACCCAGCACAGATAAATTCCATGGCCAAAACACTAATTGCCAGAACCAAACGCCTGGCAGACAAGACACATATAAAGACTGAACTATGCACCCTGACTAAAGTACTGACAGCCAATGGCTTCCACAAAAACAAAATCACCAGCTTGATCCACAAAAACACACCAAGACATAACAGAGACCTAGAAGATCAACAGACCTATGGAACAGCTGTATTGCCCTACATAAGAGGTACTACAGATAAAATCAGTAAGATACTACACAGGCATCACATCAAGACAGCCTTCAAAACAGACAAAAAAATAGCAGCCATCCTTAGAAACCCCAAAGACAAAATTGACCTGGAAAACCAAGGCATATACGAAGTACCCTGTGCATCATGCCCGGCCACATACATTGGACAGACCAATAGAAGAATAAGTACCCGCCTGGATGAACACAAAAATGCAGTAAAAAAGCTGGAACACACCTCCTCACTCGTCCAACACATGAAAACCACAGGTCACAACATCAACTTCAATGGCACTAAAACCCTAGCCACTATAGAAAACACCAGCCACAGAATCATCAGAGAAGCCATAGAGATTGAAAAAAGACCTGACAGCATGAATAGAAGAGATGATTCCAGCAGACTGTCAATCATTTGGATGCCTGCACTCTCAAATAGAAAGATCTCCACACCACAAGCTAGGCAAACACCTGAGCACAAACAGACTCCCTCTCATGCCTCCATCTCAAACACCCCCCCACCAGGCACCCAGGTGAAACCTAGCTTCCTAATAGATAACAGCTGTCCTTTCACATGAAGCCAAGCTGCACTGAAAGCCTCCAACACAGGAACAGAGTGTTGCTAGCCAATCAAAGCCACAAAACAGACAGAAGAAACCAGAAACACCAATCAAACAAACTCCAAGTCCAATAAACACAGACCAAGACTCCCAACCAATCATGATAGGCTAGCCTCAAATTTAAAACCAACGGCTGTGAGACCCGGACCCACATCCATACAGAAGCCTGATGATGGCAGATGAGATTCCGCTGAAACATTGCTACAACCTTAAAAGCACTACAATGACGTGGGATAATACCCGAAGGAAGGTGAACAACACACAT
>BLBF01000274.1:77079-104698 GCA_015471245.1 Laticauda colubrina
AAAAAAACAATATATATATATATATATATATATATATATATATATATATATATATATATATATATATATACACACACACACACACACACACACACACACACACACACGGGATTTAAAATCATGAATTTGGTTGTCCCTGAGGTCCAAAAGGTTGGTGACCCCTGATTTAGAGAAGGGATTGAAGAGAAACTCATCAAACTTCCAAATGACTCCAAGCTGGCAGGAATAGCCAACACTCCAGAAGAAAAGCTCAAGATACAGAAGAATCTATCGAAACAAAAAATGAAATTCAATGGTGAGAAAAAGCAAAGTTCCACATTTAGGAAAGAAAATCAAAACCAAAACCAAAAAAAACCCAAAACTAAATACAGAATATGTGCTACCTTGCTCAATACCAGCAATTATGACATGGTCCTGGGGTCCTGGTGGACAATCACTTGAATAGGATCCAGTAGTGTGCTGAAATTGCAACACCCCCCCCCCCAAAAAAAAAAAAGCCAACGCAGTTCCAGGCTGCATTCAAAGAGGGATCAAATAAAGATCACATGAAATTTTAATAACAGTTTATAATGACTTGGTAAGGCCAATAGGCCACACTTGGAATATTGTATCCAGTGTTGGTCGCCACAATATATAAAAGATGTTGAGGCTCCAGTGAGGGTGCAGAGAAGGGCAACAAAGATGATCTAATGCTAAAAGTTAAAACATATAAAGAAAAAAGAACAGTTTATCTAATTTAATGAAAAAAAGGACTAGGGGTGATATGATAGCAGTGTTCAAATACTTTATCTAAGGGGTCAACCTATTCTCCAAAGCACCTGAAGGCAGGAAAAGAAGTAATGGGTGGGATCTAATCAAGGAGAGAACTAATCTAGAACTAAATAAAAAATTCCTGACATAATAATTAACCAGTGGAACAGCTGGGCTCCAGAAACTGTAGGTGCTCCAACATTAGAGGGTTTTTTTAAAAAGAAATTGGACAACCACTTATCTGAAATGATATAGGGTTTCCTCCTTGAGTACAACGTCAGACTAGAAGACTTTCAAAGTCTCTTCCAACTCTGTTTTTCTGAATTCAACTTCCTTTTTTTTCCAGACTGGAAACATAAATAATATGATTATTATTACATATGATATTTAACTTGCAAGAAAGTGTACAATTAGTTTCACCATCCTACTGAGAGTTACTAGTTTCAAATGAGTGATATGCAAAATAAACTATCAATTAATGTACCAATTTGCATGTATAACACTGGTGTTTTATTTTTCCTAGAAAATACACATCAGAAAATATAGTCACAGGTTTAGGTTTAGAGTGGGGATGGGAATATAATTACTGAGAGTAAACAGTATATTTTTGCAAATTCCTATTGCAAAGCCATCTACAATGCTGCCCAGCAGGTCATACAACTATTAAATAATACTGGAGATAAGTATAATCTTTCAGGACTCCAGGAAATTCCCAATCAGATAATGCTTGTTCCTTCTGCAAGTAGCAAGGTTGACAAAAATGGAACAATCAGAAAGGGGCTCTTCCAAACTCCAACTTCTTCAGATGTTCATCAATGGACTCAAAAGAAGTTGAGAGATCCAAAAGCATCAATGTAATTGTACTCTTCTCCTCCTCCTTCCCTCCATCCCTCTTTCTCTGAACAAAACTTCTGTCAGGTTAACCAAGAATATTTTGATGCTAAATATGAAACTGAAACCAAACTTGAATAATTTTGCCTTGAATTGTCCTCATAAGCCAAGCCAAACTAGGAAGGTGGGGTTGACAGGCAACTGATTCAAAGTTTTGGTCAGTTTTCTTCAGTGATAAGTAATGAAATTGATTGAAACAAATTGTGATGACCCGGGGCGTGGCACAAAGGCAACACATAAATAAGTCACATAAGTAAGAAGACTCCCTTTAATATCCCCAACTTTGTCTCAATGTCCAGCTTACCTTAAGGTGGAGAAAAAAACTCTTCCAAGAACAGTCTTTAAATGGAGGAAATTCAGTCCAAAAACAAAGTGCATACAAACTGTAAATAAAAATCCACACAAACCATGCTGCTGTAATTAACTTGACAGGGCAGGAAAAGGAATTCCAGACTTGAAAGGCCAACAAAACACACACACAGTTGGGAAGATGCCAGGAACCCAAATAAGCCTTGACAACAGCAGATAACTCATTTTTTGCTCCCAACAAGTTGCTGTGCACAATCTCCCTTTTTAAACATTATGTTCCCAGCTGCAGCTAATGAATGGAATCAGGACACTTTCCTCCCCCATAAGCTGCAACTCACATTGCTCCCTTCTCCGTTCCTCCCTGCGTGCCCTAAGATGAGGAGGGGGTGGGCCTGGATCTTCCTCTGAATTCCCTGTGACTTGCTTTACCTCTTCCCTGCTCTGCCCAGCCAGACTTTTCCCTTCCCCAGTTTCTTCCACAGCCAACAGAGGCACACACCCACTCCCTGTCAGCTGCTCAGCCTCTCCCTTGGAATCAAATTCTGACAAATAGTATTGGAGGTTTGATTCTGTTTGGCCCAAAATGGCATCATGTTTAGTATAATTATAATGCTGATGATATTCAAGTCAACTTATTTTTGTGTGCCTTTATGCAAATGGATGATCAGTGATGATTGATAATGTTGCTAATATTTCTTCATGAATGTCCTCTCACCATCTACCATGTTCTGAACTGACAAATACCTGGGAAGATACTGGAAAAGATAATAAAAAAACATCTAGAAACAAGTAAAGTAATAACTAGCAGTCAGCACAGATTTGTTAAAAACAGATCATGCCAAACCAATCTTATTTCATTCTTCAACAAAGTGACTAAATTAGTAGACCAGTAAAATACTGTGGACATAATATATAAAAGGCCGTGTCACACTGCCCAACGGATGCAAAAAGGACACAACGGAAGAGAAAAATGTTACATCCGTTGTATCCGCGCTCAAAAGGGGTGAAAATTTGCATAATTGGAGCAGACGACACAGACGTGGGGAGGACACAGGGCAGATGCAAAGCGGATGTGGAACGGAAGCCCAGCAGATGGAAGTGGATGGCGCGTCCGCTAAGCTTCCGGGGGGCCTCAGCGAAGCGGACACGGAACGGAAAAAGCGGATGCAGAACGGATGCACAGCGGATGAAGCGGATGCACAGCGGAAGCCTAACGGATGCCTGGCATTAATTGTGCATGCGGGGGGGATGCATTGCGCAAGCCCCCCAGATATAAAGGGAAGCAGCTCGCATGTGGCCACATTCCGAGGAAAGACCTGCTGCTGGATACCTCGAGTTCTTGCCTGCATGTCTGCCTGCAAGCCTTGCTGCCAGCCTGCCTCCAAGCATGCCTCCCAGCCTGCCTCCCAGCCTCCTGGGCAGCCTCCCTGCCAGACTTGCTGCCAGCCTGCATTCCAGCCTCCCTTCCAGCCTTCCTGGCAGCCTGCCTTCCAGCCCCCCTGCCAGCCTTGCTGCCAGCCTGTCTTCCAGCCTCCCTGCCAGCCTTGCTGCCAGCCTGCCTTCCAGCCTCCCTGCCAGCCAATCTGTCTGCCAGCCTTGGTGCCTGCCTTCCTGACAGGCTTCCTGCCAGCCTTGGTGCCAGGCTTCCTGCCAGCCTTGGTGCCAGGCTTCCTGCCAGCCTTGGTGCCAGGCTTCCTGCCAGCCTTGGTGCCTGCCAGACTTCCTGCCAGCCAGCAACCCCACAACCATGGGGAAGAAGCAAAAGTCTCAGCAACATGCCGCCATCCCTGGCAAGAGGGACAGGGCCACCCTCCCGCCCCATGTCTCTGACTCTGCTTCTGCTGGGGCTTCTGCTGCTTGGGCTCGCTCTTCTGTTGCTGGAGCTTCTGCTGTAGCTGCTCCTGGCAGTGGTGCTACTTCTGCGTACTCTGCTGAAGCTGCTCCTGGTCCTGCTGGTCCTGCTTGTTCTGCTCGTGCTCCTTGTCTTGCTGACCCTGCTGCTGCTGCTTACTCTGCTGCTGCTCAACCTGGTCTTGCTGCTGCTGCTGCTGCTGCTGCTGCTGCTGCTGCTGATCCTGCTACTGCTGCTGCTGCTGCTGCTTATGATCCTGCTGGTGATTATGCTGCTGCTGCTGCTGCTGCTGATGATGATGATGATTATGATCCTGCTGGTGATGATGATGCTGTTGCTGCTGCTGCTGCTGCTGCTGCTGTTGGTGTGGAGGAGCAGCCCCTACAACCTGGAAGCCCCTCTGATGAGGGCCCATCTGGTCCTGCCAAAGGGAGGAAGAGGCGTATGCAACAACGGGAGAGGAGGCAGTATTACATTGAGGAAACGTACGAGGATGAGGTGCTGGAGTGACTGAGAGAGAACGACTATCTGTGGCAGAAGGGACACCGGCTGTACAGGGACACCAAGCGGAAGCAGGTTGCTTGGAGAGAGAGGGCGGAGAGTCTGGGCGACACTTCGGAGGTGCTCCTCGGTTGGTGGAAGCACATGCACACCTGGTACGGGAAGCTGCACTGCAAAAAAATCTGGCTAGGCCAGGTTTAAGCTGACGGACCAAGAGAACTATGTCCGCCACCGAGGAGCACCAGGAGCCCAAATCTCTACCCTCTCTCTCCGGCAGCCTGCTGGGAGCCAGTCCTGGCGGAGAACCCCCAGGCAGGTGTTCAAAGCGTGGTGGAGAGCGATGAGGACTCCGTAGTGTGGTGGGAGAAAGGAGACATCGAGTCCACTGCTGCCGAAGCTGCATCCACCCCATTTCCGCCACCACAGTAAGGCAGAGAGCTGGACCGCAGGAGGGGCAGAGCCACAAGGTCCTGGTGGAGATCAGGGACACCATCCGCACCAGCATAGGCCTCCTCTCTCATCTGGTCCCCATCGAATCCTCCTCCTCCAACGGCAAGCCCTTCCTCAATTATGTGAACCAGACCCTCAAGGAGATGGCGGATCCCCAGTTCCAGGTGGTGAAGGAAAGGATCACCACGCTGCTTCACAACCCTCCAGACCCAGAGGCACCTGCTCCCACCCGGTCCAGGTCTGCTCCTCCACCCCAGGTGATGTCCCTCCCATACCAAGGCTTCCCACACCCCCTCACCTACCAGGGATACAGCTACCCGGAGGTCCAGCAGCACAGACAGCAGCCCTTACAGATGCAGGCACAGAGTCATCGGGCGACACCGCTGCCACCGGTTCCAATGATGCCACCGATGCCAACCTCGACAGTCCTCACCCCGCTGCAGAGCAGGCAGCCCCACTTCACTGCTCCTTCCTCCATCCCACAGCCAAGCCCGGCCTCAGTACATCTGTCCTCAGTACTGGGGCTGACACCCCATGGCATGGAGGAAGGACCTCTCAGAATCATGGGGCTGAGCCAGCTGTCCGACACCTTCCTCAATACACCGTCCCCTGTTGTCCTCTCGGGGCTAGGCACTCCAATAACACCTCAGGCCAGCACTGCAGCCGTACCCACCTCCACAGCACCTGCTCCCTGACATCTTAGCCTGGGCACACACCTCCGAGTGACCAAGAGGAGTGCCAGAGACTGGCTGCCTGGATATTTGTGGACTTTATTTGGACACTTGACTTGGGTCATGTTTATTTTACAGCTTGTTATTAATAAAGTTTATCTTTGTTTCACACACTTGCTTCATTAATTTTTTTCAATAAAGTCTGGGTGGAAACTTTTAGAAATGGTTTAGCCTTTGCATGCTTGTGGGATGGGTTAAGATAGCAGTGGGATGGGCAGGGATACCTTTGGGATGGGTTAAGATAGCTATGGGATGGGAAGGGATACCTGTGGGATAGGTTAAGATAGCTGTGGGATGGGAAGGGATACCTGTGGGATTGGTTAAGATAGCTGTGGGATGGGAAGGGATACCTGTGGGATGGGCAGGGATACCTATAGGATGGGTAATAGCTTTGGGATAGATAAACCTCCAGTGCAAGCATAGTGGGACTGTATGTTCCACCTTCCCAGGTGCCACCCCTATGGCCCTTCATTATCAATTACAATGTAAGCCTTGATCCACACATGTCAACATAAACACAACTCTTTATTAAACGCCCTGTTCATTGTAGGCCAACCAAACATACATGGCCCAATCTCATCCGTGTGGTGAGACAGGCTGAAGGAAGCATCCATTAAGCATCTACCATCCTGTCTTGTCACTCCACTGTTCTAGCTGGGGAGTTGCACCAGTGTTTCAGGAGGTTGCGCTGCTTCTTCGCCTCACGTGAGGCTCTGTTGGGCCCTTGCACATCCTCAGTGTCGATCAGGTTTCTCCCTTGCCTCCATTCCCCAAGCTCCATGTCCCCATTGCCTTGCTGGAGGTCCACGAGCCTGTTCTGCAAGACTGAGTAGCGGGTGCGCATGAGATTGTGCAGGATGCAGCAAGCTTCCACGATGTTCCCCATGGTCTCTGGGCGATGCTGCATGTTGGTGAGAAGTACCTGGAACCTGTTGGCCAGGATGCCAAAGGCGTTCTCCACCACCCACCTTGCCCTGGACAGCCTGTAGTTGAAGATCCTCTCTTCACTGGTGAGGCATCTGGAGGTGTAGGGCTTCATGAGGTAGGTTGTGAGGGAGAAGGCGTCATCCCTCATGATGAAGTAGGGCACATCTTGCATGTCATTGGGTAGCGGGTCTGGATCTGGGAAGCCCACCATGAGGTTGCTTTCCAGCCCCTCCTTGAGGTGACTGTCATTGTACACCTGGGCATCTGAAAATAAGCCGTTGACTGAAACATCGATGTACATGAACTTGTAGTCAGCATCGACCATGGCGAAGAGGATGATGCTGAAGAAACCCTTGTAGTTCTGATAAGTGGACCCCGACTTGGTTGGAGCTTTGCAGGCCACATGCTTGCCATCGATGGCTCCAATTGTGTGGGAGAAGTTCCACCTCTGATACCACTGCTCTGCAACTTTCTTCCAGCCTTCTTCAGTGGAGGGGCACTGGAGGAGCTCCTTCAAGTATTCTTTGATGATGGTCTGCACCACTTCTCTGACAACAAAGCTGATGGTGCTGGGTGGCACCCTCCAGCCATACTGCATGCTCCTGTAGGAGGTCCCTGAGGCCAGGTGGTGCAGAGTGAGTGCCACCTTGAGCACAGGTTCCAGGCTGGGCGGGAAGTTGGCATTTGTCTTGGTCAACCTGGGTGTCAGGCGCTGCACAACTTCATCAAACATGGCCGGAGGCATCCTCATGAAGTTCTGGAACGCCTGAGGGTCTTTGCTCCTGAGCTCCACCATCAGCTTGTTGTAAAGTACGTACTGGCTCTTCTGGCGAACCATCTTCAGAGCCAGACTTTTTTGGGGTGCCTCCTTTTCTTCCTGTAGTACTGTTCACAGAGACTGTAGATGTTTTCGCAGTGTTGCAGAAGGATGTTGGCTGCCGAAAGGATTTTGTCGCAATCCACGGTGGACATGACTGGATGCTGTGGAAGAGCAAGAGTCAGATAAAGGCTGCAGAGGTCTGCACCGCTGGGCTGCTGTTCTGAAAGTGCGATGCAGACGAGTTGCTCCCCCTTTTTATAGGCAGTATAGGTGTCCCTTTGCATCCTCTAGGCATCCCCGAGGTATCCTCTAGACATCCTTAATATCCGAGATAGGTCCCCTCTGTGAACGTTTTTTCCATTTTAAACGCTTTGTTTCCGTTCTGCATCTGTTCTGCATCCATTCTGCATCTGTTCCGTGTCCGTTCCGCTTCCTCCCTGCATCCGGGCAGATGCGAGTTGCGCGGATTCGCAGCGGATGCCTAGCGGATATAGCGGATGCATAGCGGATGCATAGAGGATGCGTAGCGGATGCAGAACAGACGCACTGGATACATTTTCCACACAAAAGTTTTAAGCAACCTAAAACTTTTGGAGCGGATGAAACATCCATAAACGGATGCTGGACGGATAGAGAGGAAGCAAAACGGAGGCAGTGAGTAAATCGCGTTTTCGAACGGATGGCAAGCTTTTTTGTCCGTTTTACTTCCTCTTTGCATCCGTTGGTGCAGTGTGACGGGGCTTTAGATTTCAGCAAGGCATTCGATAAAGTAGACTACACCTACTTCTTAGTAAGCTAGAAAAAAGTGAAATAGATAGCACCACAATTAGAGGGATTCACAACTGGCTGGCAAACCATACTCAATGAGTAGTCCTTAATGGGTCTAAGTCTACATGGAGGGAAGTAAGCAGTGGGATGCCACAAAGTTCCGTCTTAGGCCCAGAACTCTTCATATCTTCATTAACAACTTAGATGAGAGAATAGAAGGGAAACTTACCAAATTTGCAGATGATACTAAACTGGCAGGAATAGCTAACACCCAAGAAGATAGGCTCAAAATCCAGATGGACCTTGGCAGACTAGAACACTGGGCCGTATCTAACAAAGTGAAATTCAATGTAGAGAAAAGTAAAGTCCTACACTTAGGCAAGAAAAACCAAAAGTATACATATAGACTGGGGGAATCCAGGCTCAATAGCAGTAACTATGAGAGGGATCTTGGAGTCTTGGTGGACAACCAACTAAATATGAGCCAGCAGTGTGTAGCAACAGCCAAAAAAGCTAATGCAATCCTAACTTGTATTAAGAGAGGGATACAGTCAAGATCAAGTGAGGTACTAATACCACTCTATAAAGCCTTAATAAGACCACACCTTGAGTACTGCATCCAGTTTTACTCACTACATTATAAAAAAGATGTTGAGACTCTAGAAAAAGTACAGAGAAGAGCAACCAGGATGATTAGGGGACTGGAGACTAAGGCATATGAAGAACGATTGCAGAAACTGGGCTTGGCTAGTCTAGTAAAGAGAAGGACAAGGAGGGACATAATAGTGGTCTTCCAATATTTGAGGGGCTTCCACAGGGAGGAAGAGGTCAAACTATTTTCTAAAGCTCCTGTAGGCCGGACAAGGAATAATGGATGGAAACTGAACAAGGAGAGATTTAACCTTGGAAACAAGGGGAAACTTTCTGACAGTGAGAACAATCAACCAGCTTGCCCTTGAAAGTCGTGGGAGTGCCATCAGTTGAGACCTTCAAGAAGAGATTGGACTGGAATTTGTCAGAAATGGTGTAGAGTCTCCTGCTTGGGCGGAAGGTTGGACTAGATGACCTACAAGGTCCCTTCCAACTCTGATTATCTGTATCTGTATCTGTGTTCAAGTCACAATACCAAGTTTCCAACTAATTTAGTGAAGGGATTGTATCTCAAGCAACTATGAAGGTAGATAGAATAGTTGAATTCCACACTGTTACACACAAGTTTCCAAATAAATACAGAGAAAGTGAGATATTGCCCATTGTACTCAGCATAAAGTGCTGATGATTCCAGCTGGAGCTGAAAAGTGGTACTTGATGGAATAAGAAGTTTGATGGCTCCTCCGACCTGCTGTCTTCCAATCTGTGTTCCTGGTCATTTCCATTATTTTATTACAATGTACTTCAACTCATTCACCCACCCATTTGATGAATATTTCCTATAACATATCCTGTATTCTCAAAGTGTTTATTTCTGTTGAGATTTTACTCTGCTCTTCCCTTCTTTCCACACTATACTATCCATCCTGAGGCTGGTGTACAATCATAGTAATGCTAACTAGACAGATGGGAAAAGGTGGGAAGAAGCTCACAAAAGAGTTTGGGGAGGAAGAAGAGATACAAAGTGTCTGTACAAATGTGGTTCAAGTTAATTTAAGGGCCTGTAACATAGGCCGACGGATGCAAAACGTATGTAAAAAGGACACAGCGGATGAGAAAATGTTCCATCTGTTGTTATCCACTCTCAAAAGTGCCCCGAATTTGCATAAACAGAGTGGACAACAATGGAAAGAAATGGATGGGGGGAGGATGTAGCCAGGATGTAAAGCGGATGCTCCACGGAAGCCTAGCGGATGGAAGCGGATGGCACATCTGCGGGGCTTCCAGGGGAGCAGAGCGAAGGGGACATGCAACGGAAGAAACGGATGCAGAGCGGACGCCTAGCTGATGAAGCGGATGCATCATGGAAGCCTAGCGGATGCCTAGCGGATGCCTAGCAGATGCAAAGCGTTCACTGCGCATGCGGGGAGGATGCATTGCGTCAGCCCCGTGGATATAAAGGGATGCAGCTTGCAAGCAGGTCACCATTCAGAGGAAAGACCTGCTGCCAGACACAGCTCCAGCCAGCCAGCCAGCCAGCCAGTCAGCCAGCCAGCCAACAACCATGGGGAAGAAGAGAAAGCCTCTGCCATCTGCAGCCAGCCCTGGCAAGAAGGACAGGGCCACCCTCCCACCCCCTGGCCCTGACTCTGCTTCTGCTAGGGCTTCTGCTGCTTGGGCTGACTCTTATGGTGCAGGAGCTTCTGCTGGTGCTGCTCCTGGTGCTGGGGCTTTTGCTGTGGCTGACTTTGCTGGTGCTGCTCCTGGTGCTGGTGCTTCTTCTGGTGCTTACTCTGCTGCCGCTGCTCCTGGTCCTGCTGGTGCTGCTGGTGCTGCTGGTGCTCCTGGTGCTCCTGGTCTTGCTGGTGCTGCTGGTGCTGCTGGTGCTGCTGGTGCTGCTGGTGCTCCTGGTCCTGGTCCTGCTGGTGCTGCTTGTGCTTACTCTGCTGCTGCTGATCCTGGTGCTGCTGGTGCTGCTGGTGCTTCTGGTCCTGCTTTGGCTGCTACTGTTGTTGCTGCTGCTGCTGGTGGTGGTGTGGTGGAGCAGCCCCTACAACCTCGAAGAACCTCTGATGAGGGCCCAGATGGCCCTGCCAGAGGGAGGAAGAGGCATATGTGAGAACGAGAATGGGAGAGGAGGCAATACTCCATCGAAGAGGAACATGAGGATGAGGTGCTGGAATGGCTGAGGGAAAATGAGTATCTTTGGTGGAAGGGACACAGGCTCTATCGAGACACCAAAAGGAAGCAGGCTGCTTGGAGAGAGAAGGCGGAGAGCCTGGACTACACTTCGGAGGTGCTCCTCGGCTGGTGAAAGCACATGCACACCTGGTACGGGAAGCTGCACCTCAAGAAATCTGGCCAGGCCACGGTCAAGCTGATGGACCGAGAGACCTACGTGATGGCCAAGTGCAGCTTCTTGGAGGGTGAGATCCGCCACTGAGGAGGAGCCCCTCTCACAACCCTCTCTCTCAGGCAGCCTGCAGAGAGCCAGTCCTCTTCTGGCCAAGAGTCAGCTCCTGTGTCCAGGCAGGTATCTGTGGAGCGTGCCACAATGGAGATCCCCCCGACAGCTGCACTCCCCATGGCGAAGTGCGTGGAGGACCCCCTGATGCAGTGGGAGCAAGGAGAGGGCACTTCTATCAGAGACCAACCCATATCCACCCCCAGCTCCACCTCCACAGAAAGCAGGCAGAGAGGCAGACTGGAGGTGCAGAGCCACACTGTCCTGCTGGAGATCAGGGACACCATCAGAAGCAGCGTAGATCTCCTCTCTCAGCTGGCACACACCGAGATACCATCCTCAAACCTCACCTACATCAACCAGACCCTCCTGGACATGTCCGAATCACAGTACCAGGTGATCAAGGACAGGATCACCGGTCTTCTTCACATCCATCCAGACCCAGCTGAACCTGCTCCCACCCAGTCCAGGTCTGCTCCTCCACCCCAGGTGATGTCACTGCCCTTCCAAGGCTTTCCACAGGCCCTCCCCTACCAAGGCTATGGCTACCAGGAGCTCCAGCAGCACAGGCAGCCCTTCCCAGTCCAGGCACAGGTTCATCGTTAGCCACTGGTGCCACCGATGCCACTGATGCCACCGATGCCACTGACGCCACAGATGCCACCCACACCACAGATGCCACCCATGCTTCACCTCACTCACCTGCAGACCAGACGTCCCCACTACACTCCTCCTTTCTCCACCCCACAGCCAAGCCCGGCCTCAGAACATCTGTCATCGGTATTGGGGCTGACACCCCATGTCCTGGAGGAAGGGGCTCTCAAAATCACAGGACTGAGCCAGCTCTCTGAGAGCTTCCTCCACACACCATCCCCTGTTGTCCTCTTGGGGCCAGCACCCCAATGGTGCCTCAGACCAGCACTCTAGCAGCAGCCACCTCTACAGCAACTGGACCCTTCACCCCTGAGACTATGGGCATGCCTCAGAGTGCCTGAGAAGAGTGCCAGAGACTGGGTGGCTACCTGTTGACTTTATCTTTGCTTGGGACACTTGGGTCATTTTGCTTTTACAGCTTGTTATTAAGAAAGATTATCTTTGCTTCACACACTTATTCATTTATTTTATTAAATAAAGTCTTGGTGGAAACTTTTAGAAATGGTTTAAGCCTTTGCACGCTTGTGGGATGGGTTAAGATAGCAGTGGGATGGGCAGGGATACCTTTGGG
Organism: Laticauda colubrina; assembly: GCA_015471245.1. Lineage (NCBI taxonomy): Eukaryota > Metazoa > Chordata > Lepidosauria > Squamata > Elapidae > Laticauda > Laticauda colubrina. Next base: position 89,359 of record BLBF01000274.1, read on the forward strand.
ATGGGTAATAGCTGTGGGATGGGCAGGGATACCTTTGGGATGGGTAATAGCTGTGGGATGGGCAGGGATACCTGTTGGATGGATAATAGCTGTGTGATGGGTTAGGATAGCAGTGGGATGAGTAATAGATGTGGGTGCACCCTCCCAGGTGCCACACCTTTGGCCCTTTTTTATCAATAACAATGTAAGCATTGATCCACACATTTCAACACAACTCTTTATTAAATGCCCTGTTCATTGTAGGGCCACTCAACATACATGGCACAATCTCATCAATGTGATGAGACAGGCTGAAGGAAGCATCCATTAAGCTTCTATCATCCTGTCTTGCCACTGCACTCCTCCAGCTGGGGAGTTGAACCAGTGTCTCAGGAGGTTGCGCTGCTTCTTCCCTTCACATGAAGCTCTGTTGGGGCCTTGCACATTCACAGTGTCTATCAGGTTTCGCCCTTGCCTCCATTCCCCAGGCTCCATGTCCCCATTGCCTTGTTGGAGGTCCATGAGTCTGTTCTGCAAGACTGAGTAGCGGGTGCGCATGAGATTGTGCAGGATGCAGCAAGCTTCCACGATCCTCCTCACGGTCTGTGGGCAATGCTGCATGGTGGTGAGAAGTACCTGAAACCTGTTGGCTAGGATGCCAAAGGCATTCTCCACCACCCACCTTGCCCTGGACAGCCTGTAGTTGAAGATCCTCTCTTCACGGGTGAGGCATCTGGAAGTGTAGGGCTTCATGAGGTTGGTTCTGAGGGAGAAGGCATCATCCCCCACGATGAAGTAGGGCACATCTTGTGTGTCATTGGGCAGGGGGTCTGGATCTGGGAAACCCATGATGAGGTTGCGTTCCAGCCCCTCCTTGAGGTGACTGGCGTTGTATACCTGGGCATCTGAAGATGAGCCGTTGCTTAAAGCATCAATGTACATGAACTTATAGTCAGCATCCACCATGGCGAAGAGGATGAAGCTGAAAAAGCCCTTGTAGTTGTGATAAGAGGACCCTGACTTGGCTGGAGCTTTGCAGGCCACGTGCTTGCCATCTATGTCTCCAACGGTGTGGCGGAAGTTCCACTTCTAATACCACTGCTCTGCAACTTTCTTCCAGCCTTCTTCAGTGGAGGGGCACTGGAGGAGCTCCTCCAGGTATTCTTCGATGATGGCCTGCACCACTTCTCTGACCACAATGCTGATGGTGTTGTGTGGCACCCTCCAGCCATACTGCATGCTCCTGTACGTGGTCCCTGAGGCCAGGTGGCGCAGAGTCAGTGCCACCTTGAGCCCAGGGTCCAGGCTGGGCCGGAAGTTGGTGCTCTGATTGGTCAACCTGGGTCTCAGCCACTCCACAACTTCGTTAAACATGGCTGGCGGCATCCTCATGAAGTTCTGGAATGCACGAGGGTCTTCATTCCTCAGCTCCACCATCAGCTTGTTATACAGTCCTTACTCTGCTCTTCTGGTGATCCATCTTCGGACCCAGACCCTTCTTGGACGCCTCCTTTTCTTCGCGTAGAACAGGTGAAAGAGCTTGTAGATGGCTTTGCACTGTTGTAGAACGATGGTGGCTACCAAAAGGAGTGTGTGACGATCCATGGTGGAGATGACTGGATGCTGTGGAAGAGCAAGAGCCAGATGAAGGCTGTAGAGGTCAGCACAGCAGGGCTGCTGGACTGAAAGTGAGATCCAGGTGAGTTCCTTCCCCTTTTTATAGGAAATATAGGTTTTCCGCTCGGTGTCCTTTTGCATCCTCTAGGCATCCTGCAGACATCCTAAATATCCGAGATACGTCCCCTATGCAAACATTTTTTCCGTTTTAATGCTTTGTATGCGAGCTGCATCCACTTTCATCCTTTCTCCATCCATACTACTTACGCTGCGTGTCCATTCCACGTCCGTTTCGCTTCCTCCCTGTGTCCGTTTTCCACTGGAGCGGATGCGAGTTGCGTGGATGCACAGCGGATGCCTAGCGGATATAGCGGATGCGTAACGGATGACGACGGATGTCTAACGGAAGTTCCCTGTATGTGTAACGGATGCAGGATGGATTCGTTGGATACATTTTCAGCTCAAAAAGTTTTGTGCAGCTCAAAACTTTTTGAGAGGATGGAACCTCAGTCGACGGATGCTGGACGGATAAAGAGGATGAAAAACGGACGCAGTGAGTACAGAACGGAAGCATCGCATTAACCAGTGGATAGCAAGTGTTTCTCTCCGTTTTACCTCCTCTTTCCATCCGTTGGTGCTGTGTGACAGGGGCTTTACATTGGCTCAACAATCTCCACCGCCCCCACCCCAGTTTAGAGATAGAAACAGAACTTTGCTTAAAGTGGGAGGAATTGGCTGGCTCAATATCATGACAAACACAACATTTTCTTGATCATCACTTTCTAACCTTCTTTTTTTTTTCCTGAAACACTGCTATAATTGTTACAAAATCCACATTTTATGTGGAAGCATGACTGGAGCTCTTTCCCTATAGGTGCCTTCATAGAATTTGCACAGTCTGAACCTCACCACAGTAACTCAAAAAGAAGGTCTTGCATATGTATTCTTTAAAGCCTAATCAGTGTGGATTCCTTTCAGAGTTCCCACAGGCATAAGAACTCCTGTGCATTAAACCACTACAAAAGAAAATTGGGGAATCTGAGGTTATGACAGACTGAGGAGCAAGACTGAAACTTGTTTGTACACCGATGCATCATCATTTAGTATCGTCTTTGAAGTGTTATTATACCATTGCTTTCTTTGCAATTGTCTGCTCTTAAAGATGCTTGTCTTAAAATATCAGAAGTGCTTAGAAGAGCAAATTATCTGTGCTGGGAATCTGTACTCTTGGGTCTCTCTCTGTCCCAGAGCCAAGGTATCTCCGAACATCATTTGCCAGGTACCTGTAATTTGATTTCTAGAACAGTAGTGCACTTCTTGTTATTCACAGCTGTAATCATGTTGAAGCTGTCAAATGTTGTCTCCACATTTTCAATTTACTTCTCAAACTAAATCCCTCATTCCTTTGTGTACTGAGGCTGCTGTGGCCTGGAACTCATCTAGTCATTTAGTAACATCTTCCAGATTTATTTTAAACTGATTAGATGCTGCTGAAGAATCAAATTCTCTCCCCTGGATAGTACAAAGCCTTTTAGTCAACAGACCTGGCTCCCAGCCACTGGCCATGGGAAGATGCTGAGTTACATTTTTTGACAGCCCAACTTTAATCCTGGCCTTCCTCTGGGGAAAAACAAAACAAAATAAAATATACCATGGTGTAACCAAATGGATGGCACAATTAAGGACAAAGGAGGACTTAGGAGTGAAAGGAAGAATGCAGACTCTTTAATGAAATAACTTTTTGCACTGGCAGTATGGAGGAATCAATAAAATGTGCCCATTGCTAACACAGCCACTTTTAGATATTTTGAAAACAGTCACCGTCATCAGTCGTCCTGAATGACTTTTTTTTATTTAATTTCGGTTGCTGTCCATCTCAAACAAGTAATGCTGTATGATGAGCAATCAAAACACAATTAAAAGTAATTGCAGTACTATGAAACATGATGCTTTTTTGACCACTCTTTTGAAGGATTCTTTAGTCATGTTTAGTTGCAACAAAGGCACAGACATCAGGTGAAATACATGTTACCAAAGCTCAGCACCAATGGCCTACTGAAATATTCTATCAAACATCCCAGAGGCAAATTGGACTGCTGATGTCTCCAGATTTCTCCAAGGGAAGGACATTTCTCAAAATGTTTCTCAAGGATGGGACTTTCCTTAGAATCATCAAAAACATTGCTACTGAAAAAGTTCCAGAGAAACATCTCACAGGGAACTGAACTGAAAAAAATGACATTTATACTGGGAATGCCCACAAGGTGAATTAGATAGGTATGCCCACTATTGTGTATGGAACTTGGTAGGCTCCAAGTTCCCTGTTCTGATTGGCTGAAAAGGCTGTTCTCGGATTGTCTATTAGAGAACTAATCCGATGGGCCAGCCTGACAGTGGGAACACTAAAAGTAGTGTCATTGGCCACAAGCCATGAGCAAGCCACTATAAAAAGGGCTGCCGTTCCATTATCATTGCTTTACTGAATATAATAAAAAAGTTGTTGGAACCCAGTCTTGTGCAACTTATTTCCGAACGGAACACTGGTGACGAAGGTGGGATTGTCGTAGAAGAGCGAGACCAAAGCACGTGGTGATCTGAACCAAGCAAGAGAGATGGCTGGAAACAACGTGCCACCCGCACCATTCAATCCTGATGAGGAGGATTGGGAGTTGTATATCGATCACTTTCTTATGTTTTTAGAAAGCAACAAACTGCAGGAAATATCTGACCAAAGGAAGAGGGCTGTCTTCCTTACACACTGCGGACCAGTCGTCTTTAAAATGGCGAAGGCGCTAGCCAAACCAAGAGACATCAAACAGATGACTTGGCCCAAGCTGAACAGAATGCTCCGAGCACATTACGCACCTGTGGTCCCCAACTTGATTAAAAGGCACAAGTTCTACAAAAAAGACCAAAAAGAAGATGAAACCGTCGGAGATGTTGTAGCAGCCCTGAGACACATCGGAGGAGCCTGCAAATTCCAGAACATGGACGAGGCCATGAGGGACCGTGTGGTCCTCGGTTTGAAGGACACTACACTTCAGAGTAAGCTGCTGAACAGACCAAACATAACCATGGCCGAGGTTATTGCAGAAGCCACCGCTGCCAAAGCCACCATGCACCAAATGAATTCGATTCCAGATCTGCCAAACCAAGCCAGAGAGAAGAAGGCAAGGGAAGCAAGAAACAGCCTACAGCAATTGCCCATTACGAAGATCTCGAATCCCAGAGCGACACTGATGACGAAAATGAAGATATCCATAGACTTCAATCAGACAAGAAATGGTGGAAAAAGAGAAGAAACAGGCAGTAGTTTCAGTGTGCTGGATGCGGAGGCAACCACCAGTGATCTGAATGCAGGTTCCTAAATGCAATCTGTAGGGCTTGTAACAAATGGGGGCACATCGAAAGGGTCTGCTGAAACAAAAAGAGCTATAGTCCTAAAAGACGCGGCAGCACCCCCCCCCCAGACATGAAGAGGCAAGTCAGAAACAGATGGAACCGAAGCAAAAGAACCAGCGACAGAGAGGAAACACACCAGATGGTAACCATCGGAAATGCCAGGGCAGCAAATGGAAAAGAGGTCCAGATAGAGGTGGACATCGAAGGGAAGCCCTGTGAGATGGAAGTCGACTCCGGGTCCTTTTTATCTATGGTATCCTGGAACACCATCCGGCACCTGATACCGGACATCAAACAAAAAGAACAACAAAAACAAAAACTGATTTTAAAAGACTACCAGGGGAATAGAATCCCGGTAGTGGGCCTTGGACATTTCCTTGTTGAATTTAAGAATCATGCCGAAATCTTGCCTCTGACCATCGTCGACCGTGATCGCCCTAGACTGCTCGGGATTGAATGGTTTGCGCCCCTGGGAATTGGGATGACCGGGATAAACTGCATTGTTGCAGCCAACTGGGAAGAGAGCCTGTTACAAGAATTCCAAGATGTTTTTGATGGGACCCTAGGCAAGTACAAGGGGACCCCAATTTTGTTTAGCCTAGACCTGAAAATAGCCTCCATCCAGTTAAAAGCAAGATGCATCCCATTTGCCTTAAAACCAAAAATTTACGAACAATTGAACAAATTAATAGCACAAGGGGTGTTAGAGCCAATTGACCATGCCAGGTGGGAAACACCCATCGTGACTCCTGTAAAACCAGATGGGTCAGTGCGCATCTGCAGAGACTATAAGGCAACCCTAAACCATGCGCTCCAACAAAGCGCATACCCAGTACCGGTAATACAACACTTATTGCACTCCCTAGGGGGAGGAAAATTTTTTGCTAAGCTTGACCTTGCACAAGTGTACCAACAGCTACCCATTGACCCCACTACTGCAGAGGCACAGACTATTGTGACACATAGAGGGGCATTCAAGTGCAACCATCTCCAGTTCAGCATTAGCATTGCTCCAGGCATGTTCCAAAGTCTCATGGAGCATCTGTTAAACAGAATCAAGGGAGTCATCCCTTATTTTGATGACGTTCTGGTATCAGCAAAAAATGCTAACCAACTAGAGAGCAGATTAAGAGAAGTCTTAAGAAGATTTAGAGACGCAGGCCTTAAGGTAAAGCGTGAGAAATGTAATTTAGCCACTAACCAGGTCGAGTTTCTGGGTTACCTAATAGATGAACAAGGGATACACCCCACAGAAAAAAAATAAAGGCAATCAAAGACGCACCTAGACCTAGGAACAAAACTGGCCTTCAAGCATTCCTAGGTCTCATAAACTTCTACAATGTGTTCCTGCCCCATAAAGCAATCATAGCAGAACCCTTACATCGGTTGTTAGACAAAAAAACTATCTGGAAATGGGGCCACCAGGAACAAGCAGCATTTCAAGATATCAAAGACCTATTAACATTTAACACCATTTTAATCCAGTATAGCAATACCATGCCTTTGACGGTCACCTGTGATGCATCGCCTTTTGGAATCGGAGTCATCCTGAGCCACAAGCTACCAGATGGCAGAGAGGCACCGGTCACCTTCTATTCAAAAACTCTTTCCAAATCAGAATGCAATTACAGCCAACTCAACCAAGAAGCCCTCGCAATCATTGCCGGAGTCAAAGATTCCATGAGTACCTTTAAGGTAGAAGTTTTTCAACAATCACTGATCACAAACCCCTGTTAGGGATCCTAGAAGGAAAGAAGCCAACCCCGAACATTCTGTCACCTAGAATGATGAGGTAGTCTGAATTCCTCAGTGCCTATACCTACACGCTGATCCACCGCCCAGGAAGGACTATCACCCATGCCGATGCTCTGAGCCATTCCCCACTGCCCATCACAGAAGACAACCCAGCTCCCACCATCTTCACACTCCAACTCGAGGCCTGGCCGAACCTACCACTAACCGCAGTGGACATCGTGAGAGCCACCGTGAAAGACCCTTTGACAGCTCGCATCCTGCATTGGTAAGGGCTGGCCAGAAGAGAACAAAACTGAGACTTTTAAGCCAACTGAGACTTTCGCACCCAACAGACTGAACTGTCTATCAAGAAGGGCTGTATTTGTGGGGTGACAGGGTGGGTAATACCAAACAAACTCCAGGAAGATGTTTTGTGCATGTTGCACGAGGGGCACCCAGGCATAGTTAAGATGAAAGCCCTGGCCAGGAGTTACGTCTGGTGGCCAGGGCTGGACAAGGACATTGAACGTTGGGTGGAAACATGACATGACTGTCAAAGATCAAGCCCTACCCCCCCACAGGCGCCAGTTAGGGAATGGGAAACTCCCCAGGGCCCATGGTCCTGAATACATATTGACTTTGCTGGGCCGACAAAAGGCAACATCTGTTTAATAGTTGTGGATGCCTACTCGAACTGGTTAGAAGTCATACTCATGGCTTCTACGACCACCGAGGCAGTGATGAAACAGCGAGACAAACTTTTCACCACACATGGACTGCCTGATGTATTGGTGTCGGACAATGGGCCCCAGTTTACCACGTTGGCATTCGAGCAGTACTTAGCTGCCCAGGGTATCTGACATGTTTTAACTGCGCCGGCCCATCTGGCTGAAAACGGCAGGGTTGAACTCATGGTTCGGTACACTAAGGAGGGCCAGGATAGAATGGACAAGGGGGACGTGCAAGAAAAGCTAAACCGATTATTAACCCTGCAGCATATTACCCCTAGCAGCACAACCAACAAAAGCCCAGCAGAACTCTTAATGGGTAGGAAATTGTGTTCCGACCTTGACAGACTGCACCCCACTTACACCTGGGATAAACCCTCTGACTCCTCCAGCAAATACTGCGCATCTGAAATTGGCGACCTGGTCTATGCCAAAAACTTTACCGGGGACCCGTTATGGCTTCCAGCCACAATTACCCAGATCACAGGCCCCTGGTCTTACCAACTTCTAGACGATGGAAGAGAATGGAAGCGGCACATCGACCAGCTTCATTCTTGAACCCTTGAATGCAATAACACACCAGCACCCAAAAAAAATAATGACCAAAAAACAACCGAGGAGAAGGGAGGAATACAAAATAATAAAAAAGGGAGAGACGAACCTCCCATAACAAGACAACGAACACTACACAAAGACTCTCAAACAAATCAAAAAGAGCACTCATGGTTAGATGAACCCCAAAAGAAAAATCTGGGAGCAGGAGAACGAAGCAAGGCCTTCCTGGAGGGAGACAGCCAGGCCAGCTCGACCAACCCGGACAAACCAGGAGGGAGCGGCGGAGCCATCTCAACTGGCCCAAGAGACTCAAGCGGGAGTTGCAAGGCTGACTCACCCTTCCAGGAGGTTCCATGGAGAAGGTACAGAGAGACAGCGATCCAGTCTGAACCGTTTGAAGACCACGCCGAGACTGAGCTGCGCAGGTCAACCAGGAATCGAAAAAGCCCCACCTACCTGCGTGATTACGTGACGCACATTGGACTGAACCAAGGGGGGAGGCGTGTTGTATATAGAGAACCAATCCGATTGGCCTGCCTGACGGCGGGAACACTTAAAGTAGTGTTATTGGCCACAAGCCGCGATCAAGCCACTATAAAAAGGGCTGCTGCGGCTTGGGCTGTTGTTCCATTACCATTGCTTTACTGAATAAAATAAAAGAGTTGTTGTTGGAACCCGGTCTCGTGCAACTTATTTCCGAACGGAACACCCACACAATTGCAAGGAACAACTTTTGAATAGCTAAAGAAACCTTCCAAACTATTCAGCTGCTTTCATATTGAGAATGAGGGCTTCTCTCATGCCAAACTTTAGAAGCATTTTTTTCTGAATGCTTTGCCATAGCCCAACCCAATAATAGCCCATAGCCCAATAATACAAGGAAGTTAAAATGGAGGAGGGGAGGAAGAGAAACAAGAAAGAAGGAAGAGGGAAAGGCAGGAGGGGTAGGAGAAGGAGAAGCTTCTTCCCAATTGATCAAATCTGTAGCTAAGTATTTCATAGTAGAAAATAATGTTGGCAATTCTGTATTACAGAGCTGGGAAGATTCAAAAGAATCCTAATGTTTGCAAACAAAAGTATGAGAGGGTGAATCTTCTATATCTTGTTTGCATGGTGTAGGAAATATGTCTAGCATATTTTGGTAAAGGTCAATAAAATGAGGACCCAGGTTGCTTGGGGCAATATGCTGACTGTATAAACTGCTTAGAGGGGGCTGTAAAGTTATATGTAAGTCTAAGTACTGTTGCTATTGTTTTTTCAGTTGTATGCCTTACACAGGATACAAACAGGGGGCATGGGAAAATGGCTCTCATTTTTTTTTCTTTTCCCTTACCACTTGATGCAGTGCATAGCAAAAAAAAAATGCAGTCTTTAAATTGCACAATACACAGTTTCCCATTGTCCTTTTATATATCCAAAATACAAAAGAATATGTAGGTAGGAGTTTCCCCCCCCCCATCTTTATGTATAAATGTATGTGTGCATGTATTTTCCTGGTCAACAAACAATAAATTAAACATGAATTGCTATTTCAATAGTCTTATGCTATTATTTCATTTCAATGATAAATTTTCATTTGGATTTTCCTTCTATATGAGCGTTTACATTTAAATAGTTCTGAAACAACTTGTACAGCAGTGGGAGAAATGTAAAAGTGGACACCAATCATATAGCAAACTATACACAAAAGTTTCAACCGTATACCATAAAATATAACCATAAATAATATAAAATAAAATCACATTGGCAAGCTGTCAGCCTTGAGCAAGAATCCAAAAAGGAAAAGCAACAAAACTAAACATCTAGCAGGAGGGTTGAAATTATCTCTTAAACTGGTCCAACAGGACTTCGTGAAAAGTTGTAAATCTATATTGAGACTCAGTACACTGCTTGATATCAATCTGGATTGACATCTCCTATTCAGAAACATATCCTAAGGATGACTAAATTTGTCCCTCTCAGTTCAACCTATTCTTATGAAGTTCCAGTAGTAGTGTGTGGAATAGAAACTTGTGTCTCATTGAAGTCTATTGTTTTTCACACAGCCATCTGTTATGGGCAGGGAGAGAACTACAAGAAAACAAAGTTCATTTCCCACCACCATTCCACTGTTGTGGCCAATTGGCTGTCACAAGAGCTAGCAGCAAAGTCAGATGAGGAGGAGGTTGAGGGAGACTTGGGCCAGTTTCTGATTAGGAAAGAACATCAGAGATAAAGGAAGAGCTGGGCCTTCCCTTCTCCCTCAGGTGGAGAGGCAGCTGTCTTTGGGGCCTGAGCTGAGTGAGGGGGAGAAACAAATGGAGTCCATCCCAGAGAGAGGTGAGGAGAGCAAAGGAAAACAATAAGCCAGGTCTCAGAGAAAAGCAGACATAGATGTTAGACAGCCCTTCTTCGTCTGTGAAATAAATAGTAAGGGCTTGGGAGTGGCTAGTTATTATAGACAATCATTTGTTTTCTAGTATACAGCAAGCAATTTGGATTTGTTGGGACAATTACATTTGGTTGGGACTAATTACTTTTGGTTTTTATTTATCCATGTGCATAAAAGCCTTGTTTTGGAAAGGAGTTTGTTTTACTTGTGAGGAAATGGCTTATCATTACTTGAGAAGGCTGGGTACTAGAACAAGAAATAGGATTCCCATCAGACATCTGAGCATTAAAGAGAGGGATTTTTTCTCCAGCAGTTTGTAGTAGGTTTTTAGGAGAGAGTTGTGGTGTGACAGCATATATGTACAGATTCATACTCCATGGGTAAACAATCTTTTCAATCTTGAGAGCTTCTCTGGTTCCCAAATTAGGATGAGAGGCTTGCATGTACCTGAGAAATATTTTGTAGCCAACAAAAAAGCACCCATGCCCACCCCTTCAATATGGAAAGTGGGGGGGGGGCTCTCAAGTTTAAAAAGACTGTCTATTCTTCCATTGGAAGAATGGAATAAGATGTTTAAAATTAAATGCTGTATGTGTTTTATAAAGCTAATCTTACTGAGAGCAGAATCTGGAATGGCAGGGCCACATCTGCCACTCTTTTCTCTCTCTTTTCTTTGATAGTGAATGTGAAGGACATTCATGAAAACATGAAGGAGAAACATGGTTTGACTACAATAGGAATAGGTGACGTGGCTTGCCAGGTTTTGTGAAGACCCCACCAATGAGCGAAAGAGAATGGAATCTCTGCTTTGCAATTCAGTGGCTGGTGAAATGGATAAAGAAATGTAAGATGAGTGAGTAGAAATTACTTTTTAACCACTCCAACTTAAGGAGTACTAACTGAATTATTATTATTATTCATTATTATTTCTAGCTGATAGAAGAGGATGGCATTTAAAGTTGTGTCATTTAAAGTTAACACAATCTGTTTTTTTTCTTTTCCTTTTCTTAGGTTAAAAGGAGAGACAAGGACACACTGTTTATTCACTATTACTTAATAAAAAGGGAATAAATGGATGTGGTGCTTAGTAATCACATGATCTTGCTTCCAGGAATTGAACATAAAGAATAAAAGATGTCTGTTGTCATGGACCTATAGGTAGAAGTGTCAGGGACAATGTCATTCATAGTTCTACCCCAGCATCTCAAAATACCTTTTACAGTACAATGAGACAACAAAGAAAGCAATGTTTTTAAAATCCTTGGACCATAATTCTGTACATTTATAAAATCCTGTGATAATGGAGAGTTTATATCCAAATATAAAATGCACATCTCATAATCCATTGAACAACTTTGTATAGCATTAGTTTCTCCATTACTAATAGGTACCAGACTAGTCATATTTATATTGCAATCATTAGAAAAAAATGACAGAATTCTGTAAGAAGACCACATATATAAATCAGTACCACTGTGGGCTATTAGGAATTAAATAAATATTTGGGGGGCACATTTTTCCAATTTTTGGAGAATTGGCTTTCATTCATTCCTTTCTGACTATCCTCAATATTACAGAACATGGCTGTATTTGGTAACATTTTATTAAGAATATGCTGGTGCTCCATATCTATAATTCCAAGGCATCTCTCTACATTTATAATCTAACATTACAGTAAGCTGCCTGGATTCAATTGGGCAGCCATGTAAAATTTCATGAATTAATAACAAACAAAAATTCATAATTCTAAAGCATCTCTGGAGTTAAAGCCTGAAGCTTATTCCTGGATCCCAGATGGAAGACTTTCTAGACCCTGGGTTGTCAGCTCCTGCTGCTAAATACCAAGTCTGTCTGTCATAAGGCCACCTTCATTCATGAGTTGGTAGTTGATGAGAGGGCTAATTTATACTACTGAGTACACATTATACTGGGATAGGAGGGTGGGATAGGAGAGTGTTCCACTTTTGAGATATGGCCACCTGGGTATTTGGTATAGCACTAGTCAAACCCCAGGAGGAGGGTGGAGGGGTGGCAGTAGTCATCCAAAATACTTAAAAAGCATCCAGTGGCACTGTTCCATAGAATATATTGTCAGGTGTGAGACCCTAATTGTTAAACTGGGCTATAAGCAGGGCTGGGATTCAAATTTTTTAACAACCAGTTATGTTGTTGGGCAACATGGGCATGGCTTAGTTGGTGGGCATTGCTTGGTGGTCATGAGACTGGGTGGGTGGGCGTGGCCAACTCGACATCACTTACACCTAGGGGTGCTTCTCACCCGGCCTCTTGTGGCTGTGGGGATGCTGCAACGGTCGTAAGTGTGAAAAATGGTCATAAGTCACTTTTTTCAGTGCCATTGTAACTTTGAGTAGTAACTAAATAAACTGTTGTAAGTCAAGGATTACCTGTACAAAAATACTAAAAGCTTTTTTGCTTGCAAAAAGCTGCCCTGAATACCAATCATTAGATTAAAAATACCTATAAGCCAAAATTACAAATCAGGCAGGGTGGCCAGAGCACCTTGAGGAATTAAAATAGTTAAAATGCAGTGATAACCATCAAGCAGCCAACTCTTGCTTATAAAGTGAAACCCTTTAGCAGAGAGGTCGTTTAAGCTATCCAGAAAGAGCACACCAGGGGAAGCAATCCTGGTCCATTTGCACCACTTAAAGAAACCAGCTGATCTCACTCACCTCACAATATATCCCAAGGAAATCATCCAGATTTAAGGAAAGATTACATGACCCCCAGAAAGGCAGTAAAAAATCAGTGCCAAGCTTGCATCCTGCTTCTTGGAAGTACACCTCAAAAAGACAGTACCAAATACCACTAAAGCAGTAAAGGACGACCCCCTCCTCAGATTAAAAAAAAAGAAATCATGAGGCAGGGAAAAATCAAACACAATACAAATAATGAAATCACAACAATAGCTGTTGTTTGCTAAACCAATTACCAGAACAAATAGACACAGGAACTAGACCAGTTTCTTTTCAGGAACAGAGATTAATGTTTTTCCTTCCAAATAAAGCTGAATAGGGGAAAATATCCCATCAAAACAGGATTAAACATCACCAAGCACAGAATTAAACTTCACCAAAAACCAGTTTTAGACCAAAACTTAGAAAGGGTACATAAACTCACGTTTGAATGTCAATCTTTCTAGCTCGCCAAGAAACCTTGCTGAATGTCACACATCTTGGTTCCTTGTCATTAAAAGCTTCTTTCCCGCAGCTCTGCTTTGTTATTCAATTATTTCTTCAAAGTGCTAATTGTTTCATCCAGGCTGGAAGAAGTCCAACAGGGGAATATTTCCTTCCAACAGCAGTGTAAAAAGCTTAAAACAACCCTTTTCCTTTAAAAAAGTCAAGCAAAGTACCAGCAAAGGAGAAAAAAAATCCAGAGAAGCTCCAAAAAGACAGTAGGTTTAGGCGTATTACCAAGAATGTAATAAGGGTTAACAGAGAGGCAGTTTTTGTAAGCAACAACACCAGAATGTTTCCTTTTTGTCTTCCTTACAGGATTAGCCTTGTAAAGTGGAAAACAAAAAACAAAAGGAGATTTCTTCCAACAACTGGTTCTCCAAACTGCTAAGAAAGTTAACAACAGGTTCCAGAGAATAGCTAGAACAGATAGAATCCCACTCTTGGCTATAAGAGAGATTAGTTGGAACTTCTGTTATTGTACCAGCCTTCCTGCTATGTAGTAAGCCTCTTTATCTGACCTTCTTGATTCTGTGGCTAGGTTGGGTGGCAAAAGAACCCTCTCATGGCCTTGGGGAATTTCAACTTGTCTTCTTTGGGGTGGGTTAGCTCAGGGCATAACAAATTAACAGTAGTCATACATCTGAAAGGGGTTTGTTGGAGTGTTATGTCAGAGTGTTATGGATGTCAGAGTGTTATGGATTTGGGGAGACATTGCTTTTCTCCCCTGTCATATTCAGGTGATTCCCTGGTGACCCTCCAATTCTCTCGTACTCACCTCCTCTGTGAGGAGACTAGACTTATTAGATTGGTCCTCCCCCCCCCAAAAAACTGGTCCCAGTTGGATTCCAGAAGGAGCTTGGAGTTGATCTGAAAGGTCTGCTACACTAGCTGAAGCATTGGTGGCCACTGGAATGAGAGAACTGCTGTGGCATTGACTGGATGGTACTTCAGTAGCCTCTCCAAGCCTGTGGAATCCTCTATAGTTTATAAAAATGCTAAGGGAATTGAAGAGAGTGAAGAGACACCCCAAGCACTGATGGTGAACAACAAAGAGTGAAGATGATTCAACACAAGCTAGGGTTGCTATCAGAACCTACCACATGGCAATAAGGACAGCAAAATATAATTATTTCTGCACTATTATTATAAATTAGCTTGATACCCATGCTTCACTATGAAACTATGTGATCAGGCTTAGTTTTTTGGGAGGAAAATAAGAGGGAAAATTCTGCCTCTGCCTACCAGCATCCATCGGTATTCATCTAGCTTGCATTCAGTTTGGAAATTGAAACACTATTTGTTGTGTGAGCAAGAAGGAGACAGCAAGGAGCCTGGGTGTGGCTTAGCTCAACTGTTCTGTACTAAAGCTGCTTGGTGCTATGAAACTAAAACTGAAACTCTTCTCTGCTTGTGTTTTGCATTTGGAAAAGATTTCTTTTCAGGTGGTGAGGGGGAACTTCAGGTGGTGAGGGGGAACTTCTTAGCATCAGAGTGTTAATAATAATATAGGAAATACTAATGCTCTGATGGTTATTTAAAAAAAAATCCTTTCTTAGTGAGCACCTAGAAGGCAAAAGGAACATATGTGCTAAATTTCAAGTTTGTAGGCTTTACAATTCTGGAGATTTTATAATGATGTGTGAGTGGTATTTTGCTTTTATATGTATAACAATAATATTAATATAATATAATAATATAATATAATATAATATAATATAATATAATATAATATAATATAATATAATATAATA
>BLBF01000274.1:149751-195618 GCA_015471245.1 Laticauda colubrina
TATCTATCTATCTATCTATCTATCTATCTATCTATCTATCTATCTATCTATTTATCGATCTATCGATCTATTGATCTATCATCAAATTGAATAAGAACTAGTTTAAAAAATGAAGGCTAATATCTCTGCCCAACAGTAACTTCCTGATAAGTAAAGCTGAATCAGTGTATTTATAAAATGTTAGTTCCCTGAAATAATGACAGCAACACTAACACTAAGAGAGTAAAAATGCAACTGTATCCACTAAATGTTATAAAATGCTCAGTAGGCTTTCCAGGATCCTTCTCCTATTTGGCTATTTTGTTAATCAAAATAGCAACCAGTGGAAATGGTTGGATGGAAATGCTGTAGAAAAGTCCCAGCATGATTCATAATGCAATTAGAGAAATGTAGAAAATCCAAATCGAGCATTAAAATAAGAACTTTTTTTTTCATGACTTTAAAATATCTGTATGGGAAGTAATTGTGGCATGGAAAAAGAAGAGACTTTTGGTTCAAATGCTTGGAATCTGATATAAAGAAAGTGATAAAAAGAAAGGATAAATATAGTGCCAATAAAGGTAGAATTCAAAATTCTAATCTTCTTATGCCACTTCAGTAAACTTAGCCTGGTAAAATGACTTTCTACATCAAATGAATTATGCATTGATTTTAAATTTGGTGTTTTAAATTTAGTATGAGGTGTGTAGTAACTGTTGACTCAGAAATCAAAAGCAAGGGTAAAATATTGAGGCAGTACAATTGCCAGTGTGCCAGGATGTAATGTGAGTGCATACAGTGTGCAAAGTTCATTGGAACTGAAAAGGTAGGTATAAAAGAGAAAATAAATCTAATGCATAAAATGGAGCTTGCACCCTTTTCTTCCCAGTCTTTCAGACATGGTCAAACCAAGTCCCAATTCTTACTTAATCCTGTCAGACCCAAACTGATGCTCTTAGCCACCAAAATCCCCATAAACCATAGAAAAAAAGCCTATGTACCATACAGCCCAAATGCAATCCTCCAATGAGAATGACAAATAGAAAAACACCAACTTCCATATTCAATCAGGGTGATTATTTAGATCAGGGGTGTCAAATGATGGCATCACATGACAAATTGGAACTTCCCCCCTTCATTAAACTGGGTGGCCATGGCCAGTGAGTGACACATCCAGCCCATGGGCTGGGAGTTTTACAGCCTGATTTAGATGTTCTATCTCTTTAACAATGGACCTCTGCCAATGTTGTCCTCTTCAAAGAGCTGTATGGTCTAAGAATAGAAATAATCCCATCTACATTGGAAAGGACCTGCCTGGGTATAATCGTACATGGGAATGGCCTTGGAAAATAGGAGGAAGAGCCACAGATTAGACAAGGATTTGATAAATGACATTTGGATATGAAAGGTGAGAATGGAGAAAGTATCTCAGAAGGACCCACCCTGGCTTTCAAGAAAATAAAAGTGAGGGATGGGAAGAGTCCTTTCAGTCTTGTAAAATCCTGTTAATATAACCTTACAGTGAAGAAAGATTCCTTGTCATGTTTCTTGTCTGAAGTCCCATTATTTGAGGTTCCTCTTTGATGAAACCTCAGATCAAGGCACTTGGCAACTACTGCAATAAATATGGCTTTTCTCGGGGTTCTGTACATTTGAATGTTCCATAACAGAAATCATCTATGTTGGGTTTTTAATTTACTATTACAATAATAATTTAGTTTTTTTCTCTATCCTTTCATATTTAATTATTGCTATATTTGCTGTGTGTAGCTTTTCCTTATTAACATGTATTAAAAAACAATTAACAATACACTCACCCATTAACAATTACACTAAGTAATTACCTTAAGACTGAAACCTTTAATTTACAACAAATATGTTGATGCAATCTGTAGTGTTTTTGTTTTTGTTTTTATCTTAAATTCAATTCAGGATGAACAAGCAAAAGTAATCTTATATTCATTAATATTGATACTCTAAATTGTAATTAATATTGATACAATACTTATTTCTTATTGTGATCCTCAACCATCAAAGTTATCAAAATATTAGAGTGCTAACAGTCTTCAACCAATGCAATATTAATATTGGATTGAAATAACACAATGTATTAACACAACAACAACAACAACAACAACAACAACAACAACGACGATGATGATGATGATGATGATGAAATCCACTAATGTGGTTCTGAATGCTATTCTATCACTGTGGAAAATGCTTTTCTACTATCAGATCAAAAGGAGACAGACTTTAATATTCTTGGGTTACAACAACACCCTCTCTTCTTCTCATTGGACTTTGTCTTAGATGTAAATTTTCACAACTGCCTTTAATCAGGTGACTATTTCATGTCATTTTTCAAAATATCTTTTGTCTGGATTAGCTTCGCTTCCATCTCCTCTTGCACAGAGAGAATTTTCCAATCAGAGCAAATGAGTAGACAATGCCCTCACTTAAATGCAAATTATTTGGGCATCTGAGGTGGAAAAAGAGCAGAATAACATTAATATTGCTTATTTGCACTGTTCCTATCCTGAAAAACAAACAAACAAACCAGAAAGTTCATCCTCTGCCTTGACAATATTCATAAACTCAGAGATGGGATTCAGCCAGTTTGGCCAAGTTTGTGCAAAGTGGATGCTAAATTTACAAGTGGTTCACTGAACCGTGAGTTGAACCGACTGGTTACCCCTACCCTCCCTGCCCTTCCCCTCCCAGGAGTCTCCATGCAACCCATTGTGGATGCAGGTAAGTGCACAGAGGCTCTGGAAGGGCGAAAAATGGGCCAAACCAGAAGTTCTGGAAGTCTGGAAACGGTCCTGTTTCTGGCTTCCAGGGGCCCTCTGGAGCCTGGGGGAGGCCTTTTTGCCCTCCCAGAGGCCCAAGGAAAGTCTCCAAACTCTGGGGTAAGTGAAAAATAGCCCTCCTTGAAGTTCTGCTTGGACACGCGCATCATGGCCATGCCCACCCAGCAACCAGGCAGAGAACTGTTTGCTGAGATTTTTTATTCCCACCCCTGCATAAGCTTCTCATCATAAGCATGAATTCTCATTATAAGCTTCCTCCCTGTTAAGACAAGTGCAGCTGTTTGGAGCAATTTGCTTCCTAAATCTCAATCTGAAGTTTCCTCATAGAAAGGCATTGGAGATGGTGGTGATATTAGTTACTTATGGTGATCATTGCAATATTTTACTCTTTGCTCTCACAGCAAAACATCACAATGGGAACTTGTCCCCTTTGCCATTTGTCAGAGCCCCACATCTTTAGATGGTACTGATTATTCAATTACTGCTTGAATAATCTGGTTGCACCTATGAGTTGATTACATCAACAATCAGTCGAAGTAATTCATCAACCGAGAGTTATCATCCAGTAATAAACAATAACAACATTTATATATATATAAACGAACTGGGTGAATGAGATATTCCCTAATGGAAAGCAGAGGAGCATTTCGGTTTTTAACACTAAAGGCCCTGTCACATTGGCCGACGGATACAAAACGTTTGTAAAAAGGACACAGTGGACGAGAAAATGTTCCATCCGTTGTTATCCACTCTCAAAAGTGCTCCAAATTTGCATAACCAGAGCGGACAACACCGGAAAGGAACGGACGGGGAGAGGATGTAGAGGGGATGGAAAGCAGATGCTCTGCGGAAGCCTAGCGGATGGAAGCAGATGGGAGCATATGACACATCCGCAGGACTTCCGGGGGAGCACAGCGAAGCGGACACGCAGCGGAAAGAGCAGATGCAGAGCGGATGCCTAGCAGATGAAGTGGATGCAGAGCGGAAGCCTAGCGGAAGCCTCGTGGATGCACAGCATTCACTGTGCATGCATGGAGGATGCATTGCATCAGCCCCGCGGATATAAAGGGGAGCAGCCCGCAAGCAGGTCACCATTCAGAGGAAAGACCTGCTTCCAGACATAGCTCTCCAGCCAGCCAGCCAGCTGACCAGCCAGCCAGCCAGCCAGCCAGCCAGCAAGCCAACAACCCAACAACCATGGGAAAGAAGAGAAAGCCTCAGCCATCTGCTGCCAGCCCTGGCAAGAGGGACAGGGCCATCATCCCACCCCATGGCCCTGACTCTGCTTCTGCTGGGGCTTCTGCTGCTCGGGCTCGCTACTCTGGTGCTGGAGCTTCTGCTGGCACTGCTCCTGGTGCTGGTGATTCTACTGGTGCTTACTCTGTTGGCACTACTCCTAGTGCTGGGGCTTCTGCTGGGGCTTACTCTGCTGGCGCTGCTCCTGGTCCTGCTGGTCCTGCTGGTCCTGCTGGTGCTCCTGGTCCCACTGGTGCTGCTGGTGCTCTTGGTCCTGCTGGTGCTGCTGGTGCTTCTGGTCCTGCTGCTGCTGGTGGTGGTGCTGCTGCTGCTGGTCCTGTTGGTCCTGCTGGTCCTGCTTTTGTTGCTATTGTTGTTGTTGCTGCTGCTGCTGCTGGTGGTGATGGTGTGGAGGAGCAGCCCCTACAACCTCGAAGCCCCTCTGATGAGGGCCCATATGGCCCTGCCAGAGGGAGGAAGAGGCAGACGTGTGAACGGGAGAGGAGGCAAGACACCATAGAAGAGGAACATGAGGAGGAGGTGCTGGAGTGGCTGAGGGAGAATGAATATCTTTGGCAGAAGGGACACAGGCTCTATCGAGACACCAAGAGGAAGGAGGCTGCTTGGAGAGAGAAGGTGGAGAGTCTGGGCTACCCTTCGGAGGTGCTCCTCGGGTGGTGGAAGCACATGCACACCTGGTACGGGAAGCTGCACCTGGCCAGGCCGCAGTCAAGCTGATGGACAGAGAGACCTATGTGACGGCCAAGTGCAGGTTCTTGGAGAGTGAGATCCACCACTGAGGAGTAGCCCCTCTCACAACCCTCTCTCTCAGGCAGCCTGCTGAGAGCCAGTCCTCTTCTGGCAAAGAGTCAACTCCTGTGTCCAGGAAGGTATCTGTGGAGCATGCCATGACAGAGACCACCCTGACAGCTGTACTACCCATGGTGGAGTGTGTGGAGGACCCCCTGACACAGTGGGAGCAAGGAGAGGGCACTTCCACCACAGCCCAACCCGCATCCACCCCCAGCTCCACCTCCACTGAAAGGCAGAGAGGCAGACCAGAGGGGCAGAGCCACACTGTCCTGCTGGAGATCAGGGACACCATCAGGAGCAGCGTAAATCTCCTCTCTCAGCTGGTACACACCGATGTCCCATCCTCCAACCGCAAGTCCTTCCTCAACTACGTCAACCAGACCCTCATGCACATGTCGGAAACACAGTACCAGGTGGTGAAGGACAGAATCACCGATCTTCTTCACAACCCTCCAGACCCAGCTGAACCTGCTCCCACCCAGTCCAGGCCTGCTCCTCCACCCCAGGTGATGTCACTGCCCTTCCAAGGCTTTCCACAGGCCCTCACCTACCAAGGCTACGGCTACCAGGAGGTCCAGCAGTACAGGCAGCCCTTCCCAGTCCAGGCAAAGGTACATCGGACACCACCGGTGCCACTGATGCCACAGATGCCAGCCACGCCACAGATGCCACCCACACCACAGATGCCACCGACGCCTCACCTCACTCAGCTGCAGACCAGACATCCCCACTACACTGCTCCTTCCTCCACCCCACAGCCAAGCCCAGCCTCAGTACATCTGTCATCGGTATTTGGGCTGACACCCCATGTCATGGAGGAAGGGGCTCTCAACATCATGGGGCTGAGCCAGCTGTCTGAGAGCTTCCTCAACACACTGTCCCCTGTTGTCCTCTTGGGGCCAGGCACCCCAGTGGCACCTCAGACCAGCACTCCAGCAGCAGCCACCTCCACAGCACCTGGACCCTTCACCCCTGAGACTGGGCATGCCTCAGAGTGACCAAGAAGAGTGCCAGAGACTGGGTGGCTACCTGTTGACTTTATTTTTGCTTTGGACATTTGACTTGGGTCATTTTTATTTACAGCTTGTTATTAATAAATATTATCTTTGCTTCACACACTTGCTTCATTTATTTTTGTCAATAAAGTCTTGGTGGAAACTTTTAGAAATGGTTTAAGCCTTTGCATGCTTGTGGGATGGGTAAGGATAGCAGTGAGATGGGCAGGGATACCTGTGGGATGGGTAATAGCTGTGGGATGGGCAGGGATACCTGTGGAATGGGCAGGGATACCTTTGGGATGGGTAATAGCTGTGGGATAGATAAACCTCCAGTGCAAGCATAGTGAGACTGTATGGTCCACCCTCCCAGGTGCCACACCTTTGGCCCTTCATTATCAATAACAATGTAAGCATTGATCCACACATGTCAACATCAACACAACTCTTTATTAAATGCCCTGTTCATTGTCAGCCCACCCAACATATATGGCCCAATCTCATCAGTGTGATGAGACAGGCTCAAGGAAGCATCCATTAATTATCTATCATCCTGTCTTGCCACTCCACTGCTCCAGCTGGGGAGTTGCACCAGTGTCTCAGGAGGTTGTGCTGCTTCTTCCCTTCACGTGAGGCTCTGTTGGGGCCTTGCACATCCTGAGTATCTATCAGGTTTCGCCCTTGCCTCCATTCCCCAGGCTCCATGTCCCCATTGTCTTGTTGGAGGTCCACGAGCCTGTTCTGCAACACTGGGTAGTGGGTGCGCATGAGATTGTGCAGGATGCAGCAAGCTTCCACGATCCTCCTTATGGTCTCTGGGTGATGCTGCATGGTGGTGAGAAGTACCTGGAACCTGTTGGCCAGGATGCCAAAGGTATTCTCCATCACCTGCCTTGCCCTGGACAGCCTGTAGTTGAAGATCCTCTCTTCACGGGTGAGGCATCTGGAGGTGTAGTGCTTCATGAGGTAGGTTCTGAGGGAGAAAGCGTCACAATGAAGTAGGGCACATCTTCTGTGTCGTTGGGCAGGGTGTCTAGATCTGGGAAGCCCATGATGAGGTTGCATTCCAGCCCCTCCTTGAGGTGACTGGCATTGTATACCTGGGCATCTGAAGATGAGCCGTTGCCTGAAGCATCGATGTACATGAACTTGTAGTCAGCATCAACCATGGCAAAGAGGATGATGCTGAAGAAGCCTTTTTGTTGAAATAAGTGGACCCTGACTTGGCTGGAGCTTTGCAGGCCACGTGCTTGCCATCTATGGCTCCAACGGTGTGGGGGAAGTTGCACTTCTGATACCACTGCTCTGCAACTTTCTTCCAGCCTTCTTCAGTGGAGGGGCACTGGAGGAGTTCCTGCAGGTATTCTTCGATGATGGCCTGCACCACTTCTCTGACCACAATGCTGATGTGTGGCACCCTCCAGCCGTACTGCATGCTCCTGTACATGGTCCCGGAGGCCAGGTGGCGCAGAGTCAGTGCCACCTTCAGCCCAGGGTCCAGGCTGGGCCGGAAGTTGGTGCTCTGCTTGGTTAATCTGGGTCTCAGCCGCTCCACAACTTTGTCAAACATGGCTGGCGGCATCTTCATGAAGTTCTGGAATGCACAAGGGTCTTCATTCCTCATCTCCACCATCAGCTTGTTGTACAGTCCGTACTCTACTCTTCTCCTGATCCATCTTCAGACCCAGATACTTCTTGGCTGCCTCCTTTTCTTCCCGTAGAACAGGTGAAAGAGCCTGTAGATGGCTTCGCACTGTTGCAGAATGATGGTGGCTTCCAAAAGGAGTGTGTTACGATCCATGGTGGAGATGACTGGATGCTGTGGTAGAGCAAGAGCAAGATGAAGGCTGAAGAGGTTTGCACAGCAGGGCTACTGGACTGAAAGTGAGATCCAGGTGAGTTCCTCTCCCTTTTTATAGGAAATATCATTTTTTTGCTCGGTGTCCTTTTGCATCTTCTAGGCAACCTGCAGACATCCTAAATATCCGAGATACGTCCCCTCTGCGAATGTTTTTTCCATTTTAATGCTTTGTATGTGAACTGCATCCGCTTTCATCCTTTCTCCGTCCGTGCTAATAATGCTGTGCATCCGTTCCGCGCCCGTTTCTCTTCCTCCCTGTGTCCGTTTTCCGCTGGAGCGGATGCTAGTTGCGCGGATGCCCAGTGGATGCCTAGTGGATAGAGCGGATGCATAACGGATGACGACAGATGTAGAACGTATGTTCCCCATATGCGTTGCGGATGCATTGGATACATTTTCCGCTTTGAGCAGCTCAAAACTTTTTGAGAGGATGGAACCTCAGTCGACGGATGCTGGACGGATAGAGAGGATGAAAAACAGATGCAGTGAGTACAGAACGGAAGCATCGCGTTAACCAACAGATGGCAAGTGTTTCTCTCCGTTTTACATCCTCTTTCCATCCGTTGGTGCAGTGTGACATGGGCTTAACATTTTGCTGATATACATTTTGTGTCTATCAGGAAATCATATGCACATGGATGCTCCATTCACCTTCTCTTCTAAGGGAGAAAGGAAGTCAGAATCACCTATTTGTAGGTTTTGCTGGCGCTGTTTTGTTCCAGGGAACAAAAGGAGAAACCTGGATATTACATGCAATGGATTAGTTAGCCACTGTTGCATTAGTAGCCAATTTAAACAGTTCCACTTGGCTGTTGAAACAGCTTTCCCATCCAGATTGATTTTGAAGCAGAAATGATTTATTTGGTACTTGGGACAGATTTTATGGGCTAGAGCCAACTCTCTTCTCTGCTATTAAAGTGCCACTTTAAACACAGCTCTCCAAGCCACCTTTGGTAGGGACCCGAAATCTGTATTGAATAGTAAAATCAAAACATGCAAAACTACTTCCCTAAGCCTAAATATCCAATTATAGAAAAAGAAGCCAAACAGAAAGAGAAATTAGAAACACCATATCCCGTCTCTAGCTTCCTGAGCTTTTCAGCACCATGCTGAGAGCTTCATCTGAAGGACTTCAGGATGGCACTAGAAGTGGATTCAGAACTCAGCATTAAGGATGGAATTTGAAAGAAGTTCCTTTCCACTTTGGTGAGAAGAACGATAACTCTGACAATCCTCCCTCCTCAATTTAGCACGTTCTTTAGGTGGCGTGCTTTAAACACTGTGGAAATAGGAATGCTTCATTCAAGCTATTTGTTTGACTTGAATTTCATTTTTGGCCTGAAATGCTCAAGCTTCAAAGATGAGTAAAAGATTTATACCAGAAAAAAAGACAACCAATCATCATATTGGGTTTCGGCAGAATCAATCAGAAACCCTCACAAAGGACAGCTCATATGACTTGAATAGAATAATGTCCTAAATCAGATTTAAGTAGGTAAAAATAAAATGACTTGCTGTAATATTTTGGAATGTATAAAGCCATAGATGCTTCTGCTATGATCCTGTTCTCAACCCCCCCCCCCTTTTTTTTTTTTAGCAAATTGTGGGAAATGGTGAAATGATTCCATCTTTTGCTGCCCATTCAAACCTGATTAACAACCATGTTTTTGTTATTATGTTTTGCTCTAGTTGGTTAAACTTCCTTTGTCTAACCAGATTGTCAATTTCATTGGCATGCCATGATTCCAGTTCAATATTTACAGTCTTTGGAACAGCAATCACAGAATTAGATGAGAAATCATGTTCTCAGTTGCCTAGCTTTAAACCCCTGCTATATGTAACATTCCTAAACTTACTAAAAAAAAGTGATGCAAAATTTCAACTCTAAATCCTTCTTAATATCATAATTTCACTGCCATTCACTGAACTCTTTGGAAATGGAAATAAATAATTTAAAAATATGATCCCCTCTTGGGAAAAAAACATAGCTTGTCCCTTATTTGTTAATTTAAAATTTCAAATATTCAACAATTGTATGCTGCCAAAGCAGAGAGGCATCAATTTCCTGCTTTAATAACAATGTTTGAACTATAATAGAAGTGCATGCCAGAACATGAAGGCAGATATTACAGGTTGGTATTCCACTCCAAACTAATTTAACCTTCATTATCAAACTGTAAACATAATTGTTTCAAGTAATAATTAATTTTTAAAGAATGAAAGTGAGTAACACCTAGAAAGAAATGTTTTTGTTTATGCTTTAATGCCAGAAAATATTGGTGTACTGGTGTAACTTTAACTTTTCATGTAAATTGTAACTTAGTTTCCTTATTCTCAAATTCTTCCACTAATCGAGGAGGAGGAGGAAGACAAGAGGGGGAGGAAGTGGGAAGAGAGAGGGGGAGAGGGAGTGGAAGGACCAACTGACTACATTTATTCAAACAGAATTTTTATCTGGATTTCTGTGGAGGAAAACCTAACTTATTTTTTCAGAAACCAAGCCTTGTATCTAAAAAAACACATGCTTGTTTTCTGGGAAATTTGTTTTCAATATGATAAATTCTGGACTTGCTCAATAGCTTCCCTGTGCTGCCTCTTGTTTCCATTTCTTTGGGTGGTTCATATTTTCATTAAGTTCTTTAATATTTGAAACCGGGGAAGCCAGTTTGTTACACTTCAATTCCAGCCCTAGTTAAAACTACCAAAGCAGAGGGAGAGCATATTTCTACACATTAGCACTAGTATAGAAAATATTACTTGACAAATGGTTGTGTGTTAAGAAGGATGCTTGAAGAAAGACATTTATAATAAAAAGATGGGTCATAAAAGAACCCACCATGTTTTCAATTTTATGTCTATGGGATAGGCAAGAGAGATTTGTCCAAGAGACTTGTTATCTATTCACATTCTTTCATTCAGAGGGTGATCAGTGATATCTCACTTTGGATGTGTGTATAAAAATAAGGGCATTCCACTAGAGCTTCCCCATATAAGTTTCATGAATCCAAATTTCTAGTTGGCAGCAATGGGAAGTAGAAATATGGTAGCTGTAGGAGAATGCCCTACATTTTGCTACATTGAATGGCCTGATCAATATCAAGTCATGATATTGTTACTGGGCTCCTTGGAATAAGACAGAAGTAGGTTTAATTGAGGATCAGATGAATCTGTTCAGAATGAAAAGTGTGATGTCTGAGCTCCATCGTGTTAGAGAAGAGTTTCATTCCTTACTGAATACTGCTCACTCCTTCTTTCCAGAATAATTAGGCTATTTATTCTCTATTATTTTAATTTTATGTATTTACCCTTAAACTGGTTTTTAACACAATTTATATCACTGCATTGACTCTTACAGTCATTGTATTGTCATTGGAAATAAGATAAGCATTTGTTTTTACAATGATTTTTTTGGTGGGGGGGAGACAGAAACTGCTGGTCATGACTTTTTAGGAGATCTGCCAAGATCTTCAAGATGCTGCCACATTCTGAGGTAAAATTCAAGGTCTTGTTTGTCACCTTTAAAGTCATTCACCACATAGGACCTGGTTAGTGATTTCCCCCTCCCCCATTATAATTTCTGCCCAACTATAATCTCTAAAAGAATTGCTGTGTTTTATTGCCAGGTATTAAGTTTTGTCATATTGTGGGTTCTAGGAGGCATACATTCTCTTTAGTTGCACCTGTCTTCTGGAATAGTGTCCATCCTGACCTCCCTCTGCCTGGATTTTGTTAAGCTTTTGTAAACCTAAAAGGGCATGATCCTGGGGTGCTGCAAAATGATCCACTTCCTTAGAGTGTTTTCTGATTGCCATGGTAGTGATGGAGCTGATTTCTTTCCTTAATGTGTTGTGTGGGTTCTTGTATTTTGGGTGCTGTTGCTTATATCATATTTATTTGTGGCTTTAAATCCTAATAACCCTTGCAATCTGGCTTCTGGCTGTGACATAGCACAGAGAAAGTATTGATCACACTTGCGATTGTGGATGAACTCCGGTGGGCTCAGAAGTCAGGTGGTTTTGGTTCTTCTTGATCTCTCAGTGACTTTCAATATCATTGATGATGATATCCTTCTTGAATGGCTGATGGGTTGGAAGTGAGAGTTATTATCCTTTAGTGGTTCTCCTCTTTTCTCTGTACCTGTTTCTAGTTGGTAGTGTTAGTGGAGAAGTCAGCTGATGATACTCAGTTGTATGATGAAACAAAGGCTGTCAAAGTGATGCTGACAAATTGTTTTCCCATGTCTGGAGGCTAGGCAGGTCTGCATACAGAGAAACCAACTTTGACCCTGCTCTGACAAAATGAGGGGCTATGGATGTTAGAGCTTCATGTATTTGATGATTTGCTAGTGTTAAAGCCCATGTCACACTGCCCAATGGATGCAAAAAGGACACAACGGATGAGCAAAATGTTCCATCCGTTCTTATCCGCTCTCAAAAGGGGCAAAAATTTGCATAAGCAGAGCAGAT
Organism: Laticauda colubrina; assembly: GCA_015471245.1. Lineage (NCBI taxonomy): Eukaryota > Metazoa > Chordata > Lepidosauria > Squamata > Elapidae > Laticauda > Laticauda colubrina. The sequence continues at coordinate 161,915 of BLBF01000274.1, forward strand.
ACTTGTCATACTGCACCAACGGATGCAAAGAGGAAGTAAAATGGACAAAAAAGCTTGCCATCCATTCAAAAACGTGATGTACTCACTGCCTCCGTTTTGCTTCCTCTCTATCCGTCCAGCATCCGTTTATGGACATTTCATCCGCTCCAAAAGATTTAGGCTGCTTAAAACTTTTGCGTGGAAAATGTATACAGTTCGTCCGTTCTGCATCCGCTACGCATCCGCTAAGCATCCGTTACGCATGCACTATATCTGCTAGGCATCTGCTGTGAATCCGCGCAACTCACATCCACCCGGACGCAGGGAGTAAGCGGAACGGACGCGGAATGGATGCAGAATGGATGCAGAACGGATGCAGAATGGAAACAAAGCGTTTAAAACGGAAAAAACATTCGCAGAGGGAACCTATCTCGGATATTAAGGATGTCTAGAGGATGCCTAGAGGATGCCTAGAGGATGCAAAGGGACACCTATACTGCCTATAAAAAGGGGGAGCAACTCGTCTGCATCGCACTTTCAGACCAGCAGCCCAGCGGTGCAGACCTCTGCAGCCTTCATCTGCCTCTTCCTCTTCCACAGCATCCAATCATGTCCACCATGGATTGCGACACAATCCTTTCGGCAGCCAACATCCTTCTGCAACACTGCGAAAACATCTACAGTCTCTGTGAACAGTACTACAGGAAGAAAAGGAGGCACCCAAAAAAAGTCTGGCTCCAAAGATGGTTCACCAGAAGAGCGCAGTACGTACTTTATGACAAGCTGATGGTGGAGCTCAGGAGCGAAGACCCTCGGGTGTTCCAGAATTTCATGAGGATGCCTCCAGCCATGTTTGATGAAGTTGTGCAGCGGCTGACACCCAGGTTGACCAAGACAAACACCAACTTCCAGCCCAGCCTGGAACCTGGGCTCAAGTTGGCACTCACTCTGCGCCACCTGGCCTCAGGGACAACCTACAGGAGCATGCAGTATGGCTGGAGGGTGCCACCCAGCACCATCAGCTTTGTTGTCAGAGAAGTGGTGCAGGCCATCATCGAAGAATACAAGGAGGAGCTCCTCCAGTGCCCCTCCACTGAAGAAGGATGGAAGAAAGTTGCAGAGCAGTGGTATCAGAAGTGGAACTTCCCCCACACCGTTGGAGCCATCGATGGCAAGCACGTGGCCTGCAAAGATCCAGCCAAGTAGGGGTCAATTTATCAGAACTACAAGGGTTTCTTCAGCATCATCCTCTTCGCCATGGTCGATGCTGATTACAAGTTCATGTACATCGATGTTTCAGGCAACGGCTTATCTTCAGATGCCCAGGTATACAACGACAGTCACCTCAAGGAGGGGCTGGAACGCAACCTCATCATGGGCTTCCCAGATCCAGACCTACTTGCCCAACGACACGCAAGATGTGCCCTACTTCATCGTGGGGGATGACGCCTTCTCCCTCACAACCTTCCTCATGAAGCCCTACACCTCCAGATGCCTCACCCGTGAAGAGAGGATCTTCAACTACAGGCTGTCCAGGGGAAGGTGGGTGGTGAAGAATGCCTTTGGCATCCTGGCCAACAGGTTCCAGGTACTTCTCACCAACATACAGCATCGCCCAGAGACCATGAGGAGGATCGTGGAAGATTGCTGCATCCTGCATAATCTCATGCGCACCCGCTACCCAGTCTTGCAGAACAGGCTCGTGGACCTCCAGCAAGGCAATGGGGACATGGAGCCTGGGGAATGGAGGCAAGGGCAAAACCTGATCGACACTGAGGATGTGCAAGGGCCCAACAGAGCCTCACGTGAGGCGAAGAAGCAGTGCAACCTCCTGAAACACTGGTGCAACTCCCCAGCTGGAGTGGTGGAGTGGCAAGACAGGATGGTAGATGCTTAATGGATGCTTCCTTCAGCCTGTCTCATCACACGGATGAGATTGGGCCATGTATGTTTTGTTGGCCTACAATGAACAGGGCGTTTAATAAAGAGTTGTGTTTATGTTGACATGTGTGGATCAAGGCTTACATTGTAATTGATAATGAAGGGCCATAGGGGTGGCACCTGGGAGGGTGGACCATAAGGTCCCACTATGCTTGCACTGGAGGTTTATCTATCCCACAGCTATTACCCATCCTATAGGTATTCCTCCCCATCCCACAGGTATCCCTTCCCATCCCACAGCTATATTAACCCATCCCACAGGTATCCCTTCCCATCCCACAGCTATCTTAACCCATCCCAAAGGTATCCCTGCCCATCCCACTGCTATCTTAACCCATCCCACAAGCATGCAAAGGCTAAACCATTTCTAAAAGTTTCCACCCAGACTTTATAGAAAAAAATTAATGAAGCACGTGTGTGAAACAAAGAGAAACTTTATTAATAACAAGCTGTAAAATAAACATGACCCAAGTCAAGTGTCCAAATAAAGTCCACAAATATCCAGGCAGCCAGTCTCTGGCACTCCTCTTGGTCACTCAGAGGTGTGTGCCCAGGCTAAGATTTTAGGGAGCAGGTGCTGTGGAGGTGGGTGCTGCTGCTGTGCTGGTCTGAGGTGTTATTGGAGTGCCTAGCCCTGAGAGGACAACAGGGGACGGTGTGTTGAGGAAGGTGAAGGACAGCTGGCTCAGCCCCGTGATGCTGAGAGGTCCTTCCTCCATGCCATGGGGTGTCAGCCCCAGTACTGAGGACAGATGTACTGAGGCCGGGCTTGGCTGTGGGATGGAGGAAGGAGCAGTGTAGTGGGGCTGCCTGCTCTGCAGCGGAGTGAGGACTGTCGTGGTTGGCATCGGTGGCATCATTGGAACCGGTGGCAGCGGTGTCGCCCGATGACTCTGTGCCTGCATCTGTAAGGGCTGCTGTCTGTGCTGCTGGATCTCCGGGTAGCTGTAGCCCTGGTAGGTGAGGGCCTGTGGGAAGCCTTGGTATGGGAGGGACATCACCTGGGGTGGAGGAGCAGACCTGGACTGGGTGGGAGCAGGTGCCTCTGGGTCTAGAGGATTGTTGAGCAGCGTGGTGATCCTCTCCTTCACCACCTGGAACTGGGGATCCGCCATCTCCTTGAGGGTCTGGTTCACATAATTGAGGAAGGGCTTGTGGTTGGAGCAGGAGGATTCGATGGGGACCAGCTGAGAGAGGAGACCTATGCTGGTGCGGATGGTGTCCCTGATCTCCACCAGGACCTTGTGGCTCTTCCCCTCCTGCGGTCCGGCTCTCTGCCTTACTGTGGTGGCATTGGTGTGGGTGGATGTGGCTTCAGCAGCAGTGAACTCGATGTCTCCTTTCTCCCACCGCACCAGGGAGTCCTCATCGGTCTCCACCATGCTTTCAACACCTTCCCGGGGGTTCTCTGCCATGGCACGCTCCACAGATACCTGCATGGAGACAGGGACTGACTCTCGGCCACCAGAGGACTGGCTCCCAGCAGGCTGCCGGAGAGATTTGGGCTCCTGGTGCTCCTCGGTGGCGGACCTCACCCTCCAGGAAGCTGCACTTGGCCATGACATAGTTCTCTCTGTCCGTCAGCTTAACCCTGGCCTGGCCAGATTTTTTGCGGTGCAGCTTCCCGTACCAAGTGTGCATGTGCTTCCACCAGCCGAGGAGCACCTCCGAAGTGTAGCCCAAACTCTCCGCCCTCTCTCTCCAAGCAATCTGCTTCCGCTTGGTGTCCCTGTACAGCCAGTGTCCCTTCCGCCACAGATAGTCGTTCTCTCTCAGCCACTCCAGCACCTCATCCTCGTGTGCTTCCTCGATGTAATACTGCCTCCTCTCCCGTTGTTGCATACGCCTCTTCCTCCCTTTGGCAGGACCAGATGGGCCCTCATCAGAGGGGCTTCCAGGTTGTAGGGGCTGCTCCTCCACACCACCAACAGCAGCAGCAGCAGTAGCAGCAGCAGTAGCATCACCAGCAGGATCATAATCAGCATCCTCATAATCATCAGCAGCATAATCACCAGCAGGATCATAAGCAGCAGCAGCAGCAGCAGCAGCAGCAAGACCAGGATGAGCAGCAGCAGAGTAAGCACCAGCAGCAGGGTCAGCAAGACCAGGAGCACGAGCAGAACGAGCAGGACCACCAGGACCAGCAGGACCAGGAGCAGCTTCAGCAGAGTACGCAGAAGAAGCACCACTGCCAGGAGCAGCTCCAGCAGAAGCTCCAGCAACAGAAGAGCGAGCCCAAGCAGCAGAAGCCGCAGCAGAAGCCCCAACAGAAGCAGAGTCAGGGACATGGGGCGGGAGGATGGCCCTGTCCCTCTTGCCAGGGATGGCGGCAGGTTGCTGAGACATTCGCTTCTTCCCCATGGTTGTGGGGTTGCTGGCTGGCAGGAAGGCTGGCAGGAAGGCTGGCAGGCACCAAGGCTGGCAGGAAGCCTGTTAGGAAGCCTGTTAGGAAACCTGGCAGGAAGGCTGGCAGGAAGGCAGGCACCAAGGCTGGCAGACAGACTGGCTGGCAGGGAGGCTGGAAGGCAGGCTGGCAGTAATGCTGGCAGGGAGGCTGGAAGGCAGGCTGCCAGCAAGGCTGGCAGGGAGGCTGGAAGGCAGGCTGCCAGCAAGGCTGGAAGGGAGGTTGGAAGGCAGGCTGGCAGGAAGGCTGGCAGGGAGGCTGCCCAGGAGGCTGGGAGGCAGGCTGGGAGGCAGGCTGGGAGGCAGGCTGGCAGCAAGGCTTGCAGGCAGACATGCAGGCAAGAACTCTGAGGTATCCAGCAGCAGGTCTTTCCTCGGAATGCTGGCCACGTGTGAGCTCCTTCCCTTTATATCCGGGGGGCTTGCGCAATGCATCCCCCCCACCTGCACAATTAACGCCAGGCATCCGTTAGGCTTCTGCTGTACATCCGCTAGGCTTCCGCTGTGCATCTGCTTCATCCGCTGTGCATCCGTTCTGTATCCGCTTTTTCCATTCCATGTCCGCTTTGCTGAGGCCCCCCGGAAGCCTAGCGGACGTGCCATCCGCTTCCATCCGCTGGGCTTCCGTTCCGCATCCGCTTTGCATCCGCCCTGCGTCCTCCCCGCGTCCGTGTTGTCCACTCCAATTATGCAAATTTTCACCCCTTTTGAGCGCGGATACAATGGATGTAACATTTTTCTCTTCCATTGTGTCCTTTTTGCATCCGTTGGGCAGTGTGACACGGCCTTAACATGGAAAGGAACGGACGTGGGGAGGACACAGAGCGGATGTATAGAGGATGCAGAGCGGATGTATAGAGAATGCTTAGAGGATGCGTAGAGTATGCGTAGAGGATGCAGAGTGGATGCGTAGAGGATGCAGAGCGGATGCAGAGCAGATGCAGAGCGGATGAGCTGCATCCGCTTTCATCCTTTCTCCATCCGTGCTACTAATGCTGCGCGTCTGTTCTGCTTCCTCCTTGCGTCCGTTTACCGCTGGAACAGATTTTAGTTGTGTGGATGCACAGCGGATGCCTAGCGGATATAGCAGATACGTAATGGATGCAGAACGGATATCCCCCGTATGCCTAGAGGATGCAGAACGGATGCATTGGATACATTTTCCGCGCAAAAGTTTTAGGCAGCCCAAAACTTTCTGAGCGGATGAAACGTCAATAAACGGATGCTGGACGGATAGAGAGGAAGCAAAACGGAGGCAGTGAGTACATTGCGTTAACCAACGGATGGCAAGCTTTTTTGTCCGTTTTACATCCTCTTTGCATCCGTTGGTGCAGTTTGACATGGGCTTAACTCTGAATGAGGTTACATTCCCCCAGATAGAGTTGATACATTCTGGGAGCCTTCCTGAACTCATTGCTCCTGCAATGAGTAGCAATTTTGACCAGCAGGATCTTTGCATGAATGCTTCTTTTTGCTTCACTTTGCCCATTCTTTGATCAGAAGTACTGCTTGTGGTTAATCATGGCTTATTCATCTCCCAATTGGTCTATTGCAACAGACTGTATATGGAGCTACCCTTGAAAAGCATTCAGAAGCTTTTGGTGATCCAGAAGGCCACAACACATGCAGTATTGGGAACAATATAATGTACCTCTGCTATATGAACTGCATTTTCTCACAGTAGATTTCTGAGTGCAATTCAAGATTTTCATTTTAAAGTCTCACATGTTATGGGTTCTTGGGGAACTGACTCTCCCTAGTAGTTTCTGCCAGATCTTGCAAAGTAGGTATGTTCTGGATTCCCCCCCCCCCCCAATGAGGCAATGTCATGTGGTGGAAACTAGGAAGTGGTTCTACCTGGCATGATTGTGTGTGGTAAGTGTTTTGGTTTTTTTTAAAGATATGGCCTCAGCCTAGGTTCTGCTGTTTTACTGTATTTTCACCCCCCAGAGTTTCATCAGACAGATTAGTTAGATCTGTAAATTAGCTAGCTGACAGACTGATGGACAGATAGATAGATGTTGTCTAATGTTATTCATGTGACTCATGATGACACATAAGTCAATAGAAATCAACATTAGCATCATCTTCCATAAAAAAAGATTTATACTGCTTTAAAAGTGGTTTCAATAATTTCCTTTTTCATGGGTTATTTGAAACAACAACAGAGAATTAACTAGGAGTCACACATGATACAGACTGACTAGAAATGAATTCATAGTTGGATTATACAAAAGTGACCTAGATGCCAATTCCATCAATGATATAGATGGCTGAATGTCAGGATCAGAGAGATATGGGAAGTAGTTGGTTTGCCAAACCTTGTATTTTGGTGCACATAACTATCCTCTTGGCAAATTGAAATTTGGATATGATCACCCCATTTTGGTGGAAGCGTCACTATGTGCCATTATAAATTTAAGAACAATCTTGATTGGGGCCATTGAAAGTGGAGCCATGCTGAGCCATTTGGTGTAAAAACATAACGAGTAGTTCTCAACCTCTATTGTCCTGGCATATTCAAGCATTCAGTGGCATCCATGTTGAAAGTTTTATATAAGGTAACAGCTGCTTTGGTCAGACAGTTAATTAAATATGTTAATTCTTCATACAACCAACAGTAGTGACAACAGATCAAACAGAGATATCATGACATTTCAGGATTCCCTAATGTGCCCAAAACAATAGATTGGCCCACCATCTTTCATGCCTCTTCATGGAACCAAGCTCCTGCTGCCTTTAGAAATGCCCTTGTTCTTTGTATTGTGTATTGGATGGGAAATTGTCCAGTGGACGAAAGACTGCCAATTGTCTAAACTCCAGATTTGAAAATGCTGTGGAATTGGAAAGTATGCTTTTGTCATTTCTGATGAGAAGGGATGGTAGGTACATGAGGCATAATTACCACTAAAATTGCATATTGGATAACTTTATTTCAGGAGGCTGTTTTATGTTTTTCACATGAAAGGAGATCATAAACTTGAGCAGGGTTTAAATATTTATATTTGGATTGCACATGGTTGGATTTCAAGGAATTAACCATCCTCATTTAAACTTGTGAAAGGTTTATTTTACATTTTGTGGGAGATGAGTGTAAAAATGTCATAACATCTCATTGTTTTTTCTTTGAACGATTAACCAACAAAATTGTTTGATGAGACTAAGGTGTTCCAAGGAGTTTCATAGGTGTCAAAAGCTACATTTGTTTGTCATTCTATGTCACCAAGGAAAAAAAGAGAGAGTCACATTAAATTTACTCATCTATTATACAGTTTAGATGTAAAATGGGACAATTCAAGAAGGCAGGTATTTGTAAGAACCTTTTTGCATGTGAATTCTGTATGTTACAGAATTCATGTAATTTTGAAAAAAAATATATTTCTAAATAGAACAAAAATTTTATTATTTACTAATTCATAATATTATTGCATTTAGCTCCAGTCTTCAATATTTTAGTCCGTTTTTCCTTTCTTCTTTCCAAGCAGCTTAAAAGCTAAAATTAATTGGAAACATTTTATTTAACAAAAATAATCATAAAAGAAAAAAAATAATTATACTTATAAAGATCAGGACTTCTTCTTGTCTTTTACTTGTGTTTTTACCACACATGGAATAAAACATGAGATTTTATAATTTGTTGTCTTCCTTTTCTTCAACAATTTGGAAAAAAAAATGTCAGTGCAAATAGTTGCTTTGTGGCACAAAATGAGGTACTATGATGATTTAGAAATAAATTTGGATTCCCTAAATACAGAACAATTTACAACAACTCAAGTACAAATCACAGCACTGTTGGGTACCCTATAAATCAGGGGTGTCAAAATGGTAGCCTACAGGCTGGATGCATCATGTGCAGGCCACGCCCATCCCAGCTCTGTGAAGGGAAAAACATTGTGAAATGTCACATGATGGCAATGTGATGCTGTGAGTTTGACACCTGTGCTATACATAATTAGACATTATATCTAAAATTCCCAAGACCTTAGGTAGGTATTGCAATATGAAGAAGAAAACCAACCAACATTGGCTGTCATCCATAATTAGAGGAATTGGAATAATAATTTATTACATGCCTTTACCAAGATATAGTACAAAATGTATGAAAACAATAACCAACAATAATTAAAATTCATCCCAATAAAATTAGCTCAGACTCCAATAAATAAACATTAATGCACAATGATATATTTGAAAATGTCCTGGGATAGAACCAAATATTTATATAAATATCCACAACACTCTGGAAGTCACAGCGAAATTATAAAAGGGTAAAACACCCCCCCCTTCTTTTTATAAACCCATTAATCAAATAAAAATGTACTAATCAAATTTTTAAAAAAATCTTTAAATCAGTGGTTCTTAAAGTGGAATCTGGGGACTCCTGATAACCACTTGGCCTTGGAAAATAATTCAGAAGCACTTCAGACTTTACATGACTGCAAGACCTTTCTATTGTTCATTAAATAAACATCATATTTGCCACATTTGGGGATGAACTGAAAAAATAGGATTACTGCTTTAGGAGCTGTGCTGGCTATAAGAAGTGGGTCCCTTAAAGAAGCAGCAGCATGCAGTTTCTCTTTGTGCAGAAGAAAATCTGCTGCCTTCATCATGGCTTTCAAGAGCCTCTTTTTGTGGTTCCTCAGGGATTGGCTACATAATATACATAGTGCTGTTCTTGATCATTTTGAGGGGTAAACAGGTATAATCTGTGGTATATACTTTACCCTAGGCATCATGGAGTTAAACTTCCAAACAGTGCCCCCTCCAATTGATTCAAGTGGTCCCATCCAATTTGCAGTCCTCAGGATGTTAAATATGACCCTTGTCCAAAGCTGTGCTAGCAATAGCACTTAGACTTATATACCATTTTGTAGTGTTTTACAGTATTCTCTGAGTGGTTTATAATGTCAGCATATTATCCACCCCCATAATCTGGGTCCTCATTTTACTGACCTTGAAAGGATGGAAGGCTGAGTGAGTCATAATCAAATTCCTTGTAGTAAACAGGTTCAGCCTGCAATATTGCATTCTAACCAATGTGCCACCACAGCTAAATTGATCATGCATATGTCTCTGTGTAATCAGGAACAGAAGGACTGGGATAGGTATTATAAGTGTTGTATATAACCAAATATGGCCAAGGCTAATAGACTCCACTCATTGCCCAGCTGCTGGCAGGAAAAACCAAGTCTGGTCAGTGGCTGAAGCTTTGGACAGCGCCGGTTGTAAAAGCCGGCGACAGACGTGGCTGAGCAGCTTTTTCTGAACTGATTTTAAATAAAGGCTGCTTACCAGTTCCCCGCATCCTGCCCCTCATTTTCCGTGTGGACTCCTAGAACACTGACAATGAAGGTAGGATCCTGAGCTGCAGAGAGAACAAAGGACATTTCATGGGGTCAGTGCAATTTCAACTGCCACCAACAGACAAAGCACTGCCAAGAACAACCACCACCAACTAATGACATGCGACCGGCCTAGGAACAAAGGATCATCCTAGGAACAGAGGATCCCGCACTATAAAAGAAACTCCTGGCCTATGAGGATGTCTCCTTCCAAGAAGCTGTCGATGAAGCCGGAGCCACAAAATTATCCGACAACTCAGCGGCATGGATCTGAGGGAGCAGAAGAGTCCACACAACTGGGACTGAACGACTGCCATGGCACAGTGAATCTGTCTCTGACACCAGCGACGACAGCGATGGCAGAGATGTACTTAAGCTGAGGTCTGGTAAGCCAGACGGGAACCTGAGAGTGTGGTGGCTGTGGCAGAAACCACCTCTGATCCATGTGCCATTTTACAGACACCATTTTGCCAGAGATGCGAGCATAGAGGTCACATTGCAGAGGTATGCCATGCGACACAACCAACGAGCAAGCAGGGCCGGCGAGCCATGTCACCCACAAAACAACATGGCTGCCAAGGGGGAAGGCAGAATAACCATGGCAGGAGATTCAAAAAGAGGGAAGAGTCCAGGGAAGAGGAAGCCCATTTCATGCTTGTGGGTGATGCGCAGGCCAGAGTGATACGCACTGATGCTTTCGAAGCAGACAAAATAATGGCTATGGCCAGAATTGAGGGCAAGCCTTGCCATATGGAAGTGGACTTGGGGTCCTACATATCCATGATATCATGGGACACACTTAAAAAACTCATACCTGAGACTTCCGGTTTGGGTTTCTTCAGCGACAGACTAAAATCCACGATCGTGCGTGGTTTTGATCTGTGCTCACTGCTGGAATGCCCCAATCCTTCAGATTGGGGGCTGAAGCCATCCCATAGAGGTGGTGAAAAGGGGGGAACTTGCTAGCCGAGTGGAGGGCAGCTGCATCTCTCCTCCTTGGCTGGTCTAAACTCCCTTTCCCGAAGGAGATTGCAGTGGTTATCAGAAATGGCCACCTCAAAGAAGAGCCCAACTGGATAATATTGTGCAGGAGGAAGACAAAGAGGAAAGCAGGACAGACCATTCTAAACAACAGAGAACATCTAAGTAAGAATCTGAAAGTACTTAAAGGGGATACTTCTGAAAGAAGACTTTTAAGTGGCGAAGGAGAGAGAAAAGGAGGTTAAAAACCCTTTTTTTAACCTTTATATTGACAATTGCAAATGGTATGGAAAAAATCTATATTAATTTACTTTGACACTAATAGGCAACTTTAAGCTGAAATTTAAGTGTCAAAAGGAGAATAAAGATTTTTTCTTTGGTCATTTTAAAGCCCTAAAAAGGAGAAGAGTGGAGGCAAAAGGGTGGAACTTGGAATAATGAAAAAATGGAGTGCCACCTGGAAAAATAAAGAGGATTAACAGCAAGACTTTGAAAAGACTGCCGAGGATACATTGTAACTGAAACCTTATTAAAAGATACAATAACCCACGGAAAGGAAAAGTTAAGGAAAGAAACAAGAAGGAACAGTCTGGGATCATTTGGTGATATAAAAAAAAAAGTTTGGCATTGGTTTTTTTCTTTCTTTTTCTGTTTTTACTTAAAGTGAATCGGGTGGTTGTTCAAAAGTGTTTAAAATACCATCACTCCTGGAGGAATTGAAGATGAGTCTTAAAAAACAGAAAGAAGATGCAGAAAGGGGAGGAAGATCCTTTGGCTTCGTATTTGAATTTTTTGAAATGGAGATCCTGAACTATGAAAAGCAAAAGGAAAAGCTTCAAGAGCAAGAAGAAGGGCAGGACAAAAAAGAAGTCATTTTCAACGATCAAATAATTCAGAGTGTGGCAATAAGGGGAAAAGGGGGGAAAGGAGTTAAAAGTTTGAGATCAAAGGGAACAGCCAAAAAGAAAAATAGTCTGAAAAGGAAGTATAACAACACGGAGAAGCAGAAAAGAAAACCATAGAAGGAAAAATTAGAGAGTGAAGGGTATAAAAAAAGGGATGAGAAAAAAAGGGGGGAAGATAGAAAGGGAAAGAACTCATGAGGGACAAAAACAGGAAATAAAGAAAAAGGGGAAATGTACTTGGATTAAAGGTATTTACTCAGCTAGAAAACACAGAGCCAATAGTTAAATTAAGTTAAACGTAAGAATTCTGTAAACGTACAAAAGATAGTGTTGTGACAGTAAAATACTGTAATTAGTAAGAAATGAAATAAATAATCTATGAGATAAAATTGTATTGTTATGTAATGGTATGTTTATTTAAAATTAATGCAATAATAAAGAGGAGAGGGAAACATTGTAATTGTTTCTAAAGATTGATAAAATATTGAAAAGAAATGTGAAAGATTCACAAGGAAATTTATCCCAGTTACAAGAATGAATTTGAATAATTATTTTGCTTATTAATAGTAAATAACTTATAAGATAAAATTGTATGGCTATCCAAAGGTATGCTTATTAACAGTTAAAGCCCATGTCACACTGGCCAACGGATGCAAAAAGGACACAGCAGACGAGCAAAATATTCCATCCGTTGTTATCCGCTCTTAAAAGGGGCAAAAATTTGCATAACCGGAGTGGATAACACGGACGTGGGGAGGACGCAGGGCAGATGCAAAGCTGATGCGGAACGGAAGCCCAGCGGATGGAAGCAGATGAGAGCGGATGGCGCAACCGCAGGGCTTCCGGGGGGGCTCAGTGAAGCGGACGCGGAACGGATACAGCGGATGCAGAACGGACGCCGAACGGATGAAGCGGATGCACAGCGGATGCACAGTGGATAAAGCGGATGCACAGCGGAAGCCTAGTGGATGCACAGCGGAAGTGGAACGGATTCCGAGTGTTAATTGCGCATGCGGGGGGGAAGCATTGCGTAAGCCCCCCAGATATAAAGGGAAGCAGCTCGCACGTGGCCAGCATTCCGAGGAAAGACCTGCTGCTGGACACTTCGAGTTCCTTGCCTGCCCTGCCTGCATGCCTGCCTGCCAGCCTTGCTGCCAGCCTGCCTTCCAGCCAGCCTTGGTGCCTGCCTGCCTGCCTGCCAGGCTTCCTGCCAGGCTTTCTGCCAGCCTTCCTGCCAGCCTACCTGCCAGGCTTCCTGCCAGCCTTGGTGCCTGCCTGCCAGCCTTCGTGCCTGTTTTCCTGCCAGCCTGCCTGCCAGACTTGGTGCCTGCCAGCCAGCAACCCCACAACCATGGGGAGGAAGCGAAAGCCTCAGCAACCTGCCGCCATCCCTGGCAATAGGGACAGGGCCAACCTCCCGCCCCCTGCCCCTGACTCTGCTTATGCTGGGGCTTCTGCTGAAGCTGCTCCTGGTGGTGGTGCTTCTGCTGGTACTGGGGCTTCTGCTGGTGCTTACTCTGTTGAAGCTGCTCCTGGTCCTGCTGGTCCTGCTGGTCCTGCTCATGCTCCTGGTCTTGCACGTCCTGCTCGTCCTGCTCGTGATCCTGGTCTTGCTCGTCCTGCTCGTCCTGCTCGTGATCCTGGTCCTGCTCGTGCTCCTGGACTTGCTGGCCCTGCTGGTGCTTACTCTACTGCTGCTGATCCTGGTCCTGCTGGTCCTGCTGCTGCTGATCCTGCTGCCGCTGCTGCTGCTGCTGCTGCTGATGATGATTATGATCCTGCTGGTGATGATGATAATGATGATGATGATGATGATGATGATGATGATGATGATTCTGCTGGTGCTGCTGCTGCTGCTGGTGGTGTGGAGGAGCAGCCCCTACTACCTGGGAGCCCCTCTGATGAAGGCCCATCTGGTCCACCCAAAGGGAGGAAGAGGCGTATGCGACAACAGGAGAGGAGGCAATACTATATTGAGGAGGCGCACGAGGATGAGGTGCTGGAGTGGCTGAGAGAGAACGATTATCTGTGGCGGAAGGGACACCGGCTGTACAGGGACACCAAGCGGAAGCAGACTGCTTGGAGAGAGAGGGCAGAGAGTATGGGTTAAGCCCATGTCACACTGGCCAAGGGATGCAAAAAGGACACAGCGGATGAGCAAAATGTTCCATCCATTCTTATCCGCTCTTAAAAGGGGCAAAAATTTGCATAACCGGAGCAGATAACATGGACGCGGAGAGGACGCGGGGAGGATGCAGGGCGGATGCAAAGCAGATGCGGAACGGAAGCCCAGCGGATGGAAGCGGATGAGAGCGGATGGCACAACCACAGGGCTTCCGTGGGGCCTCAGCGAAGCGGACGCGGAACGGATACAGGGGATGCAGAACGGACGCCGAACAGATGAAGCAGATGCACAGCAGATGCACAGCGGATAAAGCGGATGCACAGCGGAAGCCTAACGGATGCACAGCAGAAGCGGAACGGATGCCGAGTGTTAATTGCGCATGCGGGGGGGAAGCATTACATAAGCCCCCCGGATATAAAGGGAAGCAGCTTGCACGTGGCCAGCATTCCGAGGAAAGACCTGCTGCTGGACACTTCGAGTTCCTTGCCTGTCCTGCCTGCATGCCTGCCTGCCAGCCTTGCTGCCAGCCTGCCTTCCAGCCAGCCTTGGTGCCTGCCTGCCTGCCTGCCTGCCTGCCAGCCTACCTGCCAGGCTTCCTGCCTGGCTTCCTGCCAGCCTTCCTGCCAGCCTTGGTGCCTGCCAGCCTCCCTGCCAGCCAGCAACCCCACAACCATGGGGAGGAATCGAAAGCCTCAGCAACCTGCCGCCATCCCTGGCAAGAGGGACAGGGCCAACCTCCCGCACCCTGCCCCTGACTCTGCTTCTGGTGGGGCTTCTGCTGAAGCTGCTCCTGGTGGTGGTGCTTCTGCTGGTGCTGGGGCTTCTGCTGGTGCTTATTCTGTTGAAGCTGCTCCTGGTCCTGCTGGTCCTGCTCGACCTGCTCATGCTCCTGGACTTGCTCGCCCTGCTCGTGCTCCTGGTCTTGCTCGTCCTGCTCGTCCTGCTCGTGATCCTGGTCTTGGTCGTCCTGCTCATCCTGCTCATGATCCTGGTCCTGCTCATGCTCCTGGACTTGTTGGCCCTGCTGGTGCTTACTCTACTGCTGCTGATCCTGGTCCTGCTGGTCCTGCTGCTGCTGACCCTGCTGCCACTGCTGCTGCTGCTGCTGCTGCTGCTGATGATGATGATGATTATGATCCTGCTAGTGAGGATGATGATGATGATGATGATGATGATGATGATGATGGTTCTGCTGGTGCTGCTGCTGCTGTGGTGGTGTGGAAGAGCAGCCCCTATTACCTGGGAGCCCCTCTGATGAGGGCCCATCTGGTCCAGCCAAAGGGAGGAAGAGGCATATGTGACAACGGGAGAGGAGGCAATACTATATTGAGGAGGTGCACGAGGATGAGGTGCTGGAGTGGCTGAGAGAGAACGACTATCTGTGGCGGAAAGGACACCGGCTGTACAGGGACACCAAGCAGAAGCAGGCTGCTTGGAGAGAGAGAGCAGAGAGTATGGGTTACACTTTGGAGGTGCTCCTCGGCTGGTGGAAACATATGCACACCTGGTACGTGAAGCTGCACCTAAAGAAATCTGGCCAGGCCACTGTAAAGCTGACAGACAGAGAGACCTATGTCATGGCCAGGTGCAGCTTCCTGGAGGGTGACGTCGGCCACCGAGGAGCACCAGCAGCCCCTCTCACGAGCCTCTCTCTCCGGCAGCCTGCTTAGATCCAGTCCTCTTCCGGCCGAGAGTCAGTCCCTGTCTCCAGGCAGGTTTCTGTGGAGCGTGCCATGGCAGAGAACCCACAGACAGGTATGGTAAGCATGGTGGAGTGCGTAGAGCACTCCCTGGTGCGGTGAGAGAAAGGAGACATTGAGTCCACCACAGTCCTGGCCGCATCCACCACCCCCAGCTCCGCCTCCGCAGAAAGGCAGAGAGCCGGACAGCAGGAGGGGCAGAGCCACACTGTCCTGCTGGAGATCAGGGACACCACCCGCACCAGCATAGATCCCCTCTCTCAGCTGGTCAGCACTGACTCCTCATCCTCCAACCGCAAGCCCTTCCTCACCTATGTCAACCAGACCCTCAAGGAAATGGCGGATCCACAGTACCAGCTGGTGAAGGACCGGATCACCGAGCTGCTTCACAACCCTCCAGACCCAGAGGAACCTGCTCCCACCCAGTCCAGGCCTGCTCCTCCACCCCAGGTGATGTCCCTCCCATTCCAAGGCTTCCCACAGGCCCTCACCTACCAGGGCTATGGCTACCAGGAGGTTCAGCAGCATAGGCAGCAGCCCTTCCCAGTCCAGGCACAGAGTCATCGGACGACACCGTTGCCACCTATTCCACTGATGCCACCGATGACACACACGCCAATGATGCCACCGACGACAGCGATGCCACCCACACCAATGATGCCACCGACGACAGTGATGCCACCCACACCAATGATGCCACCCATGCCAGTCCTCACCCAGCTGCAGAGCAGACAGCCCCACTACACTACTCCTTCCTCCACCCCACAGCCAAGCCCGGCCTCAGTACATCTGTCATCAGTACTGGGGCTGACACCCCATGGCATGGAGGAAGGACCTCTAAGCATCACGGGGCTGAGCCAGCTGTCTGAGAGCTTTCTCAACACACCGTCACCTGTTGTCCTCTCGGGGCCAGGCACTCCAGCACCACCCACCACCACAGCACCTAGACCCTTCACCCCTGAGACTGGTACACCTCCGAGTGACCAAGAAGAGTGCCAGAGACCGGGTTGCTGGCTACCTGTGGGCTTTATTTGGACACTTGACTTGGGTCGTGTTTTTTTTACAGCTTGTTGTTCAATAAAGTTTATCTTTGATTCACACACTTGCTTAATTTGGTGTTTTTTTAAAAAGTCTTGGTGGAAACTTTTAGAATTGGCTTAAGCCTTTGCATGCTTGTGGGATGGCTTAAGATAGCAGTGGGGTGGGCAGGGATACCTGTGGAATGAGCAGGGATACCTTTGGGATGGCTAAGAGCTGTGGGATAGATAAACCTCCAGTGCAAGCATAGTGGGAATGTATGGTCCACCCTCCCAGGTGCCACACCTTTGGCCCTTCATTATCAATAACAATGTAAGCATTGATCCACACATTTCAACATAAACACAACTCTTTATTAAATGCCCTGTTCATTGTAGGCCCACCCAACATACATGGCCCAATCTCATCCGTGTGATGAGACAGGCTGAAGGAAGCATCCATTAAGCATCAACCATCCTGTCTTGCTACTCAACCGCTCCAGCTGGGGAGTTGCACCAGTGTTTTAGGAGGTTGCGCTGCTTCTTCCCTTCACATGAGGCTCTGTTGTGGCTTTGCACATCCTGAGTGTCGATCAGATTTCTCCCTTGCCGCCATTCCCCAGGCTCCATGTCCCCATTGCCTTGTTGATGGTCCACAAGCTTGTTCTGCAAGACTGGGTAGCGGGTGCGCATGAGATTGTGCAGGACGCAGCAATCTTCCATGATCCTCCCCACGGTCTCTGGGTGATACTGCATGGTGGTGAGAAGTACCTGGAACCTGTTGGCCAGGATGCCAAAGGCGTTCTCCACCACCCGCCTTGCCCTGGACAGTCTGTAGTTGAAGATCCTCTCTTAACGAGTCTGGAAGTGTATGGCTTCTTGAGGTAGGTTCTGAGCGAGAAGTCGTCATCCCCCACGATGAAGTAGGGCACCTCTTGCGTGTCATTGGGCAGGGGGTCTGGATCTGGGAAGCCCACGATGAGGTTGCCTTCCAGCCCCTCCTTGAGGTGACTGGCGTTGTATACCTGGGTATCTGAAGATGAGCCGTAGCCTGAAGCATCGATGTACATGAATTTGTAGTCAGCATCGACCATGGTGAAGAGGACGATGCTGAAGAAGCCCTTGTAGTTGAAATAAGTGGACCTCGACTTGGCTGGAGCTTTGCAGGCCACGTGCTTGCCATCGATGGCTCCAACGGTGTGTGGGAAGTTCCACCTCTGATACCACTGCTCTGCAACTTTCTTCCATCCTTCTTCAGTGGAGGGGCACTGGAGGAGCTCCTCCTTGTATTCTTTGATGATGGTCTGCACCACCTCTCTGACCACAATGCTGATGGTGTTGTGTGGCACCCTACAGCCGTACTGCATGCTTTTGTAGGTGGTCCCTGAGGCCAGGTGGCGCAGAGTGAATGCCACCTTGAACCCAGGTTCCAGGCTGGGCCGGAAGTTGGTGTTTGCCTTGGTTAACCTGGGTGTCAGCCACTGCACATCTTCGTCAAACATGCCTGGAGGCATCCTCATGAAGTTCTGGAACGCCCGAGTGTCTTCGTTCCTGAGCTCCACCATCAGCTTGTTGTACAATCCGCACTCTGCTCTTCTCCTGCTCCATTTTCGGACCCAGATGCTTCTTGGCTGCCTCTTTTTCTTCCATTAGTAGAGTTCACAGAGCCTGTAGATGGCTTTGTACTATTGCAGAAGGATGGTGGCTGCCAAAAGTAGTGTGGTATGATCCACAGTGGACATGACTGGATGCTGTGGAAGAGGAAGAGTCAGATGAAGGCTGCAGAGGTCTGCACAGGTGGGCTGCTGGTCTGAAAGTGAGATGCAGACGAGTTGCTCCCCCTTTTTATAGGCAGTATAGGTGTCCCTTTGCATCCTCTAGGCATCCTCTAGACATCCTTAATATTCGAGATAGGTCCCCTCTGCAAACGTTTTTTCCACTTTGAACGCTTTGTTTCTGTGCTGCATCCGTTTTGCATCTGTTCCGCGTCCGTTCCGCTTCCTCCTTGTGTCCGGGCGGATGTGAGTTGCGTGGATGTGCAGCGGATGCCAAGCGGATATAGCGGATGTGTAACGGATGCAGAACGGATGCGTAGCGGATGTGTAGCGGATGCAGAACGGATGAACTGTATACATTTTCCGCGCAAAAGTTTTGGGCAGCCCAAAACTTTCAGAGCGGATGAAACGTCAATAAATGGATGCTGGAGGGATAGAGAGGAAGCAAAATGGAGGCAGTGAGTACATCGCATTTTTGAACGGATGGCAAGCTTTTTTGTCCGTTTTACATCCTCTTTGCATCTGTTGGTTCAGTGTGACATGGGCTTAAGTAATAATGAAGAAGGGAGGGAAACATTTCAACTGTTCTCAAAGATTGATAAATATTGAAAAGAAATGTGAAAGATTTACAAGGCCCATACCAGTACTAGAATGAATTTTAATAACTATTTTGTTCTCTAATGTTTATATATATATATTGTCTTTGCTATGTTTTCATAATTTTTCTTTTTACATTTTTAAGGGAAAGTACCAAGCAGAGCCTGAATGATGAGATTTACATGATAAAAAATAGATATTAGAAATTTGAATGTTATAATTTTAGAATGCTTAAATTTCATGTTTAATGAAATTTCATGTGATAATAACAATAAGACTTAAAGGTGTTGCACTCCGACTGGTAATTAAAGAGAGAATTTTGCTTTTTAAGAATGTTGGGAGAGAACATAATGAAATTGTATGCAAGACAGATGAAAATATAAGTATGATGAAGAAAAAGATATAGAAATTTAGGTAAAAGAAATACAATTAAATAAGAAGAAAATGAAATAATCATAAAAGAAAATTAAGAGAAATAAAGAGAGAAATAGTGAGAAGTTGGAAAAAGAATAATAAGATATGAAGTTGAATACATAAGATGAATATGCATATGAAATGCATATCCATGCTGTACTCAAATAAGATGTTTTATTTGTTTTGTTAAAATTCAATAAAAGTTTATTAAAAAAAAAAACTCAGACCTGAGCAATGGCATGACCAATTGGAACCTCATGCCATTATTTTGAGAGACTACTAGGGCCGCCGCATTCTGGTCCTGGGAAAAAAGACTGCATGCGGAGAGTATGGCACCTTCTGCAGAAGCCTACCACTCACAATAGTAGACTGGAGCCTACCCAGTCTGCTTGGCAGAGAATGGTTCCTGCCACTTCAGATAAGGGTTGCTGGCATCCATACAACAGAGACAACCTCCCCCCCAGACCAACTGGAGACATCACGGAACTAGAACGAGAATTCAGTGACATCTTCGACGACAAACTGGGCAAGTACATGGGGACCCCTATATCATTTAATTTAGACCCTAATATCACCCCAGTCCACCTCAAGCTGCAGCGAGTCCCATTCACCCTCCAACCAAAAGTCGAGGAACAACTGGAAAATTAATAGCCCAAGTGGTTCTAGAACCAGTAGATCACACCAAATGGGAGACCCCAATTGTAATTCCGGTTGAGCCAGACAGATCAGTAAGAATCTGTGCTGACTATAAAATGACCCTTAATAAAGGGCTCCAGCAAAGTGTCTTCCCAGTGCTTGTAGTCCAGCACCTCCTATACTCACTGGGCCAGGAGACTATATTCGCTAAATTGGACCTGGTCCAGGCCTATTAGCAACTGTCTGTCAACAAGGCTACTGCTGAGCTGCAAACCATCATTATACATGGGGAGCATTTAAGTGCAAGAGACTCCAATTCAGCATAGCCCCAAGCCTGTTCCATAGCATCATGGAGCAGTTGCTGCACAACATCCCCAGAGTAATACCCTACTTTGATGATGCAATTGTCTCAGCTACATGGAGCAATTGATGACAATTGATGCCTTCCCAGGGCAGTCCTGGGAAGATTCCAGGAGGCAGGGATTAAAATTAAAGAGAAACAAATGTCACATAACGGTCCTACAGGTAGAATTCTTGGGGTTCCTAATTGATGCCTCAGGCATCAGACCCACAAACAGCCATACAGGAAGTCCCTATGCCATGAAACAAAGTGGAGCTGCAAGTATTCCCAGGGTTGCTGAACTTTTACAATGTGTTTCTGCTGCAGAAAGCGACCATTGCAGAACCACTCCACAGGCTGCTTGATAAAATGGCAAGCTGGACTTGGGGATAACGCTTGGCTGAAGCATTTTAAAAAATAAAAAGCATCTTAACATTGGACAGTGTTCTCATCCAATACAGCAAGATGCTACCATTAACATTAACCTGCAATGCCTCCCCCTACAGCATCAGAGCAGTCCTCAACCACAAACTACCCAATGGAACTGAAGCCCCTATCACTTATTTCTCAAAGACACTATCTAAAACACAAAGAAATTACAACCAGATCAACAAGGAAGTGCTTGCCACGGTCGCAGGGGTAAAGAGTTTCCACGAGTACCTGTAGGGCAGGCAGTTCAACCTCATTACCAATCATGAACCCTTACTGGGCATTCTTGCCAGTGACCAACCCACACCAAACATCCTGTCCCCCAGGATGTTGAGATGGACAGTATTCTTGGCAGCATACAGCTACATATTAACCCACCGGCCAGGGAAAGACATTGCCCATGCCGACACCCTAAGCCATTGCACCCTTCCAGACCCAGCCGAAGACCCAGCGCCATTCATGACAGTGCTACTAATAGAGAACATACGGCCTGGGATGATGACGTCTTCAGAGATCGCAAGACTCACTGCTCATGACAAAACCATGGTGCAGATTTCGAACGGAGTGTGGAGGGGATGGCCGGAAGCAACACAGGGGGACGAATACAAACCATACCAAAATAGGCAAGCCAAGCTGTCAGTACTGAAGGGTTGTTTACTATGGGGGTACTGGGTAGTCATCCCCCCCCATTAAGAAATAAAATGTGAGAAATGCTTCACGAGAGCCCCCCCCCAGAATAGTCCAGATGAAAGCCTTTGCCAGAAGTTATGTATGGTGGCCGGGGATGGACAAGGAGATAGAAACCTGGGTTGCCACTTGCACACTTTGCCAAGAATCCAGGCCAGCACCCCTGGCTACGAGACCCAGAAAATGGGAAACATCCAACACACCATGGGCCCGAATACATGTCGATAGGTGGGCTGCCAAAAACTTTTGCGCAGAAAATGTATCCAATTCATCCGTTCTGCATCCGCTAGGCATCCGCTAGGCATCCGTTACGCATCCGTTACACATCCGCTTTATCCGCTACGCATCCGCGCAACTCCATCCGCCCAGATGCAGGGAGGAAGCGGAACAGACGCAGAACGGATGCAGCACGGAAACAAAGCGTTTAAAGTGGAAAAAACGTCCGCAGAGGGTATCTATCTCAGATATTAAGGATGTCTAGAGGATGCCTAGAGGATGCCTAGAGGATGCCTAGAGGATGCCTAGAGCATGCAAAGGGACACCTATACTGCCTATAAAAAGAGGGAGCAACTTGTCTGCATCTCACTTTCAGACCAGCAGAACAGCTGTGCAGACCTCTGCAGCCTTCATCTGACTCTTCCTCTTCCACAGCATCCAGTCATGTCCACTGTGGATTGTGACAAAATCCTTTTGGCAGTCAACATCCTTCTGCAACATTGTGAAACCATCTACAGTCTCTGTGAACTCTACTACGGGAAGAAAAGGAGGCACCCAAAAAAAGTCTGGGTCCAAAGATGGTTAGCCAGAAGAGCACAGTATGTACTTTACGAAAAGCTGATGGTGGAGCTCAGGAGCAAAGACACTCGGGCGTTCCAGAACTTCATGAGGATGCCGCCAGCCATGTTTGATGAAGTTGTGCAGCGCCTGACACCCAGGTTGATCAAGGCAAACACCAACTTCCTGACCAGCCTGGAACCTGGGCTCAAGGTGGCACTGACTCTGTGCCACCTGGCTTCAAGGACCACGTACAGGAGCATGCAGTATGGCTGGAGGGTGCCACACAACACCATCAGCATTGTGGTCAGAGAAGTGGTGCAGACCATCATCAAAGAATACAAGGAGGAGCTCCTCCAGTGCCCCTCCACTGAAGAAGGATGGAAGAAAGTTGCAGAGCAGTGGTATCAGAGGTAGAACTTCCCCACACACCGTTGGAGCCATCGATGGAAAGCACGTGGCCTGCAAAGCTCCAGCCAAGTCGGGGTCCACTTATATCAACTACAAGGGCTTCTTCAGCATCGTCCTCTTCACCATGGTTGATGCTGACTACATGTTCATGTACATCGATGCTTCAGGCTACGGCTCATCTTCAGATACCCAGGTATACAACGCCAGTCACCTCAAGGAGGGGCTGGAAGGCAACCTCATCGTGGGCTTCCCAGATCCAGACCCCCTGCCCAATGACACACAAGATGTGCCCTACTTCATTGTGGGGGATGACACCTTCTCCCTCAGAACCTACCTCATGAAGCCCTACACTTCCAGACTCCTCACCCGTGAAGAGAGGATCTTCAACTACAGGCTGTCCAGGGCAAGGCGGGTTGAGCCTGGGGAATGGAGGCAAGGGCGAAACCTGATCGACACTGAGGATGTGCAAGGGCCCAACAGAGCCTCACGTGAGGCGAAGAAGCAGTGCAACCTCCTGAAACACTGGTGCAACTCCCCAGCTGGAGCGGTGGAGTGGCAAGACAGGATGGTAGATGCTTAATGGATGGTTCCTTCAGCCTGTCTCATCACACTGATGAGATTGTCCCATGTATGTTGGGTGTGCCTACAATGAACAGGGCATTTAATAAAGAGTTGTGTTTATGTTGACATGTGTGGATCAAGGCTTACATTGTAATTGATAATGAAGGGCCATAGGGGTGGCACCTGGGAGGGTGGACCATACAGTCCCACTATGCTTGCACTGGAGGTTTATCTATCCCACAACTATTACCCATTCCATAGGTATCCCTGCCCCTCCCACAGGTATCCCTTCCCATTCCACAGGTATCCCTTCCCATTCCACAGGTATCCCTTCCCATCCCACAGGTATCCCTTCCCATCCCACAGGTATCCCTTCCCATCCCAGAACTATCTTAACCCATCCCAAAGGTATCACTGCCTATCCCACTGCTATCTTAACCCATCCCACAAGCAAAGGCTAAACCATTTCTAAAAGTTTCCACCCAGTCTTTATAGAAAAAAATTAATGAAGCAAGTCTGTAAAATAAACATGACCCAATTCAAGTGTCCAAATAAAGTCCACCAATATCCAGGAAGCCAGTCTATGGCACTCCTCTTGGTCAATCGGAGGTGTGTGCCCAGTCTAAGGTGTTAGGGTGCAGGTGCTGTGGAGGTGGGTGCTGCTGCAGTGCTGGTCTGAGGTGTTGTTGGAGTGCCTGGCCCCGAGAGGACAACAGGGGACGGTGTGTTGAGGAAGGTGTCGGACAGCTGGCTCAGCCCCGTGATGCTGAGAGGTTCTTCCTCCATGCCATGGGGTGTCAGCCCCAGTACTGATGAGAGATGTACTGAGGCTGGGCTTGGCTGTGGGGTGAAGGAAGGAGTAATGTAGTAGGGCTGTCTGGTATGCAGCGGGATGAGGACTGGCATGGGTGGCATCATTGGCGTGGCTGGCATCGCTGTCGTGGGTGGCATTATTCTCGTGGTTTGCATCGGTGGCATCATTGGAACCGGTGGCAATGGTGTCGCCCGATGACTCTGTGCCTGCATTTGGAAGGGCTTCTGTCTGTGCTGCTGGACCTCCGGGTAGCTGTAGCCCTGGTAGGTGAGGGGCTGTGGGAAGCCTTGGTATGGGAGGGACATCACCTGGGGTGGAGGAGCAGACCTGGACTGGGTGGGAGCAGGTACCTCTGGGTCTGGAGGGTTGTTAAGCAGCGTGGTGATCCTCTCCTTCACCACCTGGTACTGGGAATTCGCCATCTCCTTGAGGGTCTGGTTCACATAATTGAGGAAGGGCTTGCGGTTGGAGGAGGAGGAGTCGATGGGGACCAGCTGAGAGAGGATACCTATGCTGGTGCGGATGGTGTCCCTGATCTCCAGCAGGACCTTGTGGCTCTGCCCCTCCTGCGGTCCAGCTCTCTGCTTTACTGTGGAGGCGGAGGTGTGGGTGGATGCGACTTCGGCAGCGGTGGACTCGATGTCTCCTTTCTCCCATCCCACCACGGAGTCCTCCTCGCTCTCCACCACGCTTTCAACACGCTCCACAGATACCTGCATGGAGACAGGGACTGACTCTCGGCCGGAAGAGGACTGGGTCGCAGCAGGCTGCTGGAGAGAGAGGGTAGACAGAGGGGCTCCTGGTGCTCCTCGGTGGCGGATCTCACCCTCCAGGAAGCTGCACCTGGCCATGACGTAGGTCTCTTTGTCCGTCAGCTTAACCCTGGCCTGGCCAGATTTTTTGAGGTGCAGCTTCCCGTACCAGGTGTGCATGTGCTTCCACCAGCCGAGGAGCACATCCGATGTGTAGCCCAGACTCTCTGCCCTCTCTCTCCAAGCAACCTGCTTCCGCTTGGTGTCCCTGTACAGCCGGTGTCCCTTCCGCCACAGATAGTCGTTCTCTCTTAGCCACTCCAGCACCTCATCCTCGTGCGCTTCCTCAATGTAGTACTGCCTCCTCTCCCGTTGTTGCATACGCCTCTTCCTCCCTTTGTCAGGACCAGATGGGCCCTCATCAGAGGGGCTTCCAGGTTGTAAGGGTTGCTCCTCCACACCAACAGCAGCAGCAGCAGCAGCATAATCACCAGCAGGATCATAATCAGCAGCAGCAGCAGCAGCAGCAGCAGCAAGACCAGGATCAGCAGCAGCAGAGTAAGCACCAGCAGCAGGGTCAGCAAGACCAGGAGCACGAGCAGAACGAGCAGGACCAGCAGGACCAGCAGGACCAGGAGCAGCTTCAGCAGAGTACGCAGCAGCAGAAGAACCACCACCAGGAGCAGCTTCAGCAGAGTACGCAGCAGAAGCACCATTGCCTGGAGCAGCTCCAGCAGAAGCTCCAGCAACAGAAGAGCGAGCCCAAGCAGCAGAAGCTGCAGCAGAAGATGAGTCAGGGACATGGGGCAGGAGGTTGGCCCTGTCCCTCTTGCCAGGGATGACGGCAGGTTGCTGAGACTTTTGCTTCTTCCCCATGGTTGTGGGGTTGCTGGCTGGCAGGAAGGCTTGCACGAAGGCTGGCAGGCACCAAGGCTGGCAGGAAGCCTGGCAGGAAGCCTGGCAGGAAGCCTGGCAGGAAGGCTGGCAGGAAGGCTGGCAGGAAGGCTGGCAGGAAGGCAGGCACCAAGGCTGGCAGACAGACTGGCTGGCAGGGAGGCTGGAAGGTAGGCTGGCAGCAAGGCTGGCAGGGAGGCTGGAAGGCAGGCTGGCAGCAAGCCTGGCAGGGAGGCTGCCCAGGAGGCTGGGAGGCAGGCTGGGAGGCAGGTTTGGAGGCATTCTGGCAGTCAGGCTTGCAGGCAGACATGCAGGCAAGAACTCGAGGTATCCAGCAGCAGGTCTTTCCTCCAAATGCTGGCCACATGCGAGCTGCTTCCCTTTATATCCGCGGGGCTTGCGCAATGCATCCCCCCCCCCGCATGCACAATTAATGCCAGGCATCCGTTAGGGTTCGCTTTGCATCCGCTAGGCTTCCGCTTTGCATCCACTTCATCTTGTTGTGCATCCCTTCTGCATCCGTTGTTTCCGTTCCGCGTCCGCTTTGCTGAGCCCCCCCGGAAGCCCTGCGGTTGCGCCATCCGCTTCCATCCGCTGGGCTTCCGTTCTGCATCCGCTTTGCATCCGCCCTGTGTCCTCCCTGCGTCTGTGTTATCCACTCCAATTATGCAAATTTTTGCCCCTTTTGAGCGCGGATACAACAGATGTAACATTTTTCTCTTCCGTTGTGTCCTTTTTGCATCCATTGGGCAGTGTGAAATGGCCTTAAGTAAATGCATATGATATTGAACTAAACAGAGGTTGCCACCCACAACCTCTACAAGTTCCATTTTGCCTGTACAGATATCTCTCTGGGTTGCAATTTGCCTTCTCTTCTCTTCCTGATTACTTTGATGTTATACACTGTTCAAAGGATATTTCAATAATGTAAAAGGTGGCTCAGAGTTGATAGAGAAAAGAGAAAGAGGAGGATGTGAGTAAGGTGGCAATATATGGTGTAAAATGCATGTAAGACAGCCAGAAAGAAGAAAGCCTGTCATCATGAAATAGAAACAATTGCTTTGGTGACACTCCATGTTTCTATACATCCATGAGTCCATGTTTAATTTACTACATATGGCTGTTTGTCTCCATAGCTACTCTTTCAGATTCATTATTCATTAAATAAGTGACGAATTTTCTGAAATGCTGCAGCCACATGGCCTATACAAATGCATTCTAATATTATTAACACATTGCCAACTTGTAACTCCTCGAAAGCTGAGTAAATGTTTTGACAAGACAAGGCAGCAAGAACAAATAAGTAGCAGCAGTCTTAGATGAAGTTCAGCCATAGCCCTAACAACTTGAAAGTCTTCTTGGCATTTCCATGAGAGCAATCTCAGATAAATTGCTCTTATATATGAGTGCATGCGAGAGACTAAAATTCCTTTGAAAGTTTATAATTTCTCATGGGAAAACAGGGTACAAAAGTTACTTTTACTCATAGAAAAACAACACCATATTTTCCTGTCAACCTCTGCTGTTGGGAATTTCAAGCTTCTTGTAATTTTTTTTTCTCCTTCTGATTCTTTGTTGACTCAAGGGACCAGCATTTACAACATAATTTACTTTCAGCTTGTGTCTCTGTAAATCATTCTAATGCTCTCTATAGCTAGTTTAAAAAGAAAGAAAAGAATCCCACTCACATTGGACTGACCTAGGGCACATTTCTTAGATTTCTCTCTGTGTGTGCATGTTTATGTGAGTCTGTGTGGGAGTGTAAACGCTCCCATTGAGTTTGGCAGGATATAAAAAATGGATTAGAAGATTGCAGAAAGGATAATATTCTTATCCCTTTCCAGCCCTTATTCCCTCTTCCTTGGTGCTTCCTCCACCTTAATGGAAGGATAAGAATCATCTTTGTGTACCACATCTTGCAAGGTCATTCAAGATTCTCTGCTCCAAGGGAGGAAGTGTGGACTTGCCTTGAAGAACAACTGATACAGTTCTCTTCTCTGAGGAGCAGAGACAACACAATGTGCTTCAATAAAATGCATTGGATTACTTTGTCCAGCTTTGCTTGGCAGTTGCAAGAATTGGAAGAGGCATGTGCCAACGTACAGCCCTAATTGGAAATGCCACAGAGGCCAAGCATAGTAAGCCACATAGCTTCTTTATTGATGGATGAGAGGGAGCTTGTTGCTTTGCAAAGCTACTTTTGAGTGAATGCTTCACTTGAACCCTCCTTAAAGAGATGCTTCTCTGTGGAGAACTACAAAACCCTCCTGGGCATGCTCAATATTCATCCTCTCTCTCTCTCCCCCCCCTCTCTCTCCCTCCCTCCCTCCCTCTCTCTCTCTCCCTCCCTCTCCCCCCTCTCTCTGTCCCCCCTCTCTCTTTTACATTCCACCATTGTTCTTTTATATTAGGGGGTTGGCAAATTGTGGCTCAAAAGCCAAATCTGACCCATCATGTTTTTGTATGATCTTCAAGGTAAGAGTGGACAGGTAGGCAAGTGAAGAATAGATCATCAGGACCAATCCTAAGCTAACCTATGCAATAAGGGGCAGGCCAAGAGCTTGGAGTAAGATATCTTCAGCTACAACCTATCTGAAACCTCTTTGCTGGTGGGTCAACCTATCCAATGCTGCTATGTTCCTTGGTTAGCTAACATGTCAACTGCATTCGTGAGGTCCAACAAGATCTGATCTTTCACAGACAAGGTTTGTTGATCCTTGTTTTAAACAATTTCCACTTTTGCAAATGTCATAGCTTCTGAAAGCTTGTTGATACCTCGGTCTTATGAGGGACATTTAAACCACATTAACAATACACTTGCTTATATAGCTAGTCCTTATTTAGTGACTGCCTTGTTTAGCCATGGGCTTACTTAGTAACCAGTTTGCTTAATGACCAAGTTGCCAGTTTTGGTTTGGTGTCAACACTAGGAATACATATATTGTACATATGATAATGTATGGTACTTTCAGAATACTTGGCAACTTTGAGGATTTCCAGACTAATACTATCTGCTTTTTTTCAATTCTTTCTCAGTCCTTACTCTCCTAGTTTATTTTGTTAATATATTATGAGTTAGGTCTTCCAATGTTATCTTGAATGCCTGAAACAAAGCTGTGAGAAATCAAGGAGGAGAAAGAATTGGCAGCATCTACTAATTTCAAAATTTGCAAATATTGTGATTACACTCTCCACCAACTATATGCTGTGCACGTCTGACCTTCTGTGAATGTAATTTGCACTCAAATATTATTCTGTTTAATTATAAACTAGAGATCTACACCCATTGTTGTACAGTTTTTGAACATATCTTTATATATTGCATATATTACATTTACATAATTTATGTAACGAGTACCATATAGGCTTTTCTGAGTTCACACACAGCCATTAGCACTTTTTGGCTTTTGTATGGAGTAACTTTATTTAAACATATTATTTTTTATGAAACTTTAATAACTGTACTTTATTTTATAGAAACAAGGTCACAATGCATGTAACTTTATGTGTATTTCTTTATATTAATGCTGGATTTGTTAGAATTTCCACCAAATATGGGAAATCCCAGGTATTGCTTTGGTAGTTTGGTCAAAAAATTATTCACAATAGATTCCTTTGCAATTCCCCAAAAAGTCATCTTGATATTAAAGATTAATACCACTGAGCAGCTGCAGGAGGCCCAGTGCTGATCTTGGGAATAACCTTCTCCAGTTCTGATTTCTTCCTGTCCTGAATGAATGATGATTGACAAGAGAATATGAGTGACAAGAGAGTGACAAGAGAAAAGCCAAGCATCTTCTCTGTCCTATTTGGAGCTTGTTGTTTGTGCTTTAGCAGAAGTGTTGAGAAAGAGCAGGAATAGTTAGTCCTCATTTAATGACCACAATTGTAACTAGTAACCTGCTGTGATGTGGTTATTAAGTGAAACCACAACAGTGCTTTCAATCTTACTTCAGCTTTCCTTTGCTTTACAGACCTTCAAACAGATGGTTATATATTTAAGAACTGGGCATAATTTTTTTTGTTCTCATCATAACTGTGAACAGTTACTAAACAAGGAAATCACTAAACAAGGACTACCAGGGTGCTTGAAAAAGCCAGTTAGTTCAACCCTGGAATAAGAAGAAAGGAAATATTCAATCTGAACTTTCTTGTTTAAAATATTTGCTTTGTTTAGTTAAAGGAAAAGGGAGACCTCCAGCTATGATGAATTCTCATCATTGTCCAGGCTGATGAAAGTTGCATCCAGCCCAGTTGAAGAGTTTGAGCAGTTCCTCTGTAGTTGGAAAATGGGGGTGGGACAGGATGTCTTCTGAATCTGGGTAGAATGGCCCAGTATTTGGATGGGAGAGAACTCGGTAGTCATGGGACTGTACACTGAATTAGGAAGTTGAAAGAGAGCGTTTAAAAAGTCTTGAAAAAGCACTGTTATATCTTTTAGCAGGTTGGTTTCATTGGATATTAGGTTACCTTAATTATTAGAAGTAACATAATGAAACTCTTTAAGTAAAGGCTTGAATGATGATCTCTATGCTTACAGTTCACTTGTTTCTGTAAGTAGTTAATTTTCCAATAATAAAAAATTCATTAGCAAGCCACAATATAGATCTGCTGTGCTTTTGTTTAACTTCAGTCAGTTGCATGTGTTTGCAGGGCTGTTATATTTTTATTTAATATGTTACTATTGCATTGGATTTTAATTTTTTCTTAAAAATAAGTTTTAAAAATATAAAATTAAATCAACATTTTTTAAAAATT
Organism: Laticauda colubrina; assembly: GCA_015471245.1. Lineage (NCBI taxonomy): Eukaryota > Metazoa > Chordata > Lepidosauria > Squamata > Elapidae > Laticauda > Laticauda colubrina. Next base: position 192,152 of record BLBF01000274.1, read on the forward strand.
GCAGAGAAAATGACACAAATGTGTCCACACTACCATCCAAAAATACAGCCTGAGTCAAAGGAAACTTAATTTTTCAAAATAAAATATGTATTTTACTTTGTGCAGTGAAAGATGCATTTTTGTGCTTGCTTGAATTCTGCTTTATAATAATGTCATTTAGTTTTATTGTATCCTTGCAACTTCTGACATCCAAAAGTAAAACATAAAAGAACAGAACTCAAAGTGTAGCTTTTCAGCCCAAACAGGATACATCCACTTTGGATGGGATTGCACTTTTTTTTTTTTAAGTGACTTATAGTTTTGAGATTTTCCTAATTATCTAGTTTTCAACAACAACCAAGAATACTTTTGCTCACTTGCAACAGGGCACTAGCTTTGGAAATCCAGCTTTGGGTGATGGCATTAAATTTTAAGCAATATCTTAATATCTTAAATTAAATTTAAGCAATCTATTTTTGGGGTGCTTTTGTTTAAAATCCCAACAGAAGTGGTCAATTTTAGCTTTTTTTGCCACACTCTGAAAAACTCCATGATTATTATTAAGCATTATTTAGTTTTACATTATTCCTAAATGACTTGAATATCGACTGAACCCTAACCTTTTATAATCGTAATGGGAATTTATGACTTATTTTACAATGTACATTGGAATCGAAATCATAAGAACGGAGTAAAAAAGAATAAATCATCAGAGACTAAAACACAACCTTCAACTAGTACATTATGGGGATGTGTTTGTCTGGGGAGTGGCCCTCATCCAAATGATCATTAAAGATGCCAATAATAGTTTGCAGTGTTTGGTTTTGTTTTTTAAAAAAGCAAAGCAAATTAGTGGAGTACTCTGTTAAAGGGAGTTCAAAGGGAGTCTGCTTTCCATGCTAATTCTGCAGACTAGAGGCATAAATGGTAAGTTAACCTGTTCCTGCTCACTGTCCTCAAAAGGAAATGTAACACAGGTGTGTCTGATGTAGTCAAGATTAAAGGTTTGTCTGCCCATGACTTAGTCACCACATTAAAGCCCTTTTAATGAGGTTTGGGAAGATAATGAATGCATGTCTCTAATTCACTGTGGAACAGACAGTTTCACCCTACAGTGACCTCTCTGCCACAGGTATCTGAAGCCATATTTAAGGCACCCTCTGATCTTAACAAGTTGTTCCCATAACACACACAAAGGTTTGCAAGACTACAGGGCCCTTTCCCCCTCTGCATGTGGCCTGTGGTTGTACAATTGCCTTTGCTGGTAAAATTGCTTGCATTTCAGAATCATTTGAGAAATATAAGGAATATTAAGGAAATAAGTCTCTTTCCAGGATAAGTCATATTTCACATTGTTCCATAAATCTGTTTTCTTTTTTTAAAAAAACATCTGCACAAAAAGCACAGAAGAATACACTGTGTTAGGGATAACATTGTTTACCCTAACTGGTTTAGGTGAAATAATAACTATGAATCATAGTTAGTGTATGTTAGAGTGTATACAGCTTTAACTGTGAAATAGCAATTAAAGGAGTGGTTAAGAAAACAATATAAAAGTAGCAAGACTACGGCTTGCTATCTATCTCTCTCTGGCTTTGATGATCCCTGATTACTGCTTGGAATCAAGATGCATAGCTCGAACGGGAGAGACAACAAAGGACTGATTTTTATGTGAACTGACATAGGATATTCTACATGGACTTTGCTAATTGAATATCCCTGAATGGACTGACTACATGATACATGACTATTGGACTGTTATTTGACTATGCCATAAACTTATACTGGAATAAACTATATTCTTGATAGCACAAGCGTATCTGTTATTTTTACTGTATGTTAATAAACATACAAGCTTAGCTCACTCATTTATCTGTGTGCCTATCTGACTAACGCTGCACATTCTGTTTAGCTTGTCTACCTAACCCTGGTTGGGGAACCCAGGCTTAACACACTGTGTATTATATTTATATTTTTTTCCATTTTGAAAGCTTAAAAAAGGGGGAGGAGGGAAGGTGTATCCTCAATTTTCCTCAGAAAATTAATTTTGTGAGGAAGGTAAAGTTTTTCGTTCATTATTTATGACTTTTCTCTCAAGGAAGGTAATAAAGGTGGATACAAATAAATAAGGGCAGCATAATTGTGGGAGTCAGTTCACTCTCTGCTAGTGTGGTTAGGAAGCGATGGTGATCCCCTGGAATCCCCTGGAAGTGGAGTTTGTAAGAACTATCAATTCATGAAATCCAAAATGGGGGCTAAGGTCATTTAATTTTAGTTATGATTACCTTTGAACCTACCTTTATTACTTTATAAGTAATTCCTTACTCCTCCTATAATCCACGCAACAACTCTATGAGGTGGTTTGGCTGAGATAAAGTCACCTGGCTGGCTTTCATGGGACTAAAACTCACTGTCTCTATTTCTATGCTAGCACCTTTACCACTACAGTAGGATGTGATGCCAGATACAGTAGGGTGTGATGCTCGTGGTACACGCTGAATAACACGATAGGGTGAGCTAAACGACTCTGCAACAATTGGCAGCCAGACTACATCGAAGAATTGGCAGTTAATGGCAGTTGGCAGTCAGACATCTTTGTAGAACTCCTGGCTCTTTAAAGACTTGGCAATGGACTGTGGTGCTCCTCAAAAAATATCCATCAATATTGTCCGAATGTCCATCAAGAGTTTATAATGGCCCACTGTCTGACTTTTCAACATAGACCACCCTGGCAATTAAAGGAAAAGAACAATCTGAATATTGTCTGATATGGGAATTATTTTATCAATGGTTGGAAAACAAAAATGGAAATTAGAAATTAAATATATTAACATAGAAGAGATATGTGTATGTGTGTTTCATAGATTTTCACAGGTACAGGTAGGCAGGTCTTGGTGTGTTCAGGTCTTTTCCTGTGTAAGATTGAGAGTATTGTTACTAAGATACATACATATACATACATACATACATACATACATACATACATATATATATATATATATATATATATATATATATATATATATATACATACATACATACATACATACATACATACATATACACACACACACACATACATATATATGGCAGATGAGATTCTGCTGAAACGTTGCTACAACTTTAACAGAACTACATTGACGTGGGATAATACCCGAAGGAAGCTAAACAGCACACATGTAAGTACCTGCGAAAGCCTAAGAAAACAAATATCTGACCTCTACGGGGAGGAAATAAACAGCCAGATCAAAAGCTATGAGAAGCTGGAAGTTAAAAGAGCACGAATACTATGTGACCTAAAATTCCTATGCAGCTACAGAGACAACAGTGTAACACCAACCTGCTTCAAATTAACATTTCATAAGAACACAGCAGCTACCAAATGTATCCTGAAAAGGACAGAGATATCTCTACTCAGAAATGAAGTTCACAGTAAAAGATTCCAATTAGATCAGTTAAACAAAGATTTGCTAGCACTACACCTGGAA
>BLBF01000274.1:200618-222559 GCA_015471245.1 Laticauda colubrina
TACAAGATATTTGTACCCAGACAATACACTCTGTAAAGAAAAGAGAATGCTTGTAAAATAAAATTTTAAAAATTTTATATTACAAAAAAACATGAACCACCCTGAATGGCTGGGTGGACTGGACTGGACATTAACATTTGAACCACTATAAGTTCATGTATTTACCATACATTAAACAAACAAACAAACAAACAAAGAAATAAATCCACTAAAGGAAACTGGCCATGATATGAAGATACACTGGGTTCTGGTCCAGGGATGAGGTTTCTTCTCAGTTCACCTTGCAACTGCTGACTTCTCAAATGTGTCATTTTTTATAAATGAAAAGAATTGTAAAACAGTACCAAATAGAGCTGACAGTCGTTAGCTCTCTGTATGTGTGTGAAGAAAGTTCTTGGGCAAATCCCAGACAGAGAGGAAGCCAACTCTTGATTTATCCGGTCTTTGAGGTTGTTTGATTTTTCCAGCAGAAAACAGGTATCCTTTCCCACATTCTCCAGTCACCAAAGGCATTTAATATGAACAATGTTTGCAAAAATGCATAGTGGTGAGGGGATAATGTCCTGAAGAAATAGAGGAGGACATCCTGCTCTTTCCTATTTCACCAGCAAGATTTCAAAATGGACCTTCCTGGTCCATATCCACTTTAATTTATTTATCTCTCACTTTTATTCTTTGTATAAGTAACTTAAGGGGACAAACATACCTAATACTTCACCCTCTTCCTCTTTTCCCCACAACAACTCTGTCAATTGAGTGGGGCTGAGATGGTTCAAAGGCACCCAGTCACTTTCACTCCTAAGGTCGAATTAGAAGTCTAGAACTCCTAGTTTCCTGGTTTCTAAGCTAGCAACTTAACCACTAGACCAAACTTGCTTTTAATTCCTCCTCCACTCTCACAACTTCCTTTGCCTACTAAGAGAGCCTGCAACCTGTCATTCATTCTAAGACATCAAAGTGATATAGAACAGATCAAACCTAAAAATATCCCAGCAACTTTGCAATATTTAATAAAGCAATATCACAATGAAATATCAGCAGAAAACAGAGTCATTTAGCTCAAAATACCTAATTCCATAATATATATCCTTATTTTATAAGTTATTTTAATTGTTTCTTGAGTTGACTAATGTGATGTATTACTCAGGAACCATAAAAGCTGGTGAATAATTAAGTGCTGATCAATGTACTGGCCTGAATGTTCAGGTCAGGGCAATTTGTATCTGAATTTGCAAGTATTTGAGACTTTCAGCATTTCTGGACACAACTAGACATTCTTCACAGATTCAAACTGCAGCTAAAGGGCTCGTTTTAAGATAGGCTGAAACATATCTATATGTTTCATCAACTCTCGCCCTAACTGATAAAAAGAAAAATATGTTTGGTTTCACTGAGTTTCTCATTTACCTAACCATAAGTTTGTTTTAGAAAAAAAAAAAAAAAGGCTTTGCTGGAAACTGATATGTATTTTGTTCTGCATTTCTCCAAACATATGCAATTTCGGGTATACTTTTCCCAGTGGGTAGCAATTTATGCAACTTTTTCCCACCCTAATCCATTTTTGTGTATTCTTTCTTCAGATAGATGCATTTTTTGTTACCAGTTTTCTGAGGATGCACTTTGTTGCATATTTTTTGAGTTATAATCCTGATTGCAAACAGTTTGAAAAACCTTTGTTTGCACAAATGTCTGATCTATGAATCAGTCCAGGATATTTGAACTGGCTATATTTGTATAAAAATTCAGATAAATTCGTTTCTCCTTCATAATTATTCCTACTAAGTTCTGTCAAACTGCGTAAAGAGGGTAGGTTTTCTACTGGATTCATAAACCTGTCGTTCTTTGTTCAAGACATAAATTAAAACAACATCTAGAGCAAATTGTAGAGGATAAGCAAAACTATCACCAAAATGGTTTCCAGGAGTCAGAGAAGAAAGAATGTTATTATTCATTATTTTTAATATTCACCTGAAAACCTCCAGTTGGGAAGTTTTGTTGAGATACTTATAAAGAACAGCTGTAGTTCATGGGAGTATCAGGGCTCTTATTGTTAATCCAGATATCAAAGTTATGTTTTTAAAAAGGAGAACATCATTTGCAAATGTGGACGAGCAATAAAAGTAATGCAATTTATCATTTCTCAATACTCCAGCTGTTCTCCATATAAAGTAAGTTTTGCTGCAGCAATGTTGAGTAGGACTATCTCTAAAATTTCTTCTGCATTTTTTCATCCCTTCTCCTTCAAGCTATTGGGGAAAAAACCTTCTCTCCTTCCTTGAAGACTTCTGAATGATTTGTTAATAGTGGTATGTGACTATTCATACTTAATTCAACTCCAAGAAATGTGACTACCAGCAAATGGACTTTCTTGCTTTTGTTTTCCTTTCAAAACCTGCTTTTCATCCAAAAACCTTCTTCAGTTCTAACTGACTGGTGGAGAAAGAAAGGATTTATTTTCTTTGCAGTCATCTGGTCATTAGCACACTGAGGGTTGGTCTTTAAGCCTATGTCACAATGGCCAACGGATGCAAAAAGGACACAGCGGACGAGCAAAATGTTCCATCCGTTGTTATCCACTCTCAAAAGGGGCAAAAATTTGCATAACCGGAGCAGATAACACAGATGCGGGGAGGACGCAGGGCGGATGCAAAACGGATGTGGAACGGAAGCCCAGCGGATGGAAGCAGATGAGAGCGGATGGTGCATCCGCTAGGCTTCCGGGGGGCCTCAGCAAAGCGGACGCGGAACGGATACAGTGGATGCAGAGCGGATGCAGAGCGGATGAAACGGATGCACAGCGGAAGCCTAACGGATGCACAGCGGAAGCGGAACGGATGCCGAGCGTTAATTGCGCATGCGGGGGGGATGCATTGCGTAAGCCACGTGGATATAAAGGGAAGCAGCTCGCATGTGGCCAGCATTCCGAGGAAAGACCTGCTGCTGGACACTTCGAGTTCCTTGCCTGCCCTGCCTGCATGCCTGCCTGCCAGCCTTGCTGCCAGCCTTCCTTCCAGCCAGCCTTGGTGCCTGCCTTGGTACCTGCCTTGGTGCCTGCCTTCCTGCCAGGCTTCCTGCCAGGCTTCCTAGTAACCTACCTGCCAGGCTTCCTGCCAGGCTTCCTGCCAGCCTACCTGTCAGCCTACCTGCCAGGCTTCCTGCCAGCCTTGGTGCCTGCCTACCAGCCTTCATGCCTGGCTTCCTGCCTGGCTTCCTGCCAGCCTTCCTGCCAGCCTTGGTGCCTGCCAGCCTTGGTGCCTGCCAGCCTCCCTGCCAGCCAGCAACCCCACAACCATGGGGAGGAAGTAAAAGCCTCAGCAGCCTGCCGCCATCCCTGGCAAGAGGGACAGGGCCAACCTCCCGCCCCCTGCCCCTGACTCTGCTTCTTCTGGGGTTTCTGCTGAAGCTGCTCCTGGCGGTGGTGCTTCTGCTAGTGCTTACTCTGTTGAAGCTGCTCCTGGTCCTGCTCGTCCTGCTCGTGCTCCTGGTCTTGCTCATCCTGCTCGTCCTGCTCGTGTTCCTGGTCCTGCTCTTGCTCCTGGACTTGCTGGCCCTGCTGGTGCTTACTCTACTGCTGCTGATCCTGGTCCTGCTAGTCCTGCTGCTGCTGATCCTGCTGGTGCTGCCACTGCTGCTGCTGCTGATGATGATGATCCTGCTGCTGCTGCTGCTGCTGCTGATGATGATGATGATGATGATTATGATCCTGCTGGTGAGGATGATGATGATGATGATGATGATGATGATGATGATGATCCTGCTGGTGCTGCTGCTGCTGCTGCTGCTGTGGAGGAGCATCCCCTACTACCTGGGAGCCCCTCTGATGAGGGACCATCTGGTCCTGCCAAAGGGAGGAAGGGGCGTATGCGGTAACGGGAGAGGAGGCAATACTATATTGAGGAGGCACACGAGGATGAGGTGCTGGAGTGGCTAAGAGAGAACGACTATCTGTGGCGGAAGGGACACCGGCTGTACAGGGACACCAAGCGGAAGCAGGCTGCTTAGAGAGAGAGGGCAGAGAGAATGGGTTACACTTCGGAGGTGCTCCTTGGTTGATGGAAGCACATGCACACCTCGTACGAGAAGCTGCACCTGAAGAAATCTGGCCAGGCCATGGTTAAGCTGACAGACAGAGAGACCTACGTCAGGGCCAGGTGCAGCTTCCTGGAGGGTGAGGTCCACCACCGAGGTGCACCAGCAGCCCCTTTCATGACCCTCTCTCTCCGGCAGCCTGCTGTGAGCCAGTCCTCTTCCAGCCGAGAGTCAGTCCCTGTCCCAGGCAGGTTTCTGTGGAGCGTGCCACAGCGGAGAACCCGTGGACAGGTGTGGTAAGCGTGGTGGAGTGCATGGAGGACTCCCTGGTGAGGTGGAAGAAAGGAGACATCGAGTCCATCACAGTCCTAGCCACATCCACACACACCCCCAGCTCTGCCTCTGCAGAAAGGCAGAGAGCCGGACAGCAGGAGGGGCAGAGCCACACTGTCCTGCTGGAGATCAGGGACACCATCCGCACCAACATAGATCTCCTCTCTCAGCTGGTCCACACCGACTCCTCCTCCTCCAACCGCAAGCCCTTCCTCACCTATGTCAACCAGACCCTCAAGGAAATAGCGGATCCACAGTACCAGGTGGTGAAGGACTGGATCACCGAGCTGCTTCACAACCCTCCAGACCCAGAGGAACCTGCTCCCACCCAGTCCAGGCCTGCTCCTCCACCCCAGGTGATGTCCCTCCCATTCCAAGGCTTCCCACAGGCCCTCACCTACCAGGGCTATGGCTACCAGGAGGTTCAGCAGCACAGGCAGCAGCCCTTCCCAGTCCAGGCACAGAGTCATCGGGCGACACCGTTGCCACTGGTTCCACTGATGCCACCGATGCCACCCACGACAATGATGCCACCGATGACAGCGATGCCACCCATGCCAATGATGACACCCATGACAGTCCTCACCCAGCTGCAGAGCAGACAGCCCCACTACACTGCTCCTTCCTCCACCCCACAGCCAAGCCTGGCCTCAGTACATCTGTCATCAGTACTGGGGCTGACACCCCATAGCATGGAGGAAGGACCTCTCAGCATTACGGGGCTGAGCCAGCTGTCCGATACCTTCCTCAACACACCGTCCCCTGTTGTCCTCTCGGGGCCAGGCACTCCAGCACCACCCACCACCACAGCACCTGGACCCTTCACCCCTGAGACTGGGCACACCTCCGCGTGACTGATAAGAGTGCCAGAGACCGGGTAGCTGGCTACCTGTGGACTTTATTTGGACACTTGACTTGGGTCATTTTTCTGTTACAGCTTATTGTTCAATAAAGTTTATCTTTGATTCACACACTTACTTCATTTCTTTTTTAAAAAAAAGTCTTGGTGGAAACTTTTAGAAATGGTTTAAGCCTTTGCATGCTTGTGGGATGGGTTAAGATAGCAGTGGGGTGGGCAGGGATACCTGTGGAATGAGCAGGGATACCTTTGGGATGGCTAATAGCTGTGGGATAGATAAACCTCCAGTGCAAGCATAGTGGGACTGTATGGTCTACCCTCCCAGGTGCCACACCTATGGCCCTTCATTATCAATAACAATGTAAGTATTGATCCACACATTTCAACATAAACACAACTCTTTATTAAATGCCCTGTTCATTGTAGGCCCACCCAACATACATGGCCCAATCTCATCAGTGTGATGAGACAGGCTGAAGGAAGCATCCATTAAGCATCTACCATCCTGTCTTGCCACTCCACTGCTCCAGCTGGGGAGTTGCACCAGTGTTTCAGGAGGTTGCATTGCTTCTTCCCTTCCCGTGAGGCTCTGTTGGGGCCTTGCACATCCTGAGCGTCTATCAAGTTTTGCCCTTGCCTGCATTCCCGAGGCTCTATGTCCCCATTGCCTTGTTGACGGTCCACAAGCCTGTTCTGCAAGACTGGGTAACAGGTGCGCATGAGATTGTGCAGGATGCAGCAAGCTTCCACAGTCCTCACGGTCTCTGGGCGATGCTGCATGGTGGTGACAAGTACCTGGAACCTGTTGGCCAGGATGCCAAAGGCATTCTCCACCACCTGTCTTGCCCTGAACAGCCTGTAGTTGAAGATCCTCTCTTCACGGGTAAGGTATTTGGAGGTGTAGGGCTTCATGAGGTAGGTTGTGAGGGAGAAGGCATCATCACTCACGTTGAAGTAGGGCACATCTTGCTTGTCATTGGGCAGTGGGTCTGGATCTGGGAAGCCCACGATGAGGTTGCCTTCCAGCCCCTCCTTGAGGTGACTGGCATTGTGTACCTGGGCATCTGAAGATGAGCCGTAGCCTGAAGCATCGATGTACATGAACTTGTAGTCAGCATCGACCATGGCGAAGAGGATGATGCTGAAGAAGCCCTTGTAGTTGAAATAAGTGGAGCCTGACTTGGCTGGAGCTTTGCAGGCCACATGCTTCCCATCTATGGCTCCAACGGTGTGGGGGAAGTTCCACCTCTGATACCACTGCTCTGCAACTTTCTTCCAACCTTCTTCAGTGGAGGGGCACTGGAGGAGCTCCTCCTTGTATTCTTTGATGATGGCCTGCACCACTTTTCTGACCACAATGCTGATGGTGTTGTGTGGCACCCTCCAGCCATACTGCATGCTCCTGTAGGTGGTCCCTGAGGCCAGGTGGCACAGAATCAGTGCCACCTTGAGCCCAGGTTCCAGGCTCGGCCGGAAGTTGGTGTTTGCCTTGGTTAACCTGGGTGTCAACCACTGCACATCTTCATCAAACATGCCTGGAGGCATCCTCATGAATTTCTGGAATGCACAACTGTCTTCGTTCCTGAGCTCCACCATCAGTTTGTTGTTCAGTCCATACTCTGCTCTTCTCCTGATCCATTTTAGGACCCAGACGCTTCTTGGCCGCTTCTTTTTCTTCCCATAGTAGAGTTCAAAGAGCCTGTAGATGGCTTTGCACTGTTGCAGAAGGATGGCGGCTGCCAAAAGGACTTTGTTACGATCCACGGTGGACATGACTGGATGCTGTGGAAGAGGAAGAGTCAGATGAAGGCTGCAGAGGTCTGCACAGGTGGGCTGCTGGTCTGAAAGTGAGATGCAGACGAGTTGCTCCCCCTTTTTATAGGCAGTATAGGTGTCCCTTTGCATCCTCTAGGCATCCTCCAGGCATCCTCTAACATCCTTAATATCCGAGATAGGTCCCCTGTGCGAACATTTTTTCCATTTTAAACGCTTTGTTTCCATGCTACATCCATTCTGCATCCATTCTGCATCCGTTCTGCATCCGTTCTGCATCCGTTCCGCTTCCTCCCTGTGTCCGAGCGGATGCGAGTTGTGCGGATGTGCAGTGGATGTCTAGCGGATATAGAGGATGCGTAACGGATGCGTAATGGATGCGTAGCGGATGCAGAACAGACGAACTGGATACATTTTCTGTGCAAAAGTTTTGGGCAACCCAAAACTTTTGGAGCGGATGAAACGTCAATAAACGGATGCTGGACGGTTAGAGAGGAAGCAAAACGGAGGCAGTGAGTAAATCGCGTTTTCGAACGGATGGCAAGCTTTTTTGTCCGTTTTACATCCTCTTTGCATCCTTTGGTTCAGTGTGACGTGGGCTTTAGCTCTCTGAGAATCATTGAGACCACTTTAGGGTTTACTTCTGTCTTCAAAGTCCCTTGAATCTGAGTGCAAATGGGTGTAGATCTTTCTTGGGAAAGTTGAAAGGACTGGGTTGCACATGAGACAGGTGTTGTTGTGTTCCCCTTGCGCCCCCCCCCCAAGAGAGGGCTGATCAATGTTAACATAAATGGCTTATTTGACTCCTTTTTCAAATCTGTGGTCCTCTCTGTCCAGAATAAGAACTTTGCTATCTTCAAAAGAGTGTCCTTTGTCCCTCAGATGCAGATGGACTTCTGAATCCTAGCCTGATGAATTTGTTCTCCTATGTTGTGTCATGCATTTGTGAAGGGGTTGTAGTTAGAACTGAAGAAGCTTCTTACATGAGGAACAACATATTTTTCAAAGGGAAAAAAAAGGCAGGGAAATTGAAAACCCTTGATTTTTACACTATTTAGTGAAATTTAAATTCCTATGTATTTAAAATTATTAAAAATATTTGTATACTGCTTCCCATTAATAGCAAAACAAAATTCAAAATGGTTTAGAAACAAGATTGTTAAATCAATTCATTCATTGCTAATAAACAGTAGTATTAATTGCAATATGAACTACACAATAGTAAAACAATAACAGAAAGCAGAAGAGGAAAAAATAAGCTTTATGTCCCAAAGGTGTTTTTTCATTTGGACTTGTTCTTCCTTGAAGACATTTCATTTCTCATCAAAGAAACTTCTTCGGTTCTGACTGAATGGTGGAGAATGGAAGGATTTATATTCCTTGCAGTCACCTGGACATTAGCACTCTTTCTGAGAATCATTGAGGCCACTTGAAGATTTATCTATGCCCTCAGGATCACCTGAATCAGGATCACCTGAATGCAAATGGATGTGGAACCTTCTTGGAACTGCTGAAAGGACTGTGTTGTAAACAGGTAGTGTTGTACCCCACCATTTGAAAAAGCATATTTGGAATAACTGTGGCCTGAGTGAGAATCTCAACAGATATTAAGCTTTATGTACTTCTTCCTTAGAGTTGCATCTTATTTAAGGTAGCATGCAAAGTTGCTCCATCCTTCCATTTCCCCCAGTAGGTATGGCTAGAGGGAATCCTTCCATCTCTGAACCTGAGTCATACCATCATTCTTGTATCAATCCTAATTGCAGACAGATTTTATTTCTATCTATTATTTTTGCAAATAACTCAAGATGGAGAACATACCCAACATGCCTTCCTCTTCCTATTTTCCCCACAACCACAATTCTGTGAAGTGAGTTGGGCTGAGAGAAAGTGACTGGTCAAGAATTATCCAGCTGGACTTCATGGCTAAGGTGGGACTAAAATTCCCACTCTCCCAGTTTCTAAACTGATGCCTGAACAACTAGTTCAAACTGGCTCTCAGATACCAAACAGAATTCCAATCTTGAAAATTGCTTGTCAACCCTGAACACCCTTCTGAAGCATGTTGTTTATTCATACTTCTGCTTTAACAATAGCCCTAAAAGCACTAAGCTGCCAATGCAGCAACTTTCTGCTTGGAGTACAGCAAGAAGTCTATTTTGCTCTTTCATTAAGGTACATGCTATGTCTTCCTCCGCTAATGAGTTTATAATATTTGGAAAATTACTTCCACTCCCCCCCCCCCCAACCACCACAACTGGTTTTTATTTTCTTAATTTTAATTAAAAATAAAGTTTGGAATTATTCTCTGGGACAGTTTTATTTTGACCTTGCTTCATTTATTTGAATTTCCGAAACACATTTGTTCCATTTTTATTTCACCCCTGGGCTTGTGTTATCACACAGTGGTCTGAATTGTCTAGACTAGCAAAAGCAAAGGAGTTTCTGATGCTGCTGAACTATAACTCCCAACATCCTAAGGAAGCCAGGTTAGTGGGGTGCTGGTTGAGGTTGTAGTTAGCAAGCTCTAGAAAGCTATGCATTTGTCTTTGTCCCTGGTCAATGCACTTCTGTAAAATCTGATGAGAATCATTATCTCTAAACAAGGAATTAGACTCAGCTCTGTTGTGGATATCCACAGAGACAAATAAACAAAAATCTTTATGAATATTTGAAAAATGCATGCACACACTCATATACGTATAATGACACCTTCATAATTAATTGCATCAGTGTATTCATTTTAGAACTGGGGAAACATAGATGCATTGGATAATGCAGACAAGTTTGTTTGGACTCTGTGAACACCCTGTGCTTATTCAGCACACTGGTTTTTATTTTCTTTAGCTGATTTGGAATTTAGTTGGCACTGTTGAGTCGCTTAATTAGTCCATTATAGTTAAGTTTGGGAACAAAAGCAATGCAACTAGCATACTTTTCATACAAAGTCATTAAGATTCTTACACAGGTCAAAGGGCAATGCTTGCTAGATAGCGTCTCCACTAGTTATTAAGAAAGGGGATACTTTCATAGATAGTCCACAGGTATAATTTATTTAAGATTTATATGTATAATATATGAATCTTTCATATTTTATTGAGGAAGTAAAGCTGTTTCCAGATGCACCTCTGTTATTAAATTTCTTGCACAGTCTGGTAGACTGATCAGAAAAACCTGACTTTACCTGCTCCCAGATTTTGTAATTACAAGCATTGCTAATTTACAAAGCCTTCTTTGAAAAAAAAAATCTTAAAAAGTGATGCTCTTCATTGTTTAATATGCATTTAACATATTTGTCTTGGAAGGATTTGACACTGAAAGTGTTGGCCCAAAATGATTTCCTTGTTTCCTGCTCTTAAATAAATTGCAATAAATTGAAATAATTGCTAAATTATTTTTTTTAAAGAAAATGTCAAAAGTTCTTGGTCAAATCTGCTAGCCCTAGTTTAGCAGTTAGCAATCCAGCCATCCAGATGGTTTTTGTCTCTTAATTTAACTATTATAGATGAACTAACTAAACAACTGCACAATGCAAGCAGAACTTGGATGGAGCATTATGTAAGTATCATTGAGTTACATCTACAAAGAATCCTCTCCAATCTATCAGCTACACCAAGCAAATTCAGTGTTTGAGGTGGAGAGAAACCAATCCACCCATAGGCTGTTCCAGCAGCATACATAACACTGTCTCTTAATGTAATGTTGCATATTAATGTACAATATTGCATCAATAAGGGGGGTCAAAGGTATGTAATTGGTGAAAGCAACACAATACCACCATGAGAAAATACCAACACTTTTGTAGCACACTTATATGAAAAGGAGAGAACTTGCATTGCAGTGTTCTAAAACAGTTTTCATGACTTTGGTAAAAGCCTCCAAACCTATATTTCTAGAAGCACAGCATCTGAAATCATTGCATTCATACCACAATAAATTATAACCTTGAGTTAGCATGAATATGGCTGTTAAACTCCACTGTCATCTAAAAATCCATTATTCATTCATTTAAGGGAAATGGTGTCTTAGTTCTAGGCATGCTAATCGCAATCCAGGTAATGCAAATAGCAGCCACAGAACAAGCAAATCCCCCGTACAGATTTACCCTTTAATTATTGCATGATATATTCAGACCATGGATGGATAATTATATAGCTCCATCAATCAGGAGAAGGAGGTGACAGACCTTCTTCCTGGAACAGGTGGTTCTGTTCACAGTCTTTCAGCTTTAATAGTTTGCCAAATGGATTACTGCAACTGGAACTTACTGTGCTTGAAGAGTATTTGGAGATGTCAGATGGTGCAAAATGCAGCCCCATGGGCAGCTATGGTGCTGCATTCATGGGTGCCATTCATCTGGCATAAGATGTATCAAACAGAATATGCCTCTGCTTTGCTCCAAGAGCTGCACTGGCTACAGGGGTGGGATTCCACTGGTATAACAACTAGTTCAGTGATCACATGCAGATTGCTCCGCATTTCAAAAAAGGCAAGCCCATACTTGCATTCAACTGCAGCCTCTGCGAAGAAAACAACTGAGGCACAGCAAACCACTCTGCCACGTGAATAAGCTGTGCTCTAAACAAAGGCATACAGCCAGGGGTGAGATTCAAATTTCTTAAGGCCATGTCACACTGCCCAACGGATGCAAAAAGGACACAACGGATGAGCAAAATCTTCCATCCGTTGTTATCCGCTCTCAAAAGGGGCAAAAATTTGCATAAGCAGAGCGGATAACACGGAAAGGAACGGACATGGGGAGGACGCAGAGCGGATGTATAGAGGATGCATAGAGGATGCGTAGAGGATGCAGAGCAGATGCGTAGAGGATGCAGAGCGGATGTATAGAGGATGCATAGAGGATACGTAGAGGATGCAGAGCGGATGCAGAGCGGATGCGTAGAGGATGCAGAGCGGATGTATAGAGGATGCATAGAGGATACGTAGAGGATGCAGAGCGGATGCGTAGAGGATGCGTAGAGGATGCAGAGCAGATGCGTAGAGGATGCAGAGCGGATGCAGAGCGGATGCAGAACGGATGAGCTGCATCCGCTTTCATCCTTTCTCCATCTGTGCTACTAACACTGCGCATCCGTTCTGCTTCCTCCCTGCGTCCATTTACTGCTGGAATGGATTTGAGTTGTGCGAATGCACAGCAGATGCCTAGCGGATATAGCAGATGCGTAATGGATGCAGAATGGATGTCCCCCGTATGCCTAGAGGATGCATTGGATACATTTTCCGCTCAAAAGTTTTGGGCAGCTCAAAACTTTCTGAGCAGATGAAACGTCAATAAACGGATGCTGGACGGATAGAGAGGAAGCAAAACGGAGGCAGTGAGTACATCGCGTTAACCAACAGATGGCAAGCTTTTTTGTCCGTTTTACATCCTCTTTGCACCCGTTGGTGCAGTGTGACATGGGCTTTAACAACTGGTTCTTTGGGTGTGGCCTAATTTGTGGGTATGACTTAGTGGTCATGTGACTGGATGGGCATGGCTTGTATATAAATATTATAAATATTCATGTAAATATTGATTTTTTTTAATTTAAAAAGAGCAACTTTTACTCAAAAGCAGGCAAAGCAGGCAGGCAGATTGAGTTGCTCACAGAATCACAGATTAATTTAGAGATCGATCTATCTGCAATCGGTTATCTGAGTCTGTCACATAAAATTTGCTTGCAAGGAAACTCACAAAATTAACTCAGAACATACCATGTATGTAAATATATTTTTTTTTTGTTAAAAAAGAGCAACTGTTACCCAAAAGCAGGCAAAGCAGGCAGGCAGATGGAGTTGCTCACAGAATCACAGATTAATTTAGAGATTTATCTATCTGCAATTGGCTACCCAAGTCTGCATTGAAAAGCTTCAGTCCAAAGGAAGGTTTGGCTCTGCTTTTAGATAAGCTAAAATGCAAGAAATCCAAGAATTTCCTGCTTTCTAGCTAATCTAAATCTCCTGGCAGAGCAGAACAGCTAATGGTCAGAGGAAAAAAATGGAAAAATAGCAACTTACCACACCAGGCAAGTTGGATGGCTCACATACCAGATAAGGAGTGAGTGGGCGGGGAGGGGCAGGGAGGGGTAAGCCAGTGAAGTGATTTGCTGGCTCTCTGAACTAGGGACAATCGTGTGTGCAGAGTTTGCAAGAAATCATCAGCTGTGTCGCCTGGACAGCTGACAAGTGCTGCACTCAGCTGAGCAGTGTTTGAAAATCCTCCTGTTTCCTGCTTTTTCAACCTCAGCTGTGCTGTGTAAAGCAGCTGAGGAGGGAAAGCAGGGAATAAAGGACAGCCTAGAGCCCAGGCAGGCGGGTGGGCCAAACACCAAACCAGTTCAGTGTCAGCTGCTCTTCACAGCTACAGATTCTATAGAACTGGCCGAACTGGTAGCATCCCACCCCTGCATACAGCAGAGGTAAGAGCAGGGGCAGGCCCACTTCCTCATCACAGCAAACCAGTTAGGAGTGAGCTGAACATGGGAACAAGGGGTTCGCCCGATCAGGTCCAAACCAGTAGAATGCCACCTCTGATTAGCTACCAGTTTGCTTCTAGATGCAATTCAAGATACTGGTAGTTACTTTAAAGCTCTTCACAGCTGGCAGTTGGGTTATCATGGAACTGTTGTCTTTCTGCAGTGGTAGCTACCTATTCTATTCGATACATTAGGGGAGGAATGCTTTGAATCCTATATGTGAAACAAGGTCACATCCCAGGAGTAAAGCCTCCTTTTCTGCTCTGATCTGCTGATGTTCTTTAGAACATTCCCATGCCCTCTTCCCCCAAAACTCCCTGCCTTATCCCTGCTGGCCTTTCCCATGACCTTGAAAACTATTGAGCCTCAGGCCTATATATAATGTGAATCAGAATAGGATAATTCACTGTGGCCAATTCACTGTAGCCAACTCATCATAGCAGACCTGCCAACCCCTGATAAAGGAAAATCTGGAGACCCATGAAAAAAAAACTGGAGATTCTACAAAAAATAGTGAGATTCACGGTCACGTGAATAACTAACCAATCAGAGCGTGTTATATCCAGTGGTAGAAAAAGCAAAATGGAGGCGCCCAGAGTAAAAAGAAATGTGCTGTATGTATATATGACTGTATGGTAATATCGATATTGCGTGATCTGAGAAGTGGCGTCATGTCCTTTAGTGAGAATCAGATTTATGCGCATATAAGCCGACCCCCAAATTTTGAAAAAAAAAAGTGTTTTAAATTTGGCGTGAGATTGAGGAGCCTTGTCGTGAGACTGTGAGACATGACAAAAAATCGTGAGACTCACAGCAGAACCGTGAGAGTTGGCAGGGCTGCCATAGGCCAGGGGTCGGGAACCCATGGCTGTGGAGCTGCATGTGGCTCTTTCATCCCTCTGCTGCGGCTCCCTGTCGCTCAAAATATGTGTCACAACCACCAATGTGTGACACCTACCAGCATGTGATTTATTGAGCTTTTTGACATCCAGTCGGCCAACTATGGGTAAATCCAAGAAAAGTTTCAGAAGAAAATAAAACGTTTAATTCAACTACATATGCTAGTTTTGTGGCCACTCAGGAAATACTCAGGCACAGGAAGGGTTTTGTGGCTCCCAGTGTTTTCTTTTCTGTGGGAAATGGGCTCAAATGGCTCTTTTGTGTTTAAGATTGCCAACCCCTGCCATAGGCCAACTCGCCGTGGCCAAGTTGCTGCAGGATAACTTGTCAACTATTCAGTTTAATCAAAAATATCTTTAAAAATGATTTTAATTTCTGACTTTCACATTTCATTTTGTTCCTCCTTTGATATCCTTTCTTTAATTATTCTATTCTACCATTTCTTTGATATTAGTGTAATTCTTATCCCACGATGATTTGGCCGTAGCGAGTTGTCCTAGACCCTGACCTAGACCCTGACCTTGGCTGGAGCTTTGCAGGTCATGTGCTTCCCATCTATGGCTCCAACGGTGTGGGAGAAGTTCCACTTCTGATACCACTGCTCTGCAACTTTCTTCCATCCTTCTTCAGTGGTGGGGCACTGGAGGAGCTCCTCCAGGTATTCTTTGATGATGGCCTGCACCACTTCTCTGACCACAATGCTGATGGTGTTGTGTGGCACCCTCCAGGCATACTGCATGTTCCTGTACGTGGTCCTGGAGGCCAGGTGGCGCAGAGTCAGTGCCACCTTCAGCCCAGGGTCCAGGCTGGGCCGGAAGTTGGTGTTTGCCTTGGTCAACCTGGGTCTCAGCCACTCCACAACTTCGTCAAACATGGCTGGTGGCATCCTCATGAAGTGCTTGAATGCACGAGGGTCTTTGTTCCTCAACTCCACCATCAGCTTGTCGTACAGTCCGTACTCCGCTCTTCTCGCGATCCATCTTCGGACCCACACACTTCTTGGACGCCTCCTTTTGTTTGAGTATCTGAGTCTTCTTGTCAGCTCTTGTTGTTTTTAATTCTGATTGCTTTTTACTGTTTCTAATTCTATTTTAATTGTAAGCTCCCTAGAGTCGTGTGTATGAGATGGGCAGCCTATAAATTAATTAAATATATAGACAGTGCAACTCAAGTTATTTAGGCACATTGAAATAGTCATTTATTTTGATGTACAAATGTGGCCAGTTTAACCATTCCAGTGCTTTTTAACACAGTTAATGAAAATATTGCATGTGGTTTGCAGTATAGCAAACCCCAAAAGCAAAAAGAAAACTAATCTTAAAAAATAGCTGAAACCTCCTCATGAGATCACTGAATTTTGAGAGATATGGGTATCCTTTTTCAAAATTGCACCAAATCTTGTTAAATTAGTAATTCCTAAGATTTTGATATTTTCAATTTTTAACTTTTGACATCATTACATTATATTTCATTTGTGGATCCCATGAATATCTTGGCATAATTGTATATGTCATGATGACTACTGACTCTATGTTGTCAGCTCTTGGTTACTCCCAAAAACTTTTGATTAAGATGTGGTGATCTGTGTAAAAGTAAACCTTGAAAACCTCTGGTGTCAGCAAAGGACCAAAGAGAACACATACATACCACAACACACGCACATGCACACACAAAACTTTCTGCTGAAAAGATTCAAGTTTTCAACAAAAAGGAAATTAGTGGGGATATACCACTAAACATTTGCCTCAGTGCTTATGTTTAGATATTCACTGTGCATATTCAATTGCTAAAATTATTATGAGAGAAACCTTGCTGAATCCATGCTAATTTATTACTTGATAGTGCCCAACTATTATGCTGGAAGTTTTATATTAAATATTTATATTTAGTATATAAATAAATATTACATCCAGTTTTCCAGTATCTCTAGTGTTTTGAAAGATCCACTTGAACCCAATCATAAAACATTTACGTTTCCATAATTTCTGGTAATATTTCTGCAAAATCTTATAGCAGCTGAGAGAGCAGACAGATACTGTAAGTTTTCTGATTTTATGGGATCCTGTAGTAAATATCTATGTCTTAAACTCATTACTGTCAGAAGTCTTCATCACCATATATAATATATTTCGTATAGTATTGTCTAATAGATAAAGTTACTCAGATTAAACAGAGTTGGACTCATTGGTGGGATTCAGAAAATTTTACTTGCGGTTCTGTGGGTATGGCTTGGTGGGCATGGTGCGGCTTGGTGGGCATGGCTTGGTGGGTATGGCAGGGGAAGGTTACTGCAAAATCCCATTCCCTCCCCACCTAACTAACCTGCTTTCCAGTTCTGTTCTCCTGTGCAGGGCAACAAAAGAAGTCCCAGCTGGGACTCAGGAGGCAGAGAATAGATGGGGGAGGGGCCAATCAGAGGTGGCATTTGCCGGTTCTCCAATTATTCAAAATTTCCACTACTGGTTCTCCAGAACCTGTCAGAACCTGCTGAATACCACCTCTGGTTGGACTTTAACTGAGCAGCTTCAAGACGGTTACCTGGACATAGTTGCGTGATGTTATTGGCATTGATTTGATTATGTGACTTCTGATGAAGTGGACAAGTTTCTTCAAATTAAGTTTGGTCACCTGGCCCATCCTGAATTATTAAAGCAATCTGGGGAAGGGGGGAATGATGAGTGGGTGGGTATTAGCTTTTTGAAGAAGGTGATGATCAAGAGACTATTGCTGGATTTTTACTGTTTACTTTCCAACTTTTCTTTTGAAGGGAAAGTTGTAGAGAAGATGACCAAACAACAGTTGCAAAGAGTCTTGTAGGAAACAGATATTTTCTATTTATTCCAGTTGGTTTCAGGTCAGGATATAGTATGGAGACAATTCTGGTTTTACTTGTCCATTATGTTTGGTAGATGGCAGTGATGTATTCTTCCTTCTGCTTCTTGATCTCTCAGAGGTTTTTAGTTCCTTTGACAACTGTACTCTTCTGGACTGGAGGGGAGAGATTGTATCCTGTACCTTTGGATTCAACACTCTCAGCCCTCCTGTTTAAAATCTACATGAAACCACTGAGTGATATCAGCCAATCCAGTCTGGGAT
The DNA here is from genome assembly GCA_015471245.1 of Laticauda colubrina. Classification (NCBI taxonomy): domain Eukaryota; kingdom Metazoa; phylum Chordata; class Lepidosauria; order Squamata; family Elapidae; genus Laticauda; species Laticauda colubrina. Next base: position 218,085 of record BLBF01000274.1, read on the forward strand.
TCAGTATCATCAATTATACATTTTGGCCTGTTTGAGATTAGATGATGAGGAACAAAATGGTGGCTGTGGTTGTTTGGGACCTTTAGCTGAGGGAAGTTTTCATCATTGGCATGAGATTGTACTTCCTCATTTGAGATTGATGTGTACTTGGTGATATTTTTCACCTTTAACTCTGAGTGTTATACACCTCCAGGGTTAGACTGCAAGCATTAAGAACATGGAGTTGGGGGTGGGGACATTGTGTCCCAGTGGTTTGGCTCTTTTCTCAGTAATTATTTAAAGTCATTATTGACAGGAGCCCTATGTCAAGTTTTTAAAATGCTATTGTTATTCTCTTGTCAAGCTAGTGATGTTTTCACTATCCTGACAAGAGAATCATAATGACTTTTTTATCTTTTAAAATTTTGTTTTAAGTATGTATTTAATATTTGTAAGCTATCTAGAGGACTTTTCTTTTGGAGTTGAATAACCTTCACAAATTCATAATAAATGTAATAATGATAATAGTAACAGTGTGTTTCCACAGAGAGGTTAATATTGTAATGCAAGATAACTCAAAGATAACTTTGTACTCAGCTGCACTTAGGCCTGTCCTGACACATTGTCATTGCGAGATAAATAAAGTTAGAAAGAGAACAAAGCTAGCAGACTACTTTTAAAGTGCAATTACTGTATACATCCAGCAAATTCTGTTTCTTTGCAATATGCCTCTGTTACAACATAAATGTGGCCATTGCTTAGCCTGACTAATTGTTGGGATCCACCTTTCTGTAATGAGTTTTTCAGAAGTTGCCCCAGTAACACAGGTAGGATTTCATTCAACTCCAGCTGAGGCTGTCAGAGGAGGAAGGTTTTTTTTTTTCTGTCTCTGATGAATGAAAATAATAATTATATACAGATAAAGATGAAAAGGAAATCTGGGAGTAAGTGAAGATTCCATGATACTTTAAACAAAGAAGAGTTAAGGCCCTATCTTAACTAGGCATTGGCACTGCAATGCGAAATGGTCATGCAAAATTAATTTTTAATGTGTTCAATTTATATTAAAAATTTTTGCAACTGTGTGAATTTTTTTCCAAGGCTAGAATGCTACTTCATTTAAGATATTCCCTGAAGGTGTTTTTTTTTTAAAAAGGGAGACTCTTAAACTGAAGCCATTTTAAAGGTTTTATGAGACATTATGTGAGCTTTCATATGCAAGTTAGTCGTTAAGTACTAGATATTATATTCTGTAATATGCTTAAGTGATATTAGAAGCTGTATATAGCCTGCAGTAATGGCTATTGCTGCTTTTTTAATTTATCAAAAAATGTTGCTTAAATAAGAAGCAAATCAAGGCTGGGGTGCTGCAAATATAAACATAAGCATTTTTTAATGAATTCTCTACTTTCAGCAAAACTAGTCTACATTCTTTTATTGACACAAATATCTATGCACAAGCTAGAGTGCAGTATGATAGTCACCTATCGATAGGTGTCTGTGACACAAAGGAGATCTGGCCCTTCCCATTTCCATCACCTTTAGAATTTTTCAAATTTGAAGTTATTGCTCTTTAAATTGAAGAAGAAAAGTAAGACAAGTCTCAGAAACCTTTATTCCGTAGGGAGAAACATTTTTGTTAAGATGGATTCACCGGTGACGTTATGCACACTTTGAGAAAAATGAAAAGCAAACTCTCTCTCTCTCTCTCTCTCTCTCTCTCTCTCTCTCTCTCTCTCTCTTTCTTTTAATTTTTAGAGAATGGTACTCCCAAAGCATTTCAAGTTGACAGGTCTAGAGAAATGTTGAAGTAATTTTTCCCAAAAACTATTCTAGAGTCCTTACTCAACCTATTATTCTTTCACAAATGAAAATAATGAATTGTATAGGAAAGAAAAATAAACTTCAGCAATAAATGGGAGGGGGGGGGGGGAGAGAGAGAGTTAGGCACACATATGCCACACATTCATGTGCACTCATAGATACACACACACACACACACATACACCCTCTACCAGATAGCTTATGGATATTTCAGAAATGGATCCACAAAGTTTCCTAAAAGAAGGACATCTTAGGATGTTTCAAAGAATGTTGACTATCCAGTCCCATTAGTGATTTGTGTCATCTTTGCTAATATTTAATCATTTTTGAGCCATAATTGAGAAGGGACATGATGGCCTAGTGGCTAAGACGCTGAGCTTGTTCATCAGAAAGGCCAGCAGTTCCAAGGTTTGAATCCCTAGCATCATATAACAGAGTGAGCTCCCTTACTTGTCCCAGCTTCTGCCAACCTAGCAATTTGAAAGCATGTAAGGTGAAAAATAGGGACCATTTTGGTGGGAAGGTAACAGGCGTGTGCCTTTGGCATTTAGTTATGCCGTTCACATCACCATGGAGACATCTTCAGACAGTGCTAACCCTTTGGCTTTGTAATGGAGATGTGCTCTGCCCCCTAGAGCCAAAAACGACTCGCATGTATGTGAGAGGGGAAAGCTTACCTTCACTATAATAGAGACAGGCTTTATTATCTCAATAACGTCTAGGTGACTTTAGGATGGCCATAAATGACAAATAGGTCTTATACCATAATGAAGTAAGAAAGCCTACTATAGAATTGAGAATCCAATCAGAATCTGATTGTAGTTCTAATGTAGTATTAAAGTTGGGTTAGAGCAATATCAATATCAGGGTATTGTTGGTCTTTCAGCTGAAACGCCTTCCCATGGAACACAGTGTGTGTGTGTGTGTGTGTGTGTGTGTGCGTATGTGCACCCATATATATGTCCCATTTTTTTCTCAGAGGAAAAAGCAGAATATAAACCAATGGAGATTCTCAGTTGTCCAGGTCATGGTTGTCCCAAAGGTGCTTTTTTTTCAAAGGCAACTGGACTTTGCTAGAAGATGTTTCACTTCTCATCCAGGAAACTTCTTCAATTCTGACTGATAGGTGGAGAAGTTCTCACCATTTAGTCAGAACTGAACAGGCTTCTTGAATGAGAAGCAAAGGGTCTTCTAGGAAAGCAAGAAAGTCCAGATGCCTTTTGAAAGAAAGCACCTTTGGGACAATATCAACCAAGGGAATCAACAAAGAAATAAATGCAACTATTGTAAGAGAATGTTTAAGATCTGTAATGGGGAATCAGCCAAAATCACATGACTGTTATTTATAGGCTAAAAGTTCACCATCTACATCAGCTCAGCCACGGAGGGATGTAAGCCTCCCCCTTGGCTGGGTATTAGGGGTCTTCTGTTCAAACAACTGGAACTGATCTTCTGAATCACTCATACAGAAACATCTAGTTATTTGAATAACCTGTTTGAAATTCACGTCCCTAGATGTTCAGCTTAATTGTGCTATCAGGATTGCTTAGTGTAGCTTGCTACCTATGGAATGGCCACCTCATCTTTCAGACTATTTCCCCATTTAATTCCTCCACTTTGGAATCAACTTCCCTTTGATCTGCCTTTGGAGTCTGAGCTCATGAGGTTTTAAGAAATGTCTTTAAAATATATCTTTTTCTCAGGTCCTTTCCAGTCCTTTTGTTTGCTTTACCAAGTGCATGGAAGTACATGGTGGTACTGGAATAAGTTATTATTGTGTATATAAGTATATACAGGTAGCCCATGGTTGCCTACCACTGTTTGAAATTATGATGGAACCAGAGGTGAGATTCAGCAGGTTCTGACCAGCTCTGGAGAACCAGTAACAGAAATTTTGAGTAGTTCGGAGAACCAGAAAATTCCACCTCTGATTGGCCCCGCCCCCATCTATTCTCTGCCTCCTGAGTCGCAGCTGATCGGTTGATCTTTTTTTGTTGCCCTGCACAGGAGAACGGAGCTGGAAATAGGTTAGTGGGGTGGGGAGGAAATGGAGATTTTGCAGTAACCTTCGCCTGCCACACCCACTAAGGCACGCCCACAGAACCGGTAGTAAAAAATTTTATATATATATATATATATATATTTGTTTTCTTAGGCTTTCGCGGGTACTTACATGTGTGCTGTTTAGCTTCCTTCGGGTATTATCCCACGTCATTGTAGTGCTGTTAAAGTTGTAGCAACGTTTCAGCAGAATCCCATCTGCCATCATCAGGCTTCCGTGTGGATGTGTGTCTCACAGTTCCTGGTTTCAAATTCGAGGCTGGTCCATTCTGATTGGTTAGGAGCCTGGGTCTGTGTTCACTGGACTTGGAGTTTGATTGATTGGTGTTTCTGGTTTCTTCTGTCTGTTTTGTGGCTTTGATTGGCTGGCAACACTCTGTTCTTGTGTTGGAGGCTTTCAGTGCAGCTTGGCTTCATGTGAAAGGACGGCTGTTATTCATTAGCAAGCTAGGTTTCACCTGGGTGCCTGGTGGGGGGGTGTTTGAGTTGGAGGCAGTGGGATAATACCTGAAGGAAGCTAAACAGCACACATGTAAGTACCCGCAAAAGCTTAAAAAAACAAATATAGATAGATAGATAGATAGATAGATAGATAGATAGATAGATAGATA
>BLBF01000274.1:222569-253041 GCA_015471245.1 Laticauda colubrina
TATAGATATAGATATAGATATAGATATAGATATAGATATATATTTTCAGGTATTGTCCCACATCGTCATAGTTGTTCTTTTAAAGTTGTGCTATAATGACATGGGAAAATACCCAAACAAAGCTGAATACCATACATCTGTTTTATGTAGTACCATATCCAAACATCAGGGAAAGATGTCTGCTCTGGAAGATCCCTAGAGTTTTATAGATAGATTTGGAGAATAAGAAGCAAAGCCAATCAAATCACTGACTTCAGAAGGCACCACCAAGAATTGAATATAGGAATATAAGAGTAGTAAGACTTTTGTAGCACCTGCCTTATCAATAAGGGTATCCTGTGGGCTCATCTTCAAGCTTAATAAGGCTCTTATGAAGTTGTACAGATAGTCCTTGATTTACAATCACAATTGAGCCCAATTTTTTGTTGCTAAATAAGATAGTTGCTAAGAGAGATTTGCTCTATTTGAACCCCCTTTCTTGCCACAGTTGTTAAATGAATCACTGTAGTTGTTAAGTTAGTGACAAACGCAATTGGTAAATGAATATAGTTTCCCCATCAACTTTGCTTGTCAGAAGATAACAAAACGGGATCACATGACCCTGGGACACTGCAACTGTCATCAGTACATGCCAGTTGCCAAGCATTTTAAATTCATCAAGTGACCATGCAACCTGCAATGGTTGAAAGGGTAAAAAAAAATGGCCTTTTCACTCAGCATAAGAATCTAAATTAAAGCATCCCCTGGAACACCTCCAAGGAAGGTGACAGAGCACATCTGTCATTGTTCTGAATTGTTCATCTGAATTGTTCTCCCTGTTTGGAAAGTCCCTCCCCTCCCATGAATATCTAACAGAGTCAGCTTTCCTGTGGCCAAAATCCCTTCATCCATGCTTTGTGCTCTGAAATAAATAAATAAAGTCTTAAAGTTCGCTCTAAGCTGTATCATACTTATATGCATAAAATCTAAAATGTTAGGAAGAAAGATCTAGACCAGTTTTTTTAATTATTATAATACACCAAAGTAGCCATTCCTTTTTAAGTCAGCTAAAATTTAAGCACTGTACCTCCTCAATAGCTTACAGCCTGTTCATTTGTTTAGACTTTTATTTATCTTACACCACCCTTTCTTGAACTATTAATTAATCCTGTCCAGATGCCTAATTAGTTAACTGTGATAAAGGAACATTTTTAATGTTTGCTTGACTTCTATATAACTGAAAATCCTTTTCTAAGGTATTTTTCTTCTTTTACTTCACAGGAAAATGAGTTTGTATTGTGCTTATGCTTCTGTTTTTAGCTAACACAACACTCAAATCCATCTTTTAATTTCTCAGAAGTTTTCTCTGCAAAAGAGATATTTTCTTAAATTTACAGAGGCTTTTTTTTCATGGTTTGTGTGGGAGTAGGGGTAGGTGGGGGTGGGGGTGCTTAAATGATTGCTGAAAGTGCTTAGAGCATGTCAGCAAGGTGTGTGTGCCCAAATTTGCCATATAGTGGGTAAAGCATCATGATTGAAGCCCACTCTTAAGTTATACTTCCATACATTGGGTTTGGATCCCGATGCATTCTTGCAAATTTTGATTCCCCTATTAGACACCCCTGTTACTATTTCTGGCTTAGGGTTACTAAAACAGAAAACTTGCACCTGCCTTGATTCATCATTTCATATTCTGAATGGAGGCATACTGTTTATTAATTGAATTCTTTCTTTCCCCTTCCTCCTCCTCCTCCTTTTCTTCCTCCTCCTTCCCTGTTGCATGTCTTTTCATTACTCTGAAATTTTCTGGGTGTTCATACTGGATCTCAAAATGTCCAATGAAGGAAGAGTTTCTTCATGAAGTCTTGGCTTGGGACACATCTTTTCCCAATTCTTTTTCCTATCTGATTCCATCTAGAAGAATGGGTATATGCAGCAAGGAATGCTGGCTGGTAGGGGCCTATCTTATCTTATGTAGTGCCCATACTTTGGAACACTGTCTCTTGAAGATTAGATTGGCCCTGAACCTGTTGGCCTTTTGGAAATTCATGTTTCAAGCCCTGGGGTTTTGGCTATATGAGGGCCCTATTTCCTGGTTATGCTAACATCTATGGATTATAATAATTCTCCGCTGCTATATCAATTTCATTTTTCTTTTTTATTGTGATTATAACTGGTTTCTGATTGAGTTTATAACTGTTCACTGTCCACTGGATCATATTTATAAGAAGAGCAGGTCTACAAATTGAATTAATTAAATCAGTTCACCACTTCATTCCAATCTTCATCCAAGGTTGGGATGCTCTGAATGCTTATCCATCACATTTTTTAAAGTCAATCACTGGAAATATGCAGCAGTGCCATCTAATCAAAGGGACAAAACTCATGGTATTCTTTATTGTTTTCTAAAACTGGCTCTCTTTTCTGCTGATAAAAACCAGAGTTTTGAAAGTAAAAGTTTTGAAGCCAGCATGTTGCAGATCACACTGAAGTTCTAGTAAAATAATAGCTATGTAGCAAGGACAATGAAGACAAATTGTTGTTTCTTTTTTAAAAAAAATCCTTAATATCAAGGAACTGTTTGTAACGATAAGACTGGGAACATTTTGGTTGAATAAACAACTCTTATTCTTGGATGATGATAATGATGGTGTGTGTTGTGTGTGTATAGGAGAGTCTGATTGTGTAGGCATAAGTGACATCAGATGGAAAATCAGATTTGATGGAAGCTGAATGATATATAAATTAAAAAAAACAACATTGATCTCTAGGATACCACTCCCTGGATTTTCCAAAAAAGAACTTATTTTCACCTTACTGAAGTCTATTTATAATGTGATTGAAAGGGAAAGTCATCTGTCATTGAAATCTTAGCCATGGGCCCATGTAAAATGGGATTATCCAGGAATGTATGTCTTAATTAGCAAGTAATAAGATCTGTAGCTTTAGGCATTTTCACAAACTTAAGTGGTACCATGCAAACTACACAAATACCATCTCATCAATATCATCGTGATTGTAACATCAGTATTAAAAACATGAAATGTAATGAATTACAGCTTAAAATAAATGTTATGGGCAGTACCCACACAGACAAATCCTCCCCACCTCCCCTGTTTTGGCATCGAGTTTATTTATTTGACAGTAACACAGTTGCTTATACGTCTACAAATGTTTTATTTCTTCTTCCTCCGCACCTGTCCCTCAGTGAATAGAGACACATCTGTCTTTTCTTGGCATGACAAGTGCATGCCTACATCTGTGAAAGATGATTCCATTTTGGAAGCAGTGTATACTTTTACTCTCCTGCTTTAAAAAAAAATTACACAATGAATTTTGTGTCTTGCAGGAAGGCTTCTTGGTACTGAATGGAAAGCTTGGAAAAGATACAACAACACTTAAATCCTTCTGAAAATACTTTCATTTTTTTCTGTGTTTTTTTTTTAATGTATCATTACAATTTTACTGAAAGCCAATATGATTGTTCTTTAAATATCCTGTATCCACTCTGCTTTAAATTTAATGCCTGCAATATTTCCTGTGTTCCTTTAAATCACCCAGAAATGGGAGTTCGAAGAACAGTAGGGATGGTGAGAGGATACAGAAGCCTTCAATTGCAGAACTGTATATCATGTCCTGTGGAGGCTAGCAATACATTGAAGCATTCATCTGGAGGGTCTTTTTTTACAGCTTACATGAAATGGGACAGTGTATCCAGTTTATTTTGTAAAATTATATTTATTAACAAAACACACACACAAAGAGACACAACTCACTGAGGAAACTCAGCCTGCTATAGGAATCATCAAAGGAAACCAATGATTGGTTTGATATTTGACCTTAGGTTTTGATTTATTTGATCTCACAAATATCTCCATGTAGTAGAATTTTAGAGGTGGACATCTCATAAAAAGTTTGGTATGACCTGAGTCTGAAATTATCTTCCTCTACCAGAAGTTCATCTGTGTTTGCTCTGTGTCCTCTCCTCAATATGTATTCTCCTTGCTTTGTGCAATGTTTTTTAATCTTCTTGAACATGTGGATAGAGACACACAGAACAGTTGTACAAGTAATCCTCAATTTGTAATAGTTAAATAGTTTAGTGACTATTCAAGTTACAACAGCACTGAAAAAAATGTGGCTTACGACTGTTTTTCATATCTATCACCAGCAGTGGGATCCTACCTGTTCCACTACTGGTTTGATCACATGTGTGTGTGCCGGCACCTAAGATGCACATGCAGCTTTCCCCACACCAGCTGAGGCCTACAGAACCAATCAGCTGAGAGAATAAAGAAGAGAAAGTGCAGGGGCAGGTGGGAGGGCTGATTCTGCACTTTTCTCTTCTTTTTCCTCTCAGCTGATCATGGGAGCTTTTTTCACTACCGGTTTGGCTGAACCGGTCCAAACCAGTAGCATAACACCACTGCTTACTACCATTGTGGCATGTTACATAATCAAAATTCAGATGCTTGGCATCTGACTCATATTTATGATGTTGCAGTGTCCTGGGGTCATATGATCAACTTTTGCAACCTTGTGACAAGCAAAGTCAATGGAGAAGCCAGATTCACTGAACAACCATGTTACTATGTAACAACATAGTTGTTGTGATTCACTTAATAATCATGTCAAAAATGTTATAAAATGGGGCAAAATTCACTTTACAAATGTCTCACTTAGCAACATAAATTTTGGGTTCAATTGTGGTTGAAAGTTGAGAACTATCTGTAACTGGTGGGTGGTGGGTGCAAATAGCACTTCCTGTTTTCTAAACTAGAAGCAGCACACTTAAATAAGCTATTATTATTGATTGTCCTGTTTTCCATATTTAGTTATTGTATTGTTTATATATGCCTTAATTGATTTCTATATCTCACAGGGAATGTAGGTCTCTAAGTAAGCAAGTACACAAACTAGTAGAATAAAGGCACATAAATTATCATGCAGCACTTTCATAATGTGGTTATTATATTAATAGTCCTCTTTGTGATTTTGGTAAAGGCGATTTTCCCCCTAAATCAATCCTTTTGCGAGATTGAAGGTCAGGCATAGTTATTTTTTTCCAAGCCATTCATACTTTCTTTAGGATGATGTGAACTCTCAATCAATGTGGAGACTGTCACTCCCACAGAAATGTCACTGCCCAATTGGGTTTCTTCGACATATTTCTTTAGGTAACATGAGCTGCCAAAAGAGAAAAAAATATATGAAGCATTGGATTGATTCTTTGGAGTAAATAACTCTATTCAAGTCTCTTCATTTTTCTCCCTCGCTCTCTCTTTTTGCTCCATTTTTCCCATTCACTCTCTCTTTTTGCTCCATTGACATGTCACACACTTTTTTTAAAAAAAAAAAAGTAGCTTGCAAATATGGTACACATTTTTCTGACTTTTTTCCCCCACAAGCAATTTTGTTTGCAATTTTTCTGAATGTGCACAGGTTCTGGAACCCAGTTTTCCTATTGTGGTATAGTTATACACATTATTTTCATACATTCATTCATTTTGGTGCAATGCATATTTTTTTTTCAAATGCAGGTTTTCTTTACCATGGGTGAACTGCTTTGAAAAATTCAGATAAGTGTGCATTTCGAAGGAATCCTGACTTTTAGTTCACTTGAAAATGTGGCAGAGATATAAGTCTGTAGGCCAATATCAACCAAATTAATTTATCATTCCCTTCTACTGATAGCTGGCTTTAGATGATTATTTCACATTAGGTTGCAAATAAGCCCGTCACTGGTCAGTGATTGGAGTCACCACACAATGCACACTGCATTTGGGCAACATCTCCAGTATATGCAGCGTGCGGATAATGTTTCCAAGACACGTCATTCAATCAGGATTTTTAGCTGCTATTTCTTGTTGTGATGGATTATTTCTACATGTTGCCTAGTTGGAAGAAAGGATGAAAAAAAATATTGATAGAGTGTTATATAATGTGTATTATTTACTTGAGAGCTGTTCTGGTCTATTGGGTAAATATATAGTCAGGCAGTTTTAAAAAAACACATATTATGTACCCAAGAGACCAGAAAGTCTTTGAATGAGCATTTACAGTCTATTGGGTAAATATGTATTTAGGCAATTTTTCAAAATACATTACAACTGCTTCAATGCCATTCTGGTCAATTGGTTTAATATGTATTTAGGCACTATTCTTTTAAAGTGTGTTTTATGCAGCTGATAGACTAAGGAGCAGTAACTGCTAAATATGTTTCAGAATTCTAAAATTTGATATTCTTCCATACATTTGTAGATGATTCCTGCCATCAAGAGTTTCATTTCTCAGGGATGAGGGATAAACTTTGCAACATACGAGGAGAGTTAACAAGTTAATAAGGTCTAAGGGACATGAATCCAGTTCATATGTGTTACACGGGGAGCTGTGTAGGCCTTTGTATTTAGTTTCAAAAAGGTACTTCAAAGTGTGTGTAGGGGAAAATAGGGGAACCCCCTACAATTCATTAAATCTACTATATCTGTTCCCAGATTCACCTTTCAAGAGAGGAAAGGAGATGCTGAGCCCAGGTGAGCATCTTGTGTCCTGTATGCTTCCGAGAATACTTTTGGTATCTGTTGCTTAACCTCAATGGTTTATCCATATATGCATACATACACAGCCCTGCCAACTCTCATGGTTCTGCCGTGAGTCTCACGATTTTTTGTCATGTCTCACAGTCTCACGACAAGGCTCCTCAATCTCATGCCAAATTTAAAACGCTTTTTTTTTTTTCCAAATTTGGGGGTCGGCTTATACACGCATAAATCTGATTCTCACACAAACAACATGACGCCACTTCTCAGATCACGCAATATCGATATTACCATACAGTCATATATACATACAGCACATTTCTTTTTACTCTGGGCACCTCCATTTTGCTTTTTCTACCACTGGATATAACACGCTCTGATTGGTTAGTTATTCACGTGACCGTGAATCTCACTATTTTTTATAGAATCTCCAGATTTTTTTTCATGGGTCTCCAGATTTTCCTTTATCAGGGGTTGGCAGGTCTGCATACAATAATGATGGTGATATTATCCATTCAGTCATGTCCTGCTCTTAGTGATTCTATGGGCCAGGTCTCTCCATATCATCCAATCTTGCACAACTCCTTTGAGTTGTTCTATGCTCTGGCTAGTGTAAGATTTGATGGTGTCCAGCCTCCATGTTCTTTGGTGGCCTGGTTTCTTTTTTACTGTTAACTCTTCCAGATATATTTGCTTTCTCCCTTGCATTATATAATTATACATACATAGATATCTAAATATTATACCAGTATTTTCAAAAAGAAACATGCAGAATACCAATTTTGGATTATGGAAATGTCAAATTCACATTGACAAAGGTTGATAAAAATTCTGAGTTCTGTTCTAGAAACTGAATTTGTAGGCATGTATATGAACTTAATATAACTGAATATGCAAGTTTCTTTTGGGGAATGTAATGGATATCCAGATATGATGTTTCTCGATCAAGTTTTACATAGTAAGTTCACACATCCACTAAGCTATTGGTAAGATAACATCTAAAAGGCCGTATTCCAGAATATTTTAAATCTGTGAACTATAATAAACATAGAACACTTTTTTTATTATGTCTCCAACCAATTATTAATACATAGTTTAGATGAAAACTCTCCACATGTTAAAATACTCAGTATATTATACAAAATACATATGATACATATTTTATTATAATTTAATTTTAATAAGTTTTCTGGTATATTATTCTATGTTACCTTTTGGTCTTAATATCAGGAATTTTTAGAAAGATCTTAGTGTTTTAATATTATAGAACTATGTTGTTATTTTTAATATCTCATAGGATTCATAATTATTGAAATGGTTGCAATTCTTATAGATTTTCAAAAAAATATTTTCTATCACCCAAAATAAAGATCTGAAATTCAGACATCTGCAGTCTTCAAATACAAGATTTAGATCACAAAACCAAAATGTGCACCCAAAGAAATTATCTTGCTTTGTGTTTGCCAGATCTGTTTCCAGTTTATGAACAAGAATTAGCTTTCGAAATTGAATCAGAGGAAAAATATCATTTGTTCCCAACTCTATGATGGAGATTGGTGTTAATAGATGTAATGCATATCCAGAGCACTTGTAAAACTCAGAACTCTGACATGTAAAAATTATGGCACAAAAAGAAAAAGCAATGCAAAAATAAATTCAGTGAAGCCCTGGAATCTTCTTAATCAGTTTCAGTGCTAATGAATTTAAACCTAAGGCAAATAGAAGGGTAACTGAACATTGGCAGATTTGTGTCCCAAGATTGGGAGGAAAGCTTTCAAAAATAAAATTAATTCACATCAGAATTATGAATGAAAAGAATAAAATGAAAGGCGGTGTTAAACTTTATTGATTTGTGGAATGGAATCAAGCAAGACAAGCAAGCTAGCTGATGAGCTATGTAGATAGGAATGAAGAGATCTGGCAGTTTTTAACTCATGTCAGGAATTTGAAATGACTATATATTTGCCAATTAACCTATGGAATACTAAGACTGAGAAAAGTTTTCAATGTGGACATGCATGCTTCATTTTTTAAAATTGTTTTCCTGCCTTTTATTATAATTGTTTGCTCTTTTTAATTCCATTTTTCCTTCAATCTACTTTTTCTTCTGTTCTCTTTTCTATATTCTGATGTGCTTTAAGATATAAAAGCAGGTGAGTCTACTTTAAAAAAGTGCATAAAATATCTTAATGACCAGAAGGAAGGGCTTTCAGTAATATCTCAATGACCTTGAATTGAAAGCAAATTACATATATACCTAATTTATATGAGATATAAATTGCATAAAATTATATGGATAAAATTACTTTTCTGCATTAGCATTATTTTCTGTTGATGCACAACATGTACCGAAATACTCTGAAACAATGGTATATTCATTTATCTGGGGAGTTAATTAGTTTAAGAATGCCATGCATTTGCCAGCTTGCTCCTCTGCTTTCACTGTATTCTAAATTACTGTCATCTAAATTACTGGTCCATGGCTGACCTTGACCTCAAATTGAAAAAACATTAGCAATTGCTTTCCACCTGTTGTTTTGTTACACAGTAGGGTCTTTGCAAGGTAGATATTCTGCATCTTGGCTTATCACTTAAATTGCAGGTGGGAATGGACATGACTGAATGTTTCTACATATGAAAGCATTTATCTCTGTACAGAAGGTTAGATTTCTAATGGAAACATTCTATATGCTTTTCTTGGCTGAGTTTGTGTGTGTGTTTGTGTGTAGAAAGGTGGATGAGATGAAGAAGGAGGAGGCAAAGAAGACAAGGAGAAGGAGGAAGGAAGGAAGAAGGGGAAAAAAGAAAGTAAGTAAGACCAATATATGACTCCATTGAGGATGTAAAATGCTGGATCAAGCCAGGTACAAGTTTTCTCCTTCAGTAACTATTAAGTCAAATTATATCATAATTTTAAAATGTTACAACCTTTCAAGTCTGCACTTGCCAATTTCTTAGAGGCAAAATAGTGAATTTTTCAAAGTTATCACCCTCCAGAAGTGTTCAAACCTCTCCTAAAATACTAGCAGTTTGGGAATTAGACCAGAAAAGGATGCAAAAGCTTTGATCCTGAGCAAGAAAGTTGAGAGGCTTACCCCTCCAACTCAAGAAAAAGGGAAATGCATGACAAGCCCCACATTCAAAATTTAGTCCAATTAGACTGCAGAGTCCAACAATCACAACATATCCAGCCTCACTAAATCCCATAATTAAAACTGAGGTATTAAGGGAGTCAACACTCTGATTTCTTGATAATGTTTCCCAGGTTTCTTCATAGTATCCTGGATGAAGAAGATTTAGGATGGAAACATGTCATTTTTTCTCAGAGGAATCTTAGTAGGAACCAGTGAAAGAGGACCATAATTTCAAAAAGAATTACACTTGTGTATGTTGGGTGGCATTCACAATTCGTCACTCACAAGAGGTCTTATGCCAGGAGAGTTTCCTTTTTTTTTTTCTCAGCTGGACTATTCCATCCTTAGCCAAGTAACAAAAGAAGACAAAGTAGTTGTTTGGAAGAAGGGATAGTGTATGACATTTCTTCATCAGAGGAAGCTATGACATCTGTGCTCATCCAAATAAAATAACTTGTTGCTTCAGTATCAGAGCTTAGCATAAATTAATTCTCTTTTTGGAATCTGTATAATCCTTTGGATCAGGATACACTCCTCTCAAAATAAACAAATGCTCCCATATGGAAACGAAAGTTTTAATATCGGAGCAGAAAATCTATGAACACAATTCTCCAAAAACATTCATTTCTGTAGAAATTAAAATTTGTTTATTAGGAAACTGAGGAAATGATGCATATAGCCACTTGATTTTGAGGTCTGCTCAAAATCTCATTAACCCATTTAATCTAGTTATTTCATACAAATAAAAATAGGTATATGAGAAAAATACATAAACTTTTGATGTGTATAATAAATATATTTTGCTTTTTTACTTGCATTCTTCTTTAAATTTTAAAGTATGTCTTTTCAATTTATTTATTTATTTATCTAATCTATTAATCTACACAGCCACCTACTTCAGTGAAAGTGAATTATCTTCAAAATGAAAAGGGTTTGTTATCCAGGAATAACATGTTTTTTAAAAAGTTCTCTTAATCTAAATTTTCCAGGTGAAATCAAGATATAGCTGCTTTGGGTAAGTTTAGGGACAAAACATCCATGAAAAATAAAACAAGTTTCATGATTTTAGAATAATTCTATTTCTGAATGCCAAAATTTTAGCAATGGCTAAGATTATTGTAACATGTGGATCAACCATATACATTTATAGCCATGGTGATATATATCTTAATTGCATACATAATTAAATCTCATTTGAATGATTGGAACACTATATGAGAAGCTGCTTTGAAGATTGTTCAGAAATTGTAGCTGATTCTGAATCTTGAAGCTAGAAAATTGATTAAGGTCAGCATGAAACTCATAGTTGAGGCCCAATATATATCTATTTGCTGCTATCAATTCTGGTTTTGATCTGTAGCCATAAAAATATTTTAAAACACTTACTTATTTACTTCCCTTACATAAATCTGCCTTTTCTCGTAGAAATCAAAATGGACCACTCAATTTCAGAATCTGATTTAGCTGAAGCCTGGATTCCTAGCAATTACTTTTGAAAGGAAGACCTTCAACAAGTAAGGTATAATGCTTTTCATGGATATTAACAGATTAACATAGTTGGAAGGGATCTTGTAGGTCTTCTAGTCCAATCCTCCACCTAAGCAGGAGACCCTACACCAATTCTGACAAATGGCAGTCCAGATATGAAGATCTCTTCCCTTTGTTCCATCACTATCTGTTCTGTATTTGGTGGAAACTCAATCAAAGATCTTGCTGGTGTCATCACTCAAATTTTTAGACAAGAAAAGATCATTTAGTTTTCTTGTTGCTGGTCTTTGATAAGCATGTAAATACTATCATAGCATTTTTTCCCCTTTGTTCTCAAAAGACCCACCCAGATAAATGAAAACAGTACTGGCTAACTGTAGTCTGGGCTGAATCTGATTCCATCTGTATGGTCAAAATGATAGAAAAATTGAAATCCAGAAAAAGATTGCTTCCTATCACACAGGTGATTTACCCATAAGAGACAGCCAGCCGAAAGTGACTCGATAAAAAGGTGTGAGTTATCCAGAATTTTCATCCCATTCTGCTGAGAAGAATAAAAATTGCAGCTGTCTTTTCTCTCTCTCATGCTAGACAATGTTTCTCTAAATCTGATTTTAAAACGAGAATTTAATCAGCTTTAATTGACTCCAAAAATAATTCCTAGCAGAACAAGCATTTCTAAAGCTCCAAATAAAGTCCCCAAATCCAGCCAACTAAAGGCCCTGTCACACTGGCCAATGGATGCAAAACGTTTGTAAAAAGGACACAGCGGATAAGCAAAATGTTCCATCCGTTGTTATCCGCTTTCAAAAGTGCCCCGAATTTGCATAACCAGAGCGAACAACACGGAAAGGAATAGATGGGGGGAGGACGTAAGGCGGATGGAAAGGGGATGCTTCACAGAAGCCTAGCAGATGGAGGAGGATGGGAACGGATGGCACATCCGCAAGGCTTCCGGGGGAGCACAGCAAAGCAGACGCGGAACAGAAAGAGCGGATGCAGAGCGGATGCAGAGCGGATGAAGCGGATGCAGAGCAGAAGCCTAGCGGATGCCTAGCGTTCACTGCGCATGCGGGGAAGATGCATTGCGTCAGCCCCGTGGATATAAAGGGAAGCAGCTCACAAGCAGGTCACCATTCAGAGGAAAGACCTGCTTCCAGACACAGCTTGCCAGCCAGCCAGCCAGCCAGCCAGCAACCCAACAACCATGGGGAAGAAAAGGAAGCCTCTGCCATCTGCTGCCAGCCCTGGCAAGAGGGAGAGGGCCACCCTCCCACCCTCTGGCCCTGACTCTGCTTCTGCTGGGGCTTCTGCTGCCCGGGCTCGCTCTTCTGGTGATGGGGCTTCTGCTGATGCTGCTTCTGGAGGTGATGCTTCTTCTGATGCTGCTTCTGGTGGTGGTGCTTCTGCTGTTGCTTACTCTGCTGGCACTGCTCCTGGTGCTGGTGCTTCTGCTGGTGCTTACTCTGCTGGTGCTGCTCCTGGTCCTGCTGGTCCTGCTGGTGCTTACTCTGCTGGCGCTGCTGCTGGTCCTGCTGGTGCTGCTGGTGCTGCTGGTCCTGCTGGTCCTGCTGATCCTGCTGGTGCTGCTGGTGCTGCTGGTGCTCCTGGTCCTGCTGGTGCTCCTGCTGGTGCTCCTGGTCCTGCTGGTGCTGCTGGTGCTCCTGGTGCTGCTGGTGCTGCTGGTGCTGCTTTTGCTGCTACTGTTGTTGTTGCTGCTGCTGCTGATGGTGGTGGTGTGGAGGAGCAGCCCCTACAACCTCGAAGCCCTTCTGATGAGGCCCCATATGGCCCTGCCAAAGGGAGGAAGAGGCAGACGTGTGAACAGGAGAGGAGGAAATACACAATCGAAGAAGAACATGAGGAGGAGATGCTGGAGTGGCTGAGGGAGAATGAATAACTTTGGCGGAAGGGACACAGGCTCTATCGAGACACCAAGAGGAAGGAGGCTGCTTGGAGAGAGAAGGCGGAGAGCCTGGGCTATATTTCGGAGGTGCTCCTC
The DNA here is from genome assembly GCA_015471245.1 of Laticauda colubrina. Taxonomy (NCBI): domain Eukaryota; kingdom Metazoa; phylum Chordata; class Lepidosauria; order Squamata; family Elapidae; genus Laticauda; species Laticauda colubrina. The sequence goes on from BLBF01000274.1 coordinate 235,712, forward strand.
GGCTGGTGGAAGCACATGCACACCTGGTATGGGAAGCTGCACCTCAAGAAATCTGGCCAGGCCACGGTCAAGCTGACGGACCGAGAGACCTACGTGATGGCCAAGTGCAGCTTCTTGGAGGGTGAGATCCACCACCGAGGAGCAGCCCCTCTCACAACCCTCTCTCTCAGGCAGCCTGCTAAGATCCAGTCCTCTTCTGGCAAAGAGTCAGCTCCTGTGTACAGGCAGGTATCTGAGGAGCGTGCCATGACGGAGACCCCTCCAACAGCTGTACTACCCCTGGCAGAGCACATGGAGGACCCCTGACTCAGTGGGAGCAAGGAGAGGGCACTTCCACCACAGCCCAACCCGCATCCACCCCTAGATCCACCTCCACAGAAAGGTAGAGAGGCAGACCGGAGGGGCACAGCCACACTGTCCTACTGGAGATCAGGGACACCATCAGGACAGCATAGATCTCCTCTCTCAGCTGGTACACACCGACGCCCCATCCTCCAACCGCAAGCCCTTCCTCACCTACGTCAACCAGACCCTCATGAACATGTCGGAACCCCAGTACCAGGTGCTGAAGGACAGGATCACCGATCTTCTTCACAACCCTCCAGACCAAGCTGAACCTGCTCCCATCCAGTCCAGGCCTTCTCCTCCACCCCAGGTGATGTCACTGCCCTTCCAAGGCTTTCCACAGGCCCTCCCCTACCAAGGCTACGGCTACCAGGAGGTCCAGCAGCACAGGCAGCCCTTCCCAGTCCAGGCACAGGTACATCGTATGCCACTGGTGACACTGATGCCACCGATGCCTGCCACGCCTCCGATGCCAGCCACGCCACAGATGCCACCCATGCCACCGATGCCACTGATGCCAGCCCTCACCCAGCTGCAGACCAGACAGCCCCACTACACCTCCACCCCACAGCCAAGCCTGGCCTCACAACATCTGTCATCGGTATTGGGGCTGACACTCCATGTCATGGAGTAAGGGGATCTCAACATCACGGGGCTGAGCCAGCTGTCTGACAGCTTCCTCAACACACCGTCCCCTGTTGTCCTCTTGGGGCCAGTCACCCCACTGGTGCCTCAGACCAGCACTCCAGCAGCAGCCACCTCCACAGCACCTGGACCCTTCACACCTGAGTCTGGGCATGCCTCAGAGTGACCAAGAAGAGTGCCAGAGACTGGGTGACTACCTGTTGACTTTATTTTTGCTTTGGACACTTGACTCATTTTTCTTTTACAGCTTGTTATTAAAAAAGATTATCTTTGCTTCACACACTTGCTTCATTTATTTTTTTCAATAAAGTCTTGGTGGAAACTTTTAGAAATGGTTTAAGCCTTTGCATGCTTGTGGGATGGGTAAGGATAGCTTTGGGATGGGTTAGGATAGCAGTGGGATAGATAAACCTCCAGTGCAAGCATAGTGGGACTGTATGGTCCACCCTCCCAGGTGCCACACGTATGGCCCTTTATTATCAATAATAATGTAATCATTCATCCACACATGTCAACACAAACACAACTCTTTATTAAATGCCCTGTTCATTCTAGGCCCACCGAACATACATGGCCAAATCTCATCAGTGTGATGAGACAGGCTGCAGGAAGCATCGATTAATCATCTATCATCCTGTTTTGCCACTCCACTACTCTAGCTGGGGAGTTGAACCAGTGTTTCAGGAGGTTGCACTGCTTCTTCCCTTCACATGAAGCTCTCTTGGGGCCTTGCACATCCTTAGTGTTTATCGGGTTTCACCCTTGCCTCCATTCCTGAGGCTCTATGTCCCCATTGCCTTGTTGAGGTGCACGAGCCTGTTCTGCAAGACTGGGTAGCAGGTGCGCATGAGATTGTGCAGGATGCAGCAAGCTTCCACGATGTTCCTCACGGTCTGTGGGCGATGCTGCATGGTGGTGAGAAGTACCTGGAACCTGTTGGCCAGGATGCCAAAGGCATTCTCCACCACCCGCCTTGCCCTGGACAGCCTGTAGTTGAAGATCCTCTCTTCATGGGTGACGCATCTGGAAGTGTAGGTCTTCATGAGGTAGGTTCTGAGGGAGAAGACGTCATCCCCCACGATGAAGTAGGGCACATCTTGTGTGTCGTTGGGCAGGGGGTCTGGATCTGGGGAGCCCACGATGAGGTTGCGTTCCAGCCCCTCCTTGAGGTGACTGGCGTTGTATATCTGGGCATCTGAAGATGAGCCATTGCCTGAAGCATCGATGTACATGAACTTGTAGTCAGCATCGACCATGGCGAAGAGGATGATGCTGAAGAAGCCCTTGTAGTTGAAATAAGTGGACCCCGACTTGGCTGGAGCTTTGCAGGCCACGTGCTTGCCATCGATGGCTCCAATGGTATGGGGGAAGTTCCACCTCTGATACCACTGCTCTGCAACTTTCTTCCAGCCTTCTTCAGTGGAGGGGCAATGGAGGAGCTCCTCCAGTTATTCTTCGATGATGGCCTGCACCACTTCTCTGACCACAATGCTGATGGTGTTGTGTGGCACCCTCCAGCCATACTGCATGCTCCTGTAGGTGGTCCCTGAGGCCAGGTAGTGCAGAGTCAGTGCCACCTTGAGCCCAGGTTCCAGGCTGGGCCGGAAGTTGGGTTTGCCTTGGTCAACCTGGGTCTCAGCCACTCCACAACTTCGTGAAACATGGCTGGAGGCATCCTCATGAAGTTCTGGAATGCACGAGGGTCTTCGTTCCTCAGCTCCACCATCAGCTTGTTGTACATTCCGTACTCTGCTCTTCTCGCGATCCATCTTCGGACCCAGACACTTCTTGGCCGCCTCCTTTTCTTCTCGTAGAACAGGTGAAAGAGCCTGTAGATGGCTTCATACTGTTGCAGAACGATGGTGGCTACCAAAAGGACTGTGTTATGATCCATGGTGGACATCAATGGATGCTGTGGAAGAGCAAGAGCCAGATGAAGGCTGCAGAGGTCTGCACAGCAGGGCTGCTGGACTGAAAGTGAGATCCAGGTGAGTTCCTCCCCCTTTTTATAGGCAATATAGGTTTTCCCCTATGTGTCCTTTTGCATCCTCTAGGCATCCTCAGGACATCCTTAATATCCGAGATTGGTCCCCTCTGCGAACGTTTTTTCCGTTTTAAATGCTTTCTTTGGGAGCTGCATCCGCTTTCATCCTTTCTCTGTCCATGCTACTAACACTGCACGTCCGTTCTGCGTCCGTTTCGCTTCCTCCCTGTGTCTGTTTTCTGCTGGAGTGGATTTGAGTTTTGTGGATGCACAGCCGATACCTAGCAGATATAGTGGATGCGTAACGGATGTAGAACGGATGTTCCCCATATGTGTTGCGGATGCAGAACAGATGCGTTGGATACATTTTCCGCTCAAAAAGTTTTGAGCAGCTCAAAACTTTTTGAGCAGATGGAACCTCAGTCAACGGATGCTGGACGGATAGAGAGGATGAAAAACAGAGGCAGTGAGTACAGAACGGATGAATCACGTTAACCAACGGATGGCAAGTGTTTCTCTCCATTTTACATCATCTTTCCATCCATTGGTGCAGAGTGACATGGGCTTAAGCTCCGTACATTGCTAGCAAAATATGTTTCATGTATATAGGTTTACATAGATATGTGGTTTCTCTTTTGCATTTTAGCCTGAATTTAAATTAAATATGTTTTAACTTGATGCTTGTTCTAATGCCTTTAGTTTTTATGGTTATATAGTTCTTATTTTCTTACTTTTTATTGTATGCTGTGTTGCTGTCACTCACTTTGCATGTATTTTATGGGAAGGTGGGAAGGTGGTGTGTTACAAATGCATTTCATTAGTAAATTACCTAAATAAGTAAAAAATGTATTTATTAGTGTGGTAAGTAAATACTAGGCACACATTTTGCTTTCTGGTATAAAGTTGCTTGTTTTTGAAAATGTTTTTGACTGGGAACTCTTCCAAAAAACACTTCAACATTGCATCTTGGAATTTTCTCAACAGTTGCATTTGTTCCTTATCCACACCTCATCCCTAGTGCATAGAGACACATCTGTCTGTTTTCTGCCTTATCAAGCAGACATCTACATCTGTGAAAAAATTCCGTTTCCTCGGCTAAAACTCTATGTCTGATTGTAGTAATAAAGCACTACTTCCGAAGTTCAAAACATACATCTGACAAAGCCTATTACTTCAAATAACTCAGAGCAACAGGCACAGCAAGGGCCTTGTTTCCTTAGTCTTTGAATGTTTGATTTTTCCAAAGTCTACTAAAATACAGTAATGAGATACCTGTCTCCTGACTGCCAAATTAATCATTTCTTTGATATTCTGAATTTTTGATGACAGAAAAAGGAAAAAGAATCCTGAGAAAAAAGGGATTCACATCATCATCATCATCGTCACCATCACTGTCATCACTATCACCATCACCATCACCATCACCATCACCATCACCATCACCATCACCACCACATTCTTGATCTTCAAAGAATAACATTCAGGATCAATCTGAATTGTGTTTTTCATATAACTAAACAATCAAGCCAATCCAAAGAGCCATATGACACTGAATCCAGTCCAAGACTGTTGAGTACATTTGACAACATTTTAATGATTTATTGCAGGCTAGATTGTCCACAGTGCAATTAGTAGGAGTTGGACTCTTTCACCTGCAGGTCACTAGCTTGGCTCTATGTCAGGTTGGCAGTTATGGAGGCTTGGTACCATCTGGTGGTCATTGGGTCATCAGTATCAAATGAGCTTATGGACTCTGTCCAGCCCATGGCTGAATCATGCCTGCATCTCTCTAAGATTATAGTCTGTACTAATTGGCGGATTGATTGAGCAGCCAATGCCAAATGCTTGGTATCAGGTATGAAGAAGCCTCATTCAAGAAGAGTCTTACATTCATGTATCATTTCAGAATTTGCATTTCTACTGTAGCATGTCCATGTTTTTATATTGTGGAATCCTAACAAGAAAAGATAGATAGATGCTGAAATTGATGGAGTTGGCTGAAATGGCAAAACTGACTACTCCAATTAAAGGGGAAAAAAACACAAGTACTTTTGTTTCCATATAGAAACCGCTTCAGAATTTCATGCTTGATGTGGAAAAGAATGTAACTTTGATATTGGGTTTTACAGATCAGACTGATAGATCTTTATAGAAATGACTTGTTCTTATTAATATGGAAAACACAAAAAGCTGTGATTTGATGGTAATGCCCTATTCTACTGTAACAGAGAAAGTTGGAAGTAAATGCTTGTTTTTCTTTTCCTTACCTTTCCTCACTTCTCTCTCCCTCTCCCCCTCCCCTCTCACTGCTCTTTTATTTACTTTTGTATTTTGCATTTTATAATATTTTATAACCTAATAAACATGTTTAGTTAAGAAAAGAGAGACAGACATATCAGTCTCAGTAAAATATTGTTGATGTATTTATTTTATTTATTTGTCAAACATGTATTAAATAACAAATATAATTAGAACATAATTATGATTACATGAAATGGATATGAATAAAAGAGGACATTGGGACAGGGATGGTAGCAGGGGTGGATGAAATTCTAACTGTTCAGACAGGTTCTATAGAACCGGTTGTTATGATTATGTGCAGTTCGGAGAACTGGCAAATTGTACCACTGTACCCTTCCCTCCCCACCCAGTTACTCCTTATCTCCAACGTGCTTGTGTTGTGCCTTCGCTTAATTTTTGGTAAGTTGCAATTTTTCCTTTTTTTCCCTCGTTGATCAGCTGTTATGTCTATAAGCTGTGCCACACAATTTAGATTGGCTAGAATCATAGGATTTCTTGCTTTTCAGCTAATCTAAATCACCATTGTACTGCTCTGCCTTCACCTAGGAGGCTTCCCTGAGGCCAGTCAGGGATGTTATTTGGGAGAGGGAGAGAAGTTGCCTGAAAGCAGAGCTGAACTTTCCTTAGGACTGAAGCTTCTATTTTTCAGTGCAGACTTAGTGCAAATTCAGATCTACATACATGGCATGTTGTGAGTTAATTTTATTTATTAGTTATTGTTTATTTTATTTGGTTTGTCAATTGCTTACAAGATAATAAGCATAAGTAAAACATAGTTGTGAATTCATGGATACATATAAGAAAAATAAAAGAAACAATAGGACAGGGACGGTAGGCACATTGCTGCACTTATGCATGCCCCCTACAGACCTCTTAGGAAAGGGGTGAGGTCAATAGTAGGCAGTCTAAGATTAAAGTTTTTGGGGTTTGGGGAAGAAACCACAGAGTCAGGTAGAGTATTCCAGACACTGACCACTCTGTTGCTGAAGTCATATTTCCTGCAATCAAGTTTGGCATGATTAACCTTGAGTTTGTATCTATTGTTTGCTCTTGTATGGTTGAAGCTGAAGCATTCATTGACAGGTAGAACATTGCAATGTATGGTTTTATATACTGTACTTAGATCGGGCTGAAAGCGGCATAGTTCTAGGTTTTCTAGGTCGAGAATTTCAAGTCTGGTGGCATAAGGTATTCTGCAATGAGTAGAGAAGTGCAGAACTCTTCTTGTAAAATATTTCTGGACTTTCTCAACTGTGTTAATATCAGATACATAATGTGGGTTCCAGACTGATGAGCTGTATTTGAGTACTGGTCTAGCAAATGTTTTGTATGTTCTAGTTAGTACTGTAATATTACCAGAGAAAAAGCTACGTAAGATTAGGTTAACAACTCTTAACGCCTTTTTGGCTATGTAGTTCCAGTAAGCTCTAGCACTTAGGTAATTAGAGATAAGTACTCCAAGAGTTTGGATCATCAACAAGGTCTTAACTATTCAGCCTCTATTTTATTTTCTGAATTTTTTTGCCAACATGTAAGACAGAGCATTTATTTGTTGAGATTTGAAGTTGCCATTTGTTTGACCATTCTGATACATGGGCAAGGTCTTTTTGAAGGGTAGCAGTATTGTCTGTGGTGTTAAATAGCTTTACATCATCAGTGAAGAGAACGCGGTTGCTCTTAATATGATCACAGAGGTCATTTATGTAGAGTATGAAGAGAGTTGATCCTAAAACACTGCTTTAGAGGACACCACTATTGACAGGTACAGAATTTGATAGCATGCTCCCAATTTTGACCATTTGTTGTCTGTTTGACAGGAACTCAGTTATGCAGTTGTCCAGAGATACCATAAGATTTTAGTTTTAGGAGTAGTTTGTAATGTACCACTGAATCAAAGGCTTTATAGAGGTTTATGTAGATTGTGTCTATTGCTTTGCCCTGATCGAATTGTGTAGTCCATATGTTTTTGCAGTCTAAGAGTTGCAGATTGCACGGTAGTTTTTTTTCTGAAACCAAATTGTTTATTAGAGAATAGGTTGTTTGTCTCTAAGTGGAGGATAATGGATTGGTTAATAATTGATTCCATGACTTTACAGGTGATGCAGCGTAAGGAGATTGCTCTGTAATTTTCACCTAGGCTGGGGTCTCTCTTTTTGAAGATGGGGATGACCGTGGCTTGTGACCATAGGTTAGGCAAGGAGCTGGTCCCGAAAGATTTTTCAAAGATTATGCTTAGAGGTTCAGTTATGGCAGTGGATAGCTTTTTTAAAAAGTAGACACATATTCCACCTGGTCCAATAGATAGAGATGGTTTTAGATTGTGAAGTGCTTTTTCAACATTGTCTTCTGTGAAATCGATATGCATTAGATCATTGTAGTTGTCTGTGGTTCGACTAGGAAATACTGGGCATGATTCATTGCTGTTTACAAATGCTGAGCCAAAGAATATGTTAAAGAGGTTGGCTTTAATGTTGTCAGACTCAGGCAGCAGATTGCAGAAAGGTAGATCTGTGAGTGAATCTGTTGTGAAGCAACTCAATCTCCCTGCCTACTTTGCTTAGTTTTGCATAAAAGGTGCTCTTTTTAATTAAAAAAATTCAATATTTACATAAATATTTACATACAAGCCACACCTAGCCAATCATGTGACCACTAAGCCACTCCCAGTCAGAAGCCATTCCTTCCAATCACATGACCACCAAGCCACACCTGCAAATTAGACTACACCCACAGAACCAGTTGTTAAGAAATTTGAATCCAATCCCTGGACGGTAGGCACATTGATGTGCTTATGCATGCCCCTTACTGAATAATAATTACTGAATAATATTTACTGAAGTATTATTTAAAATACTTCAAGTTCCAACTAGTGATACATATTCTTGATTCACTCAGGAATAAATGGAATGTGATTGAAATACTTCCCTGGCAAATACCAAACAGGTTTGTTATCGATAACATGACTCTTCGAAAGAAAGAGAAAAAAAAAGATGTCAAATTGCACAAACCATCTGTGGAGAGACCCTTTGTAGATTTATTCTCTATATGCCTCCCCCACTGTCTCCTTATATTAAACATACAGTAAACCTTTTTTCAATTCGAGGGCTTATGCTATGTGCAAAATGAGACTTGAAAACAGATTTTCTTTCTTTCCTAGAGGCCTCTTTTATTTTATTTCCAGGTATTGATTGTGAAAGTGATATCAGACCACAAGGTGCATTGATAGTGCATTGAGTAACAGAAAACTGCAAAGAATCCTCTCAGTTTAATCAAAGCTCCTGTTCAAGACCAACACTCTGATGAAATCCAATCAATAAGGACAATTAAATGACTCACAGAGAGCTATCAATATTAAATACAGTCTATTTCCAGTACACAAGCTAAGCAAAAAGGACAAGAGGAGTAGAGTAAAGGAGCTAAGTAAAGAGGACAAGATAAAACTTAAGTAGGTAAGTTATTCACAATGACCACACAGAACTAAGAAGCAGTGGAAAAATACTCTTTTCATACTAGAGGCTTGGAAAAAACCCATTGGGCTTAAAATCACAGCTACATCCATCATCTTTATGACAAACAGTAATAACATTCAGGTATTTTCCCCTTCATAGTTCTAATGGAAGGGGGGGAAAGCTTGAATAATATTTAATGCTGGGCAAGGTAAAAGAAAAGAATAGAAGAAAGCCAGATGAATGCATCATTGGAAGACCTAAAGAGCCAGACTGGGGACAAATAATCCTGTGGTAAGATTATATGTGTGATTGCTAAGAATTGACACCAATATAGCATTAGCAATAGTATTAGACTTATTTACCACTCAGTGATGGGATTCAATTTTTTTTACTACTGGTTCTGTGGACATGGCTTGGTGAGCGTGGCAGGATACTATACAGTCAGTGGTGACATTTGCCGGTTCTCTGAACTACTCAAAATTTCCACTACCAGTTCTCCAGAACTGGTCAGAACCTGCTGAATACCATCTCTGAAACCGCTTCACAGTGCTTTACAGCCTTCTCTAAGCAGTTTACAGAGTCAGCATATTGCTCCCAACAATCTGAGTCATTGCCTTCTGAAGGATGGAAGGCTGAGTCAACCTTGAGCCAGTCAGAATCAAACTGCTGGCAATGGACAGAGTTGGCCTGCAATACTACTGTACATTCCAACCACTTCACCACCACAGCTCTGTATGATATGATGGCATATCTTCAATTAATCAATTAAATTAAGACATCTTGATGCCGAGGATAATATATATCCACTCTGCATACCAATGGAAATTAAAAAAGAGAGGGTGTTACTACAAAGTTGTAATGTGAGAAGTTGAACAAAATGTGCAAAGTTCTCTCAGTTTCATTCATGCTTTTCTTCAGTTTATGTTTTCAGGGATTGTGCTGGTTACATCTACTTCACCTTACAAAATACCATGGTCACTATGCTACCCATATATTTGAAGACTTTATCAAGGGGCTCTACAGATGTATATGCATAGAATTATTTCAAGGGAGGAGGCAACTGAGTGAACCTCTATAGAAACAGATTCATGCCTCACCTTTGATCTGGCAACTGAGCTAAATTTTTATACATGCATATAATTTTTATAACTGCGTAGTTTGCTGTGTTGGAACAAAAATACCTGTGTTTTTTGTCCTCTTTAGCCTAAAATTAGGTACTGCTAATGAACCATTTAGAAAGTCTAATACCCACACCCACACAGAGACACACAAAGAAAGTTACTGAATATCAGGTTTACAAAGTTCATGTTGATTGATCAATAATTAATAATGCCCTTGTGATACTAAGTGTTTGAGCAACGCTTACTGGGAAGAGACATGAATATCCTAAATTTGACCAGAAAATGAAGTTTAGAAGGAAGACAAAAGTGAACAGCATGAACATCTGCCCATTTTCTGCTGACAGAACTGAAACCAAGATTTTTGTTAGTTTCTTATCTACAGTACAAACAACATAAAGCAACAATGGTATTGAGGTCGAATATTGCACAAAATGTTTGCTTATAATTATTTCTAGCAATCTTTTGAAGCTCAGGAATAAAACATTTCTAATTATTCATGAACCCTGTAGAAGTCCAAGGTCTTCGCAATAAGAACAGTGGATAATATACATGGATTTAGCTGATAGTAGAACATTTGAAGGGATTCTTTAAACAAATCATAAAAGAAGAAATGATTCTTTGAAGGAGTTAACAATATCGAGTAAGATAGCAAAGGAAAGAGAAATCATGCTCATTGAAACATACATAACTGCTTAAATATTAATTTGATCTGTTGCTTGGTTGCCAAAAGTGCATTGCCTGTAACTTTTATTTGACAGAATAATTCTATCCTTATCTTAAGTGCACCTTCCCTCTCTCATAAATACTTTTGTACACACATGTGTTATCTATCAATGCTCAAAAGCAAAATCTATTTCTTGGAAATACAGGAATATAACTTTGGTATTTTTGGTGCTTTCTGAGTTTGGTTATTTTCTTTATATACAATTGCTTGCCCTTCCAGTGTGTGTGTGTGTGTGTGTGTGTGTGTGTGTGTATACCATATATATAAACATAAAAAAACCACCACTCACTAGCACTGAAGATGTTACCTAATTGGGTAATTAAACATCTGCAACCAAACATCCCTTCACATTTGTTTGAACCATGAATCTTGGTTCAGAATCATAACTGGGGCCTTCTGGACCTGTAACAAAGTAGGGAAAAAGATTTGAGGAAGTATAAAATGAGAACAACAGACATCTCAGTGGTGGTAAGGAGGGAAGCAGAAAGAGGAAAGAGAGAGATGGAAGTAACCAACTCTCCTTCATGAAAAGAACTGCTTCCCATCACAGCAAATGTGGTTTGGTCCCCTTCAAATGCAAGAAGCAATAATTTTGAACATAAAATGTTCTGACTCTTTGCGACTTTTGTTGCCGTTGCTTTTGAAAAGAGTTTGTGGAATGTTGCTGCTAGGTATTTGAAGCTGCATCTTTTTTGAAGTGGCTTATTTTGAGATTGTTTAACTTGAAGGTTCTTTTATTTTTTATTTTTATTTTTTTGCACTTAATTTTACTGTTTTACATTGTAAGCCCCCTTGGGAAAAGCAGAGGACTGAAACTTGGCCAGGAAATTTATCAAAGAAAGAAAAGGAAAATATTTAATTATGAAACCACATTTTGGTTATAATTTTGAGGCACCATCCTCAATCCATGCAGGAGAGATCAGCAAGGTAGCCTTTAGAATGTAATTTCAGCAGCTGCTACACTTCAACATATTGTGGTTTATAGATTTGGATCACGTGTATCAGGAATATTTGAGACAGACATTTTTGCCTCTATTTCACATGCCATGCCATGCCAGCCATGCAGCTGCCTTGCCAAGATGCACAACTTTCCTCTAAAGTCAGCCTTCCATTTGACAAGGTCTCATAGATGCACAAAGCAAGATGCCCCCTACACTTCTTATTTAGCAACAAAGGAACATGTTGTGTCAGAAACCAACTTTCAGGAACCTTCCCAGAAGAGACACTCCATTTCAAGGTTTTGCCTGGCCCTACTGAGAATTGGGAAACAATCGTCAACCATTCTTTTTATCTGAGTTACTATTTTGGATATCGGTTTGGGCAGAGAGATGAGTGGCAAATGACTTTCACAAATGATTAACATTGTTCATGATCCATACGATCTTATTGTGATATCATCACCTGTTTTAGTCCTGAGTGAAGGTTAGTAAGCGGTTCATGGCAGTTCAGGGGTTAGAATGCAGTATTGCAGGCTAATTCTGCCGACTGCCAGTAGGTTGATCCTGACCGGCTCAAGATTGACTTTGCCTTTAATCCTTCCAAGGTTGGTAAAATGAGGAGCCATACTGTTGGGGGCAATTGGCTGACTCTGTGAGCCACTTAGAGAGGGCTATAAAGCATTATGTGACTACAAAGTGGTATGTAAGTCTAGATGCTATTGCTAAGCATCACAATACCTGGATGGTTTTGAACAGTTCTAATCTCACCTGAAATGGGTGGTTTTTAACAGTCTTTAAAAAAAAAAAAAGATGGTGGATTTGTGATGTTTTCATATTTTGCAAAAGAAAATAAATCATGGCTTTTAAATATTGTTTCAATTTCATTGGGCATGAACACAAGAATTTACAAGGGAGATGCCAGAGAGAGTGTGTCAAGGCAAGAAGATTGAAAAGGTATTATGATGCAACTTGCTGCTCTTTTGACACTCCTCTCACCCCTATGAGGATGCTGGTGGACATTTCTTTTATGCATTGTAAAAATGTAGCTAAGAGAACAAGACATGGAAGAAACCAAAGCTGTTGACAAAAGGTCCATATGTTTTTCTCCCTTCCCAATAAGACCACCATTTCAATCCAAGTCAGTCACTAAAGTAGATCAGAAGAAGCATGAATGGCATTCAATTCAGCTAGCACAAAGGTCACCCATGTAGTCTTGTGTCTAAGGCGGGACTAGAATTCATGGTCTCTCATTTGCTAGTATGACTCCTTAACCACTACACCAAATTAGCTCTGCTTCTGTATTAAATATGGTCAAATCACAAAACTAACTGGCTAAATGGGATAAATGGCAGGCAAAAACAAGGAAAGAGAGAAACTCTAATGATAGACAAAAGATTAATATTATCTACCAGTATATATCTTTATATTGACAGTATCTATGAAAAGACACAAAACGTTCTAGACCCACTAGAAAGAGGTAATTAGCATGGATGGTCTCAAAGGAAGCTTTGATGATTCCAGCCTTAACCTTGTTATATAAATAACAGCAGCAGGATTGAGATGGAAAATTGGACATCAGGTGATCCCTCTCCTGTTCAACATCATGAAAGACACAATATTGTGAATGGAGATGATATAGCCAACAATTTGCCTAATTCATTCCTAACATACAAAGGACTTTTGCTACTTGTTTCCCAACACCCCAACCCCTTCTACTTGCAAATTCTTAGTCACTTGTTTTGTGTTTTAGATAATTTGTACTCTTGGTCTTTAAAAACCCATTCTCTCTCTAATCTGCTCCGGGCTTTGTTTTCCAATTTTGATATAGATGGCAAGCACAGATTTATTAGTGCAGCCTTCTTTCCGATGTTTTAGTGCCTTTTAATCTGCAGCAGGAGAATCCCTGGAGTCCATTTCACATGGGTAGAGAGATTCAATTCAGGTTATTATCTTTTCTTTCCAAATGAATTAAGAACACTAAGAATCCCATGTTTAGCTGAGATTTGGAGAGTTAATGCTTGTCACCTGCAAGCCATGTCATCCAAATAAGACTCATACTGTCTCTGCCCACTGTTATTGGATTTTCAGGGTGTATCTGAAGTTTAATACTCAAAGGGCATTAAAAGGAAAAAAATGGTAATGTCTGTATATAAAATATGATTTGCTGTAATAAGGTTTAGGAGCAAAACTCTTAACGTGATACTTCCTGCTTTAATCTGGGACATACAGGATATTTTATTAAAGAAAAACCTATATTACAGAATCCAGACTTTGTAATGCTAATAGTAAAAAAAGTAATAGTAAAACTACTTAAACACTGTTACTCTGTTAAAGAGAGAAAGATGATCCACTAATTATCAATCAAAACATAGATCAAAGTATTGATTTATTTCAGCTGGTTCTACTCCATTAAATTGAAATAAATAAAATCAGTTTAAAACTGCAATTGTGAACCTATTCCAGAAATATAATGTTTTGTAGGGAAATAATGCCTTCCTTGCAGTGGTGGGATTCAAAATTTTTTACTACCAGTTCTGTGGGCATGGCTTGGTGGGTGTGGTGTTGCTTGGCGGGTGTGGCAGAGGATGGATACTGCAAAATCTCCATTCCCTCCTCAGACCTACTAATCTACTTTCCAGCTCTGTTCTTCTGTGCAAGGCAACAAAGGAAGACCCAGCCAATCAGCTGGGACTTGAGACGCAGAGAATAGATGGGGACAGGGACAGTCAGAGGTGGCATTTTCCAGTTCTACGAACTACTCAAAATTTCTGTTACCAGTTCTCCAGAACTGGACAGAACCCGCTGAATACCACCTCTGCTTCCTTGTCCTTTGGATGATGTGCCAAAAGCCACATGACACTTCAAAGTTTCATTTAATTACCTATATCTATCAAAAAAAATAGACATAATTAATATGATTACTCCAGTCACATATTTAATAAATTCTCCTTCTGACATATTGAAAACTTCTATATAGGAGCAATTTTGCCTGCTCAGGTTAAGCATCTGTAAATTAATCTGCCAATCAGGTAAGAAATGATAATCGGAATGAGATTCTATTTCTGTGATTTTGACAGATAACCTCTTTTCAAAAAGCTGCTGATCCAAGCAAAGGTTTGAAATCTCACAACTCAAATCTAACATTTGTATCTAAACTGCATGCCCTGTTGCAGCTAATGTTGAAGTCACATTTTCATAAAACAGTCCCAATATCCCTATAAAAGGTTTGTAATATTATATGTGGGCCTATCCCATGAAGATGCCACCACACAGAAAATCACCCTGAGCTATACAAATGTGCATGAAATTAATAACAACTTAAATCAATCCATCCATGGGAAAACTTCTTTCCCAAGTTATGGAAGAGAGATTGAAAGAAAGACAGACCTATTTCATTGGGCTGGTATCATTTCCTGTCTTCATCTTTCCTGTTGCAATAATTACCAGTCCCTTCCCATGCTTGTCACACATAGATACAAGGAGAAGAATGTCAGAGGGTGAGGACATAACAGTGTAGGATTCCTCTGTAGTTTTAAATCTTCCACAATTAGGAAGCTAAAAGGAATTTTAGATTTAAGTTCTCAAATATCAGGATGAAGGCTTAGAAACAGATTTGTAGAAGGATCAAGGGGTTAACAGGGCATGTACTGAAAGCGCCCCACAAGATATGTTTTAGAGTACATAAAAATAGAGAAATTCCCACACACCTCCCCAGGAAGAGATTGTGGAAATCATATAAAGAAATATTATACTTGGGGGCCTGACAGAATATAACACCTGTATCATTCCTCTCAGAAAGCTTAAAAGACAGGGGAACTGGAATCCAAGTCAGTAAAAATTATATTTTTAAAATACTCAGCCATTTTTTTCTACTTTCCTTTCATTTGCCTCCAAGATAATGCTGTATATTTTGCAAAACTGCTTTAAAAGTAACCTTGCCTGAGTATTTCTTTTCATACTCAGAGGTCATCATAATTAGAAGTGACTATAGAATTTAGCTTGAATCCCAGTCCAAGTCAAATAATTTAAGACAGATTCAAGAGACAGACTTCTTCAAAGATGACAGAAGAATAATTTGAACTATCCTGCACATTCTGCCATTTTTTCCAGTATTATCTACTATTTCTTTATGTAAAAACAAAAAAAAATGAATTAAAAATTTAAAGGTAAATTTTTAAATACCAAGTTCCTTTAATACCAAGTTCCTTTTCATTTATTAAGAATTCTGTAGAAAGGAATTGAAATTTGTATAGCATGTATTTAACATATCTGAGCATGACAGCCACATCAGAAAAAAGTTGTATCCATGGATTAATTTCCACTGAGAAACAGAGGTTTGGATTTTCAAATTGATTTGAACTGAAATGGAAATGGGCTAGTCACATAGCAAGAAGAACTGAGGTGGACCAAGGTAGTTCTAGAATGGATTGATAAAAAGCATCCACAAAAGAGACCTGAAACAAGATCAATCAATGACATCAGCAAGTATTGCAGGCTCAATTGGCAAAAGAAAACTCAGGACTGTGTTGGTTAGAAACAGGCAGAAAACAGAAAACAGACTTTCATCCTGCAATGGATAGACCCATGGTGGCTAACCTTTTTGGGCTCTTGTGACAAAAATTGTGTGTGCACTTGCGTGCACGCTCACATGCCAGCATCCAGAATGCAATGCACACAGCCCCCCATACCCCTGTGTATGTGCATGCAATTCCTCCCCGCCACCCCCTTACCTGCATCACACTTCCCAGCTGATTTTCAGCTCATTTGAGGCCTTTTTGGGCCTGCCAGAGGCTTGAGGGATGCCTCTGCAGGCTTTGCAAGCCAAAAAAAGGGCCCGTTTCATCACTTTAGTATTTCTGGTAATAGGGGAAGTGATGAAGCAGGCCTATTTTTTCAGCCAACAAAGCCTGCAGAGGCATCCCGCAAGCCTCTGGCAGGCCCAAAAAGGCCCGAAAATCAGCTGGGAGGCACATGCATGCACAGTGAGGTAAGTTTGCTTGGGGCTCGCATGCCTGCACAAATGGCAGACATGCCATAGGTTCGTCATCAAGGGGATAGACAATGGCTAAGATGATGGTAATGATGATGATTTGAATTTAATTGAATCATGATTGCCAAATTAGGATGAAAATAAAATCTTTGCAGGGAACTATGGTACTTGTTTGTTTGTTTTTTTCCTAGAAACCAGTGATGCAACAACTAAATTTGAAATTCCCGGCTGTGGGGAAAAAGATAGCTGAAACACTCTCATTACAACTTGGAAATTTTGCACTTTATATACTTTTCTACCCAAAAGTAAGAAGTTCCATTGAATCTTTTGTTTTTTAAAAATAGTTTTATTCTATATAAGGTTATATGTTAAGACTGGATTTGAATTGAAGTTACAAAGTCTTTGCATCCTCCAACTCTTTCACGTGTGCACAACCATTTCTCTCTCTCCTATACATGTTCCCTATGACCAACCAGTCATATCTCAATTTGGTGGGTATTCCAGTTCAATAAGCCTTGTTAAAACAGTCATGAGTTGTAGATGCCTTTTTGTTTTGCCATTCCTTTGGCAAAGAATGCCTGATTCCTTTTGTGCGAGGGTGTCAAACTTGCATTGTCACGGCTGCATCACATGATATATCACAACTTTTTCTTCTTTTGCTAAACTGGGTGTGGCTAGCACATAATGTACTGAGTCCACAGGCCACAAGTTTGACAGTCCTGCCCTTGTGCTTTATCTTCTCTCTCTCTTTCTCTCTTTCTCTCTCCCTCTCTCTCTAATTCTCTATATCTATCTATCTATCTATCTATCTATCTATCTATCTATCTATCTAT
>BLBF01000274.1:257837-293997 GCA_015471245.1 Laticauda colubrina
CTTCCTTCCTTCCTTCCTTCCTTCCTTCCTTCCTTCCTTCCTTTCTTTCTTTCTTTCTTTCTTTCTTTCTTTCTTTTTTCTTTCTTTCTCTCTCTCCCTCCCTCTCCCTCCCTCTCCCTCCCACCCTCTCTCTCCCTCTCTCTTCTTCTTGTTGATACTGTTTGCTTATTCTTGATAACAATGCCTCTTTCTCTTTTCATCAACTTAAAGAGATAATTTTGCAAAGGAAATAAAAGATTAGCCATGGTGCGTGATTGAGCTTGTGTATTATACAGTATGTCTATTTTGGCTAGAAAGCCAACATCGGAAAGCATGATCACTTCAAAGATTGTTTTAGCTATGCTAGAAACATTTTTCACTTTGCAGTTACAAAAGCTCTTGTGTTTGATTTTGATTTTCTTCAGAATGTCAGATGATGCACCGTTAGTTTTTTTTCTGTGAGAGATGTTTAAGTAATGGAATTTTCCTCTGTGAAGAATAGAGTGACTTCAAATGGTGTTTTAATTAAATGAAATAGAAGAAGCTCTAGCAATATATCTCTCAAGTACTGACTGCACTGTTCCTGGACATCCATATCTCCAGGGTTCTCAATATGCTCAGTCATCATTTTCTTTGCTTTAGTGTCACTGCATTATCTTCTTACCTACCAAAAGCATATGATGGTTTCTCCTGCTAGATACTGGGTTTTTAGAATAAGTAAAATAATAGGTGTCTTATTATTTATCTTCAGAGGATGCAATGTTCTTCATATAATATTTTAGTTTTTAACCAGTGACCTGAACATTTGTAAATAAATAAGTGGCGGTAATGATATGTTCTGGTTCTAAAACAGAATCTGCATAAAATCTGGGCTGGTAGTCATCTCGAAACATTTCTCAGCTCAAAACTGTTTCTATTGGGGATGTAGCATAAATATGCATAAAGTAAAATATATATTTCAGACAACAGTGTACGAAAGTGTGTATGTGAAAGATTGGGGATATCTGAGTGTAGCAGATTATTATTAGTAGGTCTAATTAGACTTTTTTCTCTCATATACAAAATCATGGCATATTGTCTTGAGCACTACAAGAAGACCTGATAAATCTCCATTGGCCAATCCATTTTACAATCAGTTGTTTCTGTGCAAGCCTTGTATATATGCAGAAACAACTGTTCAGGTAAAGGTGAACATTTTGCACTGCTGATCTGGATTTTTTTTCCATACAGGTCCCATATAGAATGGCTATTCTGCTTTTGTCTCCATATAAAATATTTGCTTATTTGTTATTTATGAACATTTCTGAATCATCCTGTCTGTCAATGATCACAAGAAAAAAAGATCCCTGTATCCTATCCTACCAATTAACATAGCCAATTTGAAAAGAAAAGTTAACTGTCCAATCTTTCTTGGCCCATCTTAAAAGAAAAAGTTTGAAGGGAGCAAAGAAATTGAATTGATCATTGGACAATGATCATTGGGGTTTGCACCAAGACATCTGCCTTCTGCTTCTTCCTCCATCTTCCCTTTTTACCACTAGGAGGGGAAGAACTACCTACTCTAAAGCTCTAGTATCTGAGGACAGGTGTGAATAAATCATCTTCCCTGCTCTTGAGCTACGTGACATTTCCTTTCTGACACTTGCAAGTGTTTACCGGGTCCCCAGTCTCTGCACAAAATAGCCACCTTCATATTGAGTCATCTCCAAAGACAAAAAGGCATGGCAATAGTTCAACTGGTCAGTGCTCCTGGCCTTAAGGCCTGCTGATTAAGGGAGAGATTCTAGATATCGTAGAGGAAAAGCTCCAATATTCGAGTAAGGTGGAAAGGATACCCACTTGTGGAGATGCAATGGATAGCAGTGAATAATATTACAGCAGCAAAGCTAATAAAAAACTCCATTCTAGATACCCCGAATGACCCCAGTGAGGGGGGACATTAAGTAATTAAAATCCTAATCAATGTCTATACGTGTATACATTTGTTTTTATACATTTCCAAATCCATTATTCTTTCAAGGGAAGGAAGAGAGGAAGGAAAGGGAGGAAGAGAGGGAGGAAGGAAGGGAGGAAAGGAGGAAGGAAAAGAGAGAGGGAGGGAGAAAAGAAGGAAGGAAAAGAAGATATGTTGTGCCAGTTCTCAAGTTCAATTCACTTAGTGTATTTTTACTTCCCTATTTCAATCATTTCAACTACATAACAAGAGTTTAAAATGACAGTTGACATCAGTGATATCTTTTCCCTGGGAGCAAGCCTCACTGAATTTCATATGAAACATGTGCAAGGCTACACTTTCAATCGGTCCTGTGCAAACCCTTTCCTGAAAAGGTAGTCCTAGGATTCTAGTTGAAAGGAGCTGTTGGAGCTACGGAGTTCAACCATAAGATCCTTGCAGCAGTGGTGGGATTAAAAAAAAAATATTACCAATTCTATAGGCATGGCTTGATGGGCGTGGCATGGCTTGGTGAACGAGGTTTGGTGGGTGTGGCTTGGTAGGTGTGGCTTGGTGGGCATGGCAGGGGAAGGATACTGTAAAATCTCTATTCCCTCCCAACTCCTGGGGAAAGGTTAGTACAAAATCCCCATTCCCTCCCCACCCCACTAACCTGTTTTCCAGCTCCGTTCTCCTATGCAGGGCAATAAAAGAAGACTCAGCTGATCAGCTGGACTCGGGAGGCAGAGAATAGATGGGGTCAGGGCCAGTCAGAGGTGGGATTTGCCGGTTCTCCAAACCACTTAACATTTCTGCTACCAGTTCTCAAGAACTGGTCAGAACCTGCTGAATATCACCTCTGCCTTGCAGGCATGCAGATGGCAAACATTCCTGATGGATGGATGGTTATCTGTCTTCTATATGAATACATCCAGAGAATGGGAACTCAATTTGTCTCCTGGCATTGAGGCCTCCTGTTCAAATATCTTCACTACCCAAGTGTTCAACAACTTTCTTGTTTTACAATTTCAAGCAGTCAGTAGAAATGGGAAGTTTTATAAAAGTGATAATGGGATGCAGTCTATTTGTTACATTTTGTTTGATGTGTTACATGCATATCAAGCATTGGATATAACATGCCTTCTGTTGTTCTCTGTTATTAATTCAGCCTTCCCATCCATCATCAGGGATGGATATATGAGCAAATATATCACGCTGAAACATAACAAATCCACATCAGTATAAAATACAATTTAATAAAAACTAACAGCATTTTTTTAGATTTGTTTTCACTTTGTTTTACTTCAATTTTTGAAAAAAAAAAATTCAGTTAACAGTGTGATGTCTAGACTCCCAGGAGCTAAAATTTAAAAGGAATTAAATTCCATTGTTATAATTTCAAAGGGAGGCAAATCTTGGAGAATTGTCTTTTCAAATTTGGTCTCTCCTCCCTCTCATACTAGAAGCCCATGGTTCAGTGAAGCTTTGAATCTGTTTACAATTCTGCCTACCATACAAGTATTGGTAATCAAAATACGATGTGATGACCTGGGGCGTGGCACAAAGGCAACACAGTCAACTAAGCAAGAAATGTCCCTTTAATACCTCCAACTTTGTCTTCAGTGTCTAGGTTACCTTTGGCTGGAGAAAAACAACTCTCCCAAGAACAGTCTTTTAGTGGAGGAAATTCAGTATGAAAACAAAGTACATACAAACTGTAAATAAAAATCCACACAAACCACACTGCAGTCATTAACTTGACAGGGCAGGAGAAGGAATTACAGACTTGAAAGCCCAGCAAAACACACACAGTTGGGAAGATGCCAGGAACCCAGGTATGCCTTGACAATATCAGACAATTCACAGTTTGTTCCCAACAACTTAGCTGTGTGCAGCTTCCCTTTTAAAACACTGTGTTCCCAGCTACAACTAATGAAGGGAATCAGAACCTTTCCTCCCTCTTAAACCACACAACTCATGTTGCTCCCTTCCCTGTTCCTCCCTGAATACCTTAGGATGAAGAGGGGGTAGGCCTGGATCTTCCTCCGAATTCCCTCTCCCTTGCTCTACCTCTCCCGTCCTCTGCCCAGCTGGCCTTTGACCTTCCTCAGTTTCTTCCACAGCAAATGGAGCCACACTCCCACTCCCTGTCAGCTGCTCAGCCTCCCCCTCCAAATCAGATTCTGACATATGTAAAAGATGACAACAGCAACACATTGAGAAGTCACTGAATATTTGTGTTTTCGTGTTTTAGAATTCAAATGTATAGGGCCATATTGTGAAGAAGCCAGCCAATGTTAGACCCACTGAAAGACCTCAATATTGTACAACTGACACAAGAAATGACAGAATCCTTCTGCTCACTATTCTCTGCCTCAGTTATCAGCCATTCTATCATACTGCTCACTATTCTCTGCCTCAGTGGGCAGCCATTCTATCATACTGCTGCCAAATGAGAGAAGAGGACAATTCTATCACAGCAAGATTAGTTGCTTTGGGCTCTCCCCAGCTGTCATATAGTCCACCACAATTCCATCATGCTATCTGAACTATTGGCATCCCAACTTGTCATGCTGAAAGTCAAATGTTAGGAAATGGTCCCTGAGTTTCTTTTTCTCTATATATCCCTTTTCCTTGTCTGTCATCTCTTCAAGGTTTCAGGTTTAAGGTTTCAAAGACTACCCTACATCCAGGGGTGTGATTCTACCAGTTCGGACCAGTTCTATAGAACCGGTTGTTACCATTCTGTGCAATTCGGAGAACTGACAAATTGCACCACTGGCTGGCTCCTCCCCTCCTCACCCGCTCTGCCCAGAAGGCTTTCCCTTTTTTAAAAAATAAAATAAAAGTTTTATTTAAGTTTTCACAAAATATACAAATACAAATAAAATATCTATTTTAGAGAACAATGTGGCCCCGGGTTATCACTTCTCCATACAGACATAAACTCAATACATATTTATCTTATACATTCTAATCCATATCTTATAACTATTTTTACAATTTTTCAATAGCTTTTCCCTTTCTTTACTTCCTATAGCCTTATTTTAAATTATCTCATTCCTTTCTTAATTCAATTACATATCTTTTTCTAATTTTAAAATTTTTTCTAATCAATGTTTTTATACTTTCGTCTGTCCTGTTTACAATTTCATATTATCTCTTCACATAAAACAAATTTTCCCCTGTAATTACTAGACTGGAGTGTAACACCTTTGTATCTTTTTTCAAATCTAAGTTAAAAATTTAAGTTACATCTTTACAGTTATAACATTCATTTTAGAACCTCTATTTTATAACATACCTATTTTCAATTGAATTCTGCTTGGTACATTCCCTTAAAGTGCACACAAAATTCTTAAATGGAAAAAGTATATATGTATGTATATCTGTGTATATATATATATATAACAATAGTAAAAATCTTCCACGTTTCTTTTCAGTTTTTTTTAAACGTTCTTTTTAAATCATTGAGAACCTTATTCTCTTTACAAACAAATATTCCATGACACATCAATAGAAATTTTTTCTATCACTTTAATCATCTAACATATTTTCTAATCCTTTTCTATTTCTGATATAGCAGTGCTATCCCATGCACCTTTACAGAATCCTCTCCTTAAGTTAAATTTTAACCATTGTCTCTGTGTCTTTTAAATAGGTTTATACCTTTAATTCTTGTACATTTTTCCTGCACCTCTATATCTTGTTTCTGTCCTTTGTAGCTTCTTTTCCTTTCCCTCTTCCCTCTCTTCTTCTCCCTCCTCTTTTTATTCCCTTTTCTATATGATTCCCCCTTCTGTGACCCTCCTTTCTGCTTCTTCCTGATATTATGATTGCTTTTCAAATTACTCTTTTGTTTTTGGTTGTTGCTTCAGTTTTTAACTCCCTTTCCCCCTTTCCCTTTTTTAACCCATTTAAAATTGCTTGATAATTAAAGATGGCTTCTTCATTGTCCCGCCCTTCTTGTTCTGCCAGTGTTTCTTGTTGTTTTTCATAGTTCAAGATCTCCATTTCTAAAAATTGAAATACGAAGGCAAAAGATCCTCTTCTGCCTTGTGCTTCTTCTTTTTGTTCTTTAAGTCTTATTTTTAATTCTTCAAGGAGTGATGCCTTTTTTAAAAAAAATTAAACAATCCCCAATTGATTTTATTTTATTTCATTAGGATCCTCCATCCAAAGTTCCAGGAATCTTCCAATAATCCAAAACTATTTATTGCTTCTTTTCTCACTTTCTCTTTCCAGGGGCTTTTATTTTATCTTATAACAAAGTTTCAGCTACAATATATCTTTTGTAAACCTTGTTAAAATGCCACTGTCATTTTTTTTTTTAAAGTTCCAGGTGGTCTCCTCCATTTTCCAGATTCCACCGTCTTTTTTCCTTTTTCCCTCCACTGCTTTCTTTCTTTTTTTTAAAGAAAGTTTTAAAATTATCCAAGAATCTTTATCCCTTTGACACTTTATTTTCAGCTAGAAGTAGCCTATTAATGTCAAAGTGGATTAGTATCAGTTTGTTATTCGAATCTCTTCTTCTTAATGTTCCAAGTCAGTTAAAACTGTTAATGTTAGAGGGAAAAAAGCCAATTCGGTTTCCTTTCCCTTTCTCTTTTGCAGCTTAAAATATTTTTTAGGAATAGTATTAGTCTTTAAAATTCAGGTTCCAGGTACCTTAAATAGATGTTCTCCATTCAACCTGGCCAATCAAACTTTCTCCTTGAAACTTCCTCCTGCACAATCTTGTCCGGTCGGGTTCTTCTTTGAGGTGGCCATTTCTGACCACTGCTGCAACTGCCTTTGGAAAAGGGAGTAATGGACAGCTGAGGAGGAGAGATGTGGCTCTCCTCAACCCTGCTGACAGCTCCCCCCCTTCACCATTTCTATGGGGTGGCTTCAGCCCTGAATCTAGATGGCTCGGGATGCTCCAGCAGCAAGCACAGATCAAAACCATGGACGATCAACCAGAAGCCCCCCCAGAAGGCTTTCCTGAGGCCTAATCGGGGTGATATTCAGGGGGTGTGGCCTGAGGCCCAATCAGGGATGATATTCAGGGAGAATTGGCCTGAGAGTAGAGCCGAATCTTTCTTAGCATTGAAGCTTCTATTTTTCAGTGCAGACTCAGGCAGCAGATTGCAGAAAGGTAGATCTGGGAGTGAAGCTGTGATTCTGTAAGAAGCTTAATCTGCCTACCTGCTTTGCCTGATTTTGGGTAAAAGTTGCTCTTTTTTAAAATAAAAAATTCAATCTTTACATATATATTTACAATATTTACATACAAGCCACGCCCAGCCAGTCACATGACCACCAAGCTGCACCCACAAATTAGGCCACGCCCACAGAACCGGTTGTTAAGAAATTTAAATCTCACCCCTGCTTACATCCATAAATGAGGCACTAATCTAGGAGCAGGGAAAACTAAGTTCCACTCTTGCTTCAGGTGTGGAAGCCAACTGGTTGACTTCCAGTCACTCTGTTATTTATTGTATCAATTTATTCATTTTATTCCATCTTTATTACTTTATAAGTAACTCAAAGTGGCAAACATATTTACTTCCTCCTCCTCTTTTTCCTGACAACAATCCTGTGAGGTGGTTGAAAGAGAGGGACTGACCCTAATCACCCAGCCAGCTTTCATGCCTAAGGGAGGTCCCTAGGAAGAAAGCAATGGCAAACCAATTTCAAAATATAAAACACATAGACTTGTCTACATAGAGCCAAGGCTGATTTGAAGGTTTAAAAAAATAGCTTTTTCTGGGAGATTTTAGAGGAAGTTAAACAGTTTCAACAAAACAAATAAGACTGAGTGTTAGATTTCTGTGGTCTGTTTCCACTATTTTATCTTAGCAAGCCCTAAAGTACAGGCTGAGTGGCACTTTCCACCTTAAAGCAGGTGGATAGATTTTCTCTTCGGCTGCTGGAACCACACATGGCCTAGAAATTGCAATATACTTCCACAAATAACTACAAGTTTTTCTTCCTTTTTGGGTTTTTCAGTTGGCTCAGGATCATTTGCATACATCCATTTTCATGTGCTTGGTCTCAGTTTCATATGGGTTTAATCATAAATCCAATCCAACACATTTTCTATGTCCTATTGAAAAATAACTAATTCAGATGCATAAATGTTATACCAAAAAAAAAAAAAAGAAAAAAAAAGAAAAGAAAGGCATGGCAAATCTTAGAAATAGGTGTGTCACTGCATATGCACAGATTACTGGATCTGATGAGACATGTGTAACTGCATGGTTTCTTGATTTTTTTCTTGATTTTTTAAATCAAGAAACAAAGTCATAATTGAGTGGTTTGGTCACAAGTTAAGCCTCATCAAAAGAGCCCTGGTGGCACAGTGGTTAGAATGCAGTATTGTAGACAAACTCTGTCCAAAGCCAGCAGTTCAATCCTGACCCGGCTCAAGGTTGACTCAACCTTCCGTCCTTCTGAGGACCCAGAGTGTTGGGGGCAATATGCTGACAATGTAAACCACTTAGAGAGGGCTGTGAAGCACTGTGAGGCTGTATATAAGTCTAAGTGATCTTGCTCTTGCTATCAGAATATATAAGTAGTTTCATTTTCTATGGGGCTGGAGGATTTCAGTATCTGCAGGTTTGTCTGGAAGAACTCAAGTTCACAGAAGCCCTCAAAAACAATTTAGTCGTAGTTAGTTCACAATCACCACATGATGTAAATCACCCACTCAGTTTGATTTTTATTCTGCTCAAAATATTGTTTTGAGTCTGGAGATGGCTTAGGGTTTCTCACTATCACGGATGAATCACTATCCAATTAAGATTGGATTAATAGCTGCATCTTATTTCTGAAGGGATGGGGGGAATTAATGTCGATAGCTTGCTCAAAAGGGACCCCAGTAGATTCCAAGATGACTTTGAAATGTTGGGGATTGGTTCCATTAGTGATTCTATCTATACTCTCTTTGGTAACTGGGAAAAAGAGCCCATTAGAATGATAAACAGAACCATTCCAACCCTCTCTGACTCACTTTATAGATGACCCCATTCATTGCAATGCTTCCAATGATTTTGTGCTTAAAATCTCTCATGTTTGAGCCAGGTTAGATGCCCCTTTCAATGCAGAGTCAATTCCAGGGGTGTCTGGTAATTCCCTTTGGGTCCTAAGACTGGTTCAAGTTCTGTTTATTGTTCATGTGACTTGAATGTCATTCATTTCCATGGACTGAAATTGCTAGTAGAGTTGTAGAATAACCAGGAAATCTCAAATATATACATTCACACGCATTCAAAAAGAGATATGTAAACAAATGGAAAGTAGCACGTCCCTATAGCCTCACCTGTGAAGAATCAAAGAGCAGCCTTTTCCTGTGAAGGTGAAACAGTTTGCTCTTCAAAGTGGTTTTTGAAGTTTCTGTAGGATGTTAATTTTCACATAGTTCAGATTGACTTCATGGTAGAGTATAGATCCAGACTGTCTTCTTGGTCACACTTTCTAAGGCAAGGGCAGAGACCTCTGTTGGTTCTTCTAGATCTCTCAGCAGCTTTTAGTGTCATTGATCATCTTTCAGGGATTACTTGAAAGATTTTGAAAAGGGGGTGTAGCCTTGCAAGGTCCATTTCTATTTCTAGGATAATTTTCAGATATTGAAGGCAGTACATTTTCAAAATAGGAAGTACAGTATAGTGTACCCCAGGACTCTATTATGTCCACAGTGCTTCTCAACATGGCCATAAAGCTGATGGAAGAGATGATAATGGGAGATCTGAATTCTGGGTCATTAATATGCACACAGATCTATTTTGGTGAGATGTCTTCAGAAAATAGTGCGGCTATCCTAAGGGCCTGCTTGTGATCAATAATGGATTGGATGGAGGATATTAAATCAGGGGTTTCAAAATCATGTTGTCACAGTGGTGTCACATGATGTATCATGACTTTTCTCCCCTTTGTTAAACCAGGCATAGGTGTGGCCAACACATGATGTTTCTGGCTCATAGGCTGCGAGTTTGACAGCCCTGTATTAAATGGAAATTTAATCCAGACAAGACAGTAGTGCTTACTCAGCTTCAAAGAGCAACAAAGATGATTAGGGGATTGGAGGCTAAAACATATGAAGGATGATTGCGGAAATTGGGTATGTCTAGTCTGATGAAAAGAAGGACTAGGGGAGACATGATAACAGTCTTCCAATATCTCAGGGTCTGCCACAAAGAAGAAGGAGTCAAGCTATTCTCCAATGCACCTGAGGGCAGTACAAGAAGCAATGGGTGGAAACTAATCAAGGAGAGAACCAACTTAGAACTAAGGAGAAATTTCCTGACAGTTAGAACAATTAATCAGTGGAACAACTTGCCTCCAGAGGTTATGAATGCTCCAACACTGGAAGTTTTTAAGAAGAGATTGGATAACCATTTGTCTGAAATAGTATATGGTTTCCTGCCAAGGCAGGGGGTTGGACTAGAAGACCTCCAAGGTCCCTTCCAACTCTGTTATTCTATTCGTTGTACAGCCATAAATCCTGAGAGGTGTTAGATCAACCTGATCTAAATGGGATTATATTGTTCCAGAAGAAATAAAGGTGCAATTTGGCCTGAATCTTTTTCAGATTTTCAGATTTCCTTGGATTTCCTGTTAAAAAAAATAGCTTTAGATGATATGCCAGTGCTGTCCATTCCTGGAAGAAAATTATCTCAAAAAGTACAAATGCTGATAATCTCCAGGATCAACAATTGTCATACACTTTATTTGAGGCTGCCCTCCTGCCAAATTTTGAAACTTCAGCTGATATGATACTTGGCAATTAATTTGGCTGGGAAGGTGCAAACGATAACAAAACAAAACAACATGTATCACATGTTGTGTTTAAAGCGTTTAATGTTTAAAGCTTAACATTGACTGCATATTTGTTTCTGGATGAAATACAAAGATCTAGTTATCACCTTGAAGATTTTTCATGGCTTAGACTTAGTATTTCATGGCTTAGGCTATTTGACAGAACATCTCCTTCTATCTATACCAACTTCCTCTTTTAATTGCGATCATCTGAGCAGGGTGCACAGGGTGACTGAACCAATTAATTCTTTTTACATAAAACATCTTGTACAAAAAAGAGTAACATTCTGATTTTCTTTTTATATACTGTATTACATTCATAGGTTAAACTAGATTTAGAAAAAATAGTAAGCATGGCTATGCAAACATATTTGGATGCTTGTATTTACTCATCCTTTTGCTGCTGTGTTCTTTTAACGCATTGTTGGCCAATTGTAAATTGATCACTTACCATTTTACTTGAGTGCTTAGTGACCAGAAAATGTATAAACGCTGTCTCTGCCAGAGTATCTGAAAGTGCATGAGCAGATCTAGAGAAAGGCTACAGGCAACAATTAGCCATCACAGTTGCTCCTGCTAATACTGCAGAAAATTGAAATGTTTGCCTCGCTGAGAATTGAAGAGCATTTTAGAAGTTTATCAAGAACTAAAACCGGGGCTGGGGTGGTGGGGTGATAACTCTGCCTCAAAATACTGTACTTTCAGTAGCCAGCAAATTCTGCTTTGTAGTGCTTTCAAGAGCATCTTTTTCTCAAAGCCATCCAAGATCAATGTGTCCTGCTGAAAAGAATGTTGGCAGTCTTGCATAACACAGGAGGAGACATTGTTCCATGTGACAATATCTTGGTGGCAAATGTTATCAGAAGAAGTAGGCTTGCAAATGACCCACACTAATCTGTAACACATCCAGAACTTTGTTCTGCTAAAACAGAGGTGTCAAACTTGATTTCATTGAGGGTCACATCAGGGTTGTGTTTGACTTTGGGGAGGTGGGGAGGCGTGGCCAGGATGGGTGTGGTCATCTCAATATCACTCATGTCAGGGTGCCTGTGGTGACACGAGTGCTCTGCCAGTGAAAATGGGCTCCTGAGCTCCATTTCCAGTTGCAATGGCCTCCTTCAACTCTCTGCCAGTGAAAAGAAAGTTTGGGAGCTCCAAAGCTCCATTTTCATTGGCAGACGCTCTGTGGATCAGTCCTTCACTGTTTTCAGGGCAGCCCCATGGACCTAAGATCTAAGCAACCCATGGGCCGGATCTGGCCCGCAAGCCTTGAGTTTGAGACCCCTGTGCTAAAGGACAATATTAAAGTCCACATATGAGAAATCAACCACCTAAACAGTTTCTTACTGTCCACTTGTATTTCTTTGGCCTTTAGGACACCCAAACAGTGCTGTTTTTGTTCTGTGTTCATCCAAACCCAATTAGTGAGTCATTCTGACTCTGCAATCTTTGGATCTATCAGCATTCCATATCGGGACTAACTAATCAAAGAAATCATTGACAATTCATTAAATGGTGATTTACTGTAATTTATAGGTTAGCTTTTGGGTGAATTGTTATTGAAACATTCTAGTAAAACATGATAATTTTTTAACTATCCATTCTTCCATATTACCACTCAAATATATCTGGTTATCCTCTAAGTAGGTTCTGATCAGTTTCAGTCAATTATGTTACTCATCCATTGGGCAAATGTTGGTACGTTGGTTTCTTGTGTCCTCAATTTCCAGAAGTAAAATGGAAAGGCTAATACCTAGACTATTATATTTCTGCTGCAGAGTTTTTCACACCACACACACACACACACACACATTTAGAATAATCCTGTAAAAGAAACCTGCTTTAATCCTGTAAAAGAAACCAGTCGAAAATACAGAACGACAGTTTGTTATTTTAAAAAGGATTATAAAGTAGCACTCATTTAAAGGTATTCGGTCTTTTTTTTTTTTGCTTGTATACCTTAAAGATTTGGTTTACAATATGATTTTAATTTATTTTTATTTTTCATTTAAATGAAACAAGCTTCTATAAAGTATAACCTACCAAGTATATTGCTCTAAATGTAAACAGAAACATTGATTTATAGTATAAGTGCAAGAGAATTTAAGCATCATCTTTCATTTATATGTCAGATCTTTGTTCTCCAACCAATATTGTTGTCAATATTTCTGTCAAGTACACTTTCCTCAACACCTGTTAGCAATGCTACAGGGCTTTTGTGCACACATGGCACCATATTGGAGCAATACAGATGATTTGGCATGATGCAAATAGCTAGGTAGACTTTATTTAATATGCTTAACATTATACTGAAGTTTGAGCTAAGTTGTCTTTTAAAACTAGGTCTGCAGCAATACAGCAAAGTTTCATATAGTCTTCAAACAGTGGAAAATTTGGGCTGTTAAGCCCATGTCACACTGAACCAATGGATGCAAAGAGGATGTAAAATGGACAAAAAAACCTTGCCATCTGTTGGTTAACGCGATGTATCCGTTCTGTACTCACTGCTTCCGTTTTGCTTCCTCTCTATCCGTCCAGCATCCGTTTATGGATGTTTCATCCGCTCCAAATGTTTTGGGCTGCCTAAAACTTTTGCACGGAAAATGTATCCAGTTCATCCGTTCTGCATCCGCTACGCATCCACTACGCATCCGTTAGGCATCCGCTATATCCACTTGGCGTCCGCTGCGAATCCACGCAACTCGCATCCGCCCAGACGCAGGGAGGAAGTGGAACAGATGCAGAACAGATGGTGAATGGATGCAGCACGGAAACAAAGCGTTTAAAGCGGAAAAAACGTTCGCAGAGGGGATCTATCTCAGATATTAAGGATGTCTAGAGGATGCATAGAGGATGCCTAGAGGATGCAAAGGGACACCTGTACTGCCTATAAAAAGGGGGAGCAACTCGTCTGCATCTCACTTTCAGATCAGCAGCCCACCTGTGCAGACCTCTGAAGCCTTCATCTGACTCTTCCTCTTCCACAGCATCCAGTCATGTCCACTGTGGATCGTACCACAGTCCTTTTGGCAGCCACCATCCTTCTGCAACAGTACGAAGCCATCTACAGGCTCTGTGAACTCTACTATGGGAAGAAAAAGAGGTGGCCAAGAAGCATCTGGGTCCGAAAATGGATCGGGAGAAGAGCAGAGTATGGAGTGTACAACAATCTGGTGGTGGAGCTCAGGAACGAAGACACTCGGGCATTCCAGAACTTCATGAGGATGCCTCCAGCCATGTTTGACGAAGTTGTGCAGCGCCTGACACCCAGGTTGACCAAGGCAAACACCAACTTCCGGCCAAGCCTGGAACCTGGGCTCAAAGTGGCACTCACTCTGCGCCACCTGGCCTCAGGGACCACGTACAGGAGCATGCAGTACGGCTGGAGGGTGCCACACAACACCATCAGCATTGTGGTCAGAGAAGTGGTGCAGGCCATCATCGAATAATACAAGGAGGAGCTCCTCCAGTGCCCCTCCACTGAAGAAGGTGGGAAGAAAGTTGCAGAGCACAGGTATCAGAGGTGGAACTTCCCCCACACCGTTGGAGCCATAGATGGCAAGCACGTGGCCTGCAAAGCTCCAGCCAAGTCGGGGTCCACTTATTTCAACTACAAGGGCTTCTTCAGCATCATCCTCTTGGCCATGGTCGATGCTGACTACAAGTTCATGTACATCGATGCTTCAGGCAACGGCTCATCTTCAGATGCCCAGGTATACAACCCCAGTCACCTCAAGGAGGGGCTGGAAGGCAACCTCATCATGGGCTTCCCAGATCCAGACCCCCTGCTCAACGACACACAACATGTGCCCTACTTCATCGTGGGGGATGACGCCTTCTCCCTCAGAACCTACCTCATGAAGCCATACACTTCCAGACTCCTCACCCGTGAAGAGAGGATCTTCAACTACAGGCTGTCCAGGGCAAGGCGGGTGGAGGAGAACGCCTTTGGCATCCTGGCCAACAGGTTTCAGGTCCTTCTCACCACCATGCAGCATCGCCCAGAGACCGTGAGGAGGATCATGGAAGCTTGCTGCATCCTGCACAATCTCATGCGCACCCGCTACCCAGTTTTGCAGAACAGGCTTGTGGACCGTCAACAAGGCAATGGGGACAAGGAGCCTGGTGAATGGACGCAAGGGTGAAACCTGATAGACACTCAGGATGTGCAAGGCCACAACAGAGCCTCACATAAAGGGAAGAAGCAGCGCAACCTCCTGAAACACTGGTACAACTCCTCAGCTGGAGTGGTGGAGTGGCAAGACAGGATGGTAGATGCTTAATGGATGCTTCCTTCAGCCTGTCTCATCACACGGATGAGATTGGGCCATGTATGTTGGGTGGGCCTACAATAAACAGGGCATTTAATAAAGAGTTGTGTTTATGTTGACATGTGTGGGTGATTGATTACATTATTATTGATTATAAAGGGCCATAGGTGCGGCACCTGGGAGGGTGGACCATACAGTCCCACTATGCTTGCACTGGAGGTTTATCTATCCCACAGCTATTAGCCATTCCAAAGGTATCCCTGCTCATTCCACAGGTATCCCTGCCCACCCCACTGCTATCTTAACCCATCCCACAAGCTTGCAAAGGCTTAAGCCAATTCTAAAAGTTTCCACCAAGACTTTATTAAAAAAAAGAAATGAAGCAAGTGTGTGAATCAAAGATAAACTTGATTAAACAACAAGCTGTAAAAAAAAAATTACCCAAGTCAACTGTCCAAATAAAGTCCACAGGTAGCCAGCTGGCCGGTCTCTTGCACTCTTCTTGGTCACTTGGAGGTGTGCCCAGTCTCAGGGGTGAAGGGTCCAGGTGCTGTGGTGGTGGGTGGTGCTGGAGTGCCTGGCCTCGAGAGTACAACAGGGGACGCTGTGTTTAGAAAGGTCTTGGACAGCTGGTTCAGCCCCGTGATGCTGAGAGGTCCTTCCTCCATGCCATGGGGTGTCAGCCCCAGTACTGATGACAGATGTACTGAGGCCGGGCTTGGCTGTGGGGTGGAGGAAGGAGTAGTGTAGTGGGGCTGTCTGCTCTACAGCTGGGTGAGGATTGGCGTGGGTGGCATCGCTGTCGTCGATGGCATCATTGTCGTGGGTGGCATCGGTGGCATCAATGGAACCGGTGGCAATGGTGTCGTCCGATGACTCTGTGCCTGGACTGGGAAGGGCTGCTGCCTGTGCTGCTGGACCTCCTGGTAGCCGTAGCCCTGGTAGGTGAGGGGCTGTGGGAAGCCTTGGAATGGGAGGGACATCACTTGGGGTGGAGGAGCAGGCCTGGACTAGGTGGGAGCAGGTTCCTCTGGATCTGGAGGGTTGTGAAGCAGCTTGGTGATCCTGTCCTTCACCACCTGGTACTGTGGATCCGCCATTTCCTTGAGGGTCTGGTTGACATAGGTAAGGAAGGGCTTGCGGTTGGAGGAGGAGGAGTCAGTGTTGACCAGCTGAGAGAGGAGATCTATGCTGGTGCGGATGGTGTCCCTGATCTCCAGCAGGACATTTTGGCTCTGCCCCTCCAGCTGTCCGGCTCTCTGCCTTTCTGCGGAGGCGGAGCTGGGGGTGGTGGATGCGGCTAAGAGCTTGGTGGACTCAATGTCTCCTTTCTCCCACTGCACCAGGGAGTCCTCTACACACTCCACCACGCTTACCACACCTGTCCACGGGTTCTCCACTGTGGCACGCTCCACAGAAACCTGCCTGGAGACAGGGACTGACTCTCGGCCGGAAAAGGACTGTGTGGCAGCAGGCTGCCTGAGAGAGAGGGTAGTGAGAGGGGCTGCTGGTGCTCCTGGGTGGCGGATCTCACCCTCCAGGAAGCTGCACCTGGCCATGACGTAGGTCTCTCTGTCTGTCAGCTTCACAGTGGCCTGGCCAGATTTCTTGAGGTGCAGCTTCCCGTACCAGGTGTGCATATGTTTCCACCAGCTGAGGAGCACCTCTGAAGTGTAACCATACTCTCTGCCCTCTCTCTCCAAGCAGCCTGCTTCCGCTTGGTGTCCCTGTTCAGCCGGTGTCCCTTCCGCCACAGATAGTCATTCTCTCTCAGCCACTCATCCTCGTGCATCTCCGCAATGGAGTATTGCCTCCTCTCCCGTTGTCGCACACGCCTCTTCCTCCCTTTGGCAGGACCAGATGGGCCCTCATTAGAGGGGCTCCCAGGTAGTAGGGCTGCTCCTCCACACCACCACCAGCAGCAGCACCAGCAGGATCATCATCATCATCATCATCATCATCATCATCATCATCATCATCATCATCCTCACCAGCAGGATCATAATCAGCATCATCATCCTTACCAGCAGGATCATAATCATCATCATCATCATCAGCAGCAGCAGCAGCAGCAGCAGCAGGACCAGCAGGACCAGGATCAGCAGCAGTAGAGTAAGCACCAGCAGGGCCAGCAAGTACAGGAGCACGAGCAGGACCAAGAGCACGAGCACGAGCAGGACCAGGAGCACGAGCGGGATGAGCAGGACAAGAAAGACCAGGAGGACGAGCAGGACGAGCAAGTCCAGGAGCACGAGCAGGTCGAGCAGTTCAAGCAGGACCAGGAGCAGCTTCAACAGAGTAAGCAACAGCAGAAGCCCCAGAACCAGCCGAAGCACCACCACCAGGAGCAGCTTCAGCAGAAGCCCCAGCACCAGCAGAGTCAGGGGCAGGGGGCGGGAGGTTGGCCCTGTCCCTCTTGCCAGGGATGGTGGCAGGTTGCTGAGGCTTTCGCTTCCTCCCCATGGTTGTAGGGTTGCTGGCTGGCAGGGAGGCTGGCAGGCACCAAGGCTGGCAGGAAGGCTGGCAGAAAGGCTGGCAGAAAGCCTGGCAGGAAGGCAGGCAGGCAAGCAGGCACCAAGGCTGGCTGGAAGGCAGGCTGGCAGGGCAGTCAAGGAACTCGAAGTGTCCAGCAGCAGGTCTTTCCTTGGAATGCTGGCCACGTGCAAGCTGCTTCCCTTTATATCCGGGGGGCTTATGTAATACTTTCCCCCCACATGCGCAATTAACTCTCAGCATCTGTTCCGCTTTTGCTGTGCATCCGCTAGGCTTCCGCTGTGCATCCGCTTTATCCGCTGTGCATCTGCTGTGCATCCGCTTCATCCGCTCGGTGTCCATTCTGCATCCGCTCTTTCCGTTCCACGTCCGCTTCGCTGAGGCCCCCCGGAATCCCTGCAGTTGCGCCATCCGCTCCCATCCGCTTCCATCCGCTTTGCATCCGCCCTGTGTCCTCCCCGCGTCCATGTTATCCGCTCCGGTTATGCAAATTTAAGCCCCTTTTGAGAGCGGATAACAACGGATGGAACATTTTGATCGTCCGTTGTGTCCGTTTTGCATCCGTTGGCCAGTGTGACATGGGCTTTAAAGATCCGACATATTTTATTTTATTTATGTTATTTAAATATTTTATCAAAATTAGGATACAGACTTTGGATTTTGGGACAGCAGAAAAGCAGCCAGAGAGGTCTTAGGCCATATCCATACATTTTCTTCATCTGGATGCAGTGATGGCCCACCATCCATTTCTAGAGGACATGTCCTTATGCCATTTTGTTGTTGTTTAGTTGCTAGGTCATGTCTGACTCTTTGTGACTCCATGGCCCATAGCATGCTAAGATATCCGGCATGGTTTCCCAGAGTTTGCTCAAATTCATGTTCACTGCATGAGCCACAATGGCACAGTGGTTAGAGTGCAGTACTACAGGCTATTTCTGCTGATTGCTGACTGCCTGCAATTTGGCAGTTCAAATCTCACCACGCACAAAGTTGAGTCATCCTTCCAACCTTCTGAGGCCAGTAAAATGAGGACCCAGATTGTTGGGGGCAATAGGCTGACCCTGTAAACCTCTTAGAGTGGGCTGTAAAGCATTATAAAGTGGTATATAAATCTAAGTTGTATTGCTACTGCTATCAATGACACTATCTAACCATCTTGTCTTCTGCCTGCCCCTTCAAAGCATAAGTTCTAGCTAAGTATCTACCCATAGCTGAGCCACGATGATATACAGTAGATTAAGATATTACACTATAAAAAATATGTTTTCCCTAATGTCATGGCTCAAGATGATGCATGTTGGACACATGGAAAAACATCAGGGAATTGGGCTAAAATGACATGGTTCATCCCCCAAACCCTGCATCTTCTAATGGTTTCTAGTGGGACTGCCTCCTACCATAAAATCCCTGATCTCCTTACCTATCCCACAGTTCTCTTTCAGCTGTCATGCAAACTAGATCAATGATGTCCATAGTTCATTCAATTGATGGTTTGGTTACAATTGTTCATTTCACATTCCTTGACTCAGTACAGTGCAGGTATATTGGGTGATGAGTGGAAAACTTAGATTCTTGTCCAGACACAATCATAGAAGCTCATGAAGTTATTTTGGATCAGTCACTTTCTTTTTGCCTAACCTATCTGTTATGGTTTATATTGTAATCGAGCAGACAAGTTCTTTTACACAGCAGAAAAATGGAAAAGTAGGGGAGAATACAATGTATATCCTCTTCAGCTCTGAAATGAACGGTAGAATATAAATAAAAAATAAAACACTGTAACGTATTGTTCAGAATTCTTAAAATGGTATATTTTTCAGATAATGCCTATTATGAACACATTTGTCTGCAAAGTCTGGTGATCCCAAAATTTTTCATCAAGTTTTAAATTGTTCATTGACTACAAACATTTATTAGATGAGCATAATTGAATAAATGCTACTTTAATGCTACTGCAAATAATAACAACAATAATGGAAGGTCCTTGGAGGTTGATATTGACCACTTTGGGGGACTCTGGTATAGTCTAAAACTAAAATTTGGCCTTTAGATTTCTTACTTTAAATTAGCATTTTAATTAGTTGATCGGTCCCTCACAATGGTTTCTCAAAATGTATGTCTATTGTGACGATATATATCAGAAAAAGAAAATAACCACGCATGCAGTCTTCCTATTGCTTCTTGAAGGACCCACTTAAGGAAATGTGGTGAGATGGTTGTGTTGGAACAACTTACTGCTGCCTCTACAGAATTGCATGCTGAGTCTGCCTAAACAGCAATACTGCACCAGCCAGTTGTGGGTGCATAAATGAAAGATCATTGCATAGAGAACCAAATGACAGAACTGCAGATCCTGGCATGGGATTGAAACCCAGTGAAGCAGATGTGTGGATTTGCCATTAACTCCATCTCATTTCACTCTTCCTCCCCTCCCTTCAATTTTCTCACAGAGTTATTCCACTTCTATAATTTAGCAATATTTGTTAGCCATTAACCTTGGCAACTGTTCAACATTGGGTGAAAAATATACTTTTCCCAAGCCTTTTGGAATCATCTCAGTGAAATAATTCTGTGGGATTGTTTCATTTTGAATGTACTTATACTTTATTATTTCTTCTTGTTGGGCATTTTGTGACCCTCCTCAAAAGATAAATGAGGGAAAAAACATACTGTAATTGCCTGGGGTTGATTCAACTGAGAGTCCTGACTCTGAGACTTCTGTTCTGGCAATGTAAGGATTATATGGGGAGCTCTGTTTAGCAAGCAGGCCTTCTATTTGACTGCAACTACCTGGCCTCTTATATAATACATTATTTAGTGGAAGGAGCATAAAAGAACTGCCTGAGGGACCATTGATGTTCTCCAAGAATGGTTGTTTTCTTGCAGATGTTTCATTGCCCAAACTAGGTACCTCTCATTTTAACCCCAAACTACAAATATTCTCACCCATCAAAAGAACTGCCAGTCTGAATGTACATCTGAAATCATTGTAAGGTTCTTTTAGATGTAGAATGATTTATGGTTTAAGTCATTATTATTTGGTGAATCTGTTCAGTTTTATGTGATAATGTAACGTTGGTTCTTATGGATTTGAGTTCATATCATAACATTGAACATCCATAAATGTCAGCTTTCTTGGAAATTTATTTGCTAGAGGGTGTGTTATTATCTCTCAGATATTCACAAAAAATATTGACAAGATCCTGGATCCAAGATGCATCACTGCTTCAAGAAAACAGGAAGTTTGCTTCAGACTGTTTGCTTCATACTGTTCATGCACTATGATCTCTTGGTCTACATAGTGATAAATGATACGTGATTGAGAATCCATTATCAAAAATGGAAGGAAACAATCAACTGCCTTGCATGAGATTATTATTGTTTTTTGAGGATATCAACTTTGTGATAATTAATGTTTCAACTTCCAAGCATATTTATAGAAATTCTGCCTCTAAAGAAGAATAAATTGCACAGGGCATATTTTGTTTTTGCCTTTGATCTAAGATCTTATGTCAAGCTTGAAAGCAATCAACACTTAACCTTTACTTACTCTTAAGGAGTACTAAGCAGAATAAGGCAAGTTAATTGGGACAAGCTGTATTAAGATAAGATTTTCCTCATAGAACTTTAGTCACTAGTGTAAAAATTGGTGACAGGCATTCACCTATAATGCAATGACAATGATTCAAAAATTGGCATGGATCATCAGCAAAAAAAAAAAAAAAAGGCAATCCCACAAAGTATACACAGAGCTATTCTGGAGGCATATGAAATAAGGATGCTTGAGAAATTCAACCTTTGTAGATACTTGTACAATGTGATCTAATTCAGTACATCTCAGATGCTTTGATATTCTTGGCTCACAGTGGTATGGAATGTGAATATAAAGCATTATATGAAAGAATACATGAAAGAAAATATATTTTGAATGTCATGTTTTGTTCAAAAGGAAGATTTTAAAATGCCCATTTAAATTACAAAGAATATTGCAATAAGCAGTAAAATTACAGAGAACACCTTATTTATCACAACATAAACTTTCATTTATCACCAAAGAGGGCTAAGCTTCGTGAGAGCTTAGATGGCAATATATTTGTTCCATAAATTCTACTTAGAATATTTAATGTACTAGTATACTTGACAATAAGATAGGAACAAACAGCTGGCCTATTCAGATTTTCTATTGACTCAGATCATTTCACTTCATTGTAACTTTACCAAAGAAAACTGTACACCTCCCTCCCTACCTCCCTCCCTCCCTTCCTTCCTTCTTTCCCCCTTCATTTTTCTCTCTCTCTTCCCCAGCTCCTACAGAGCAAATATTCTACAACTTACTGCAGTGCTAATCATAACTATGTTATACAGTAAGTTTGCCTGAAGCTAAGTTAAGCAGGCAGATTAAGACTGTAATATAGTATCAGGGCTCATAAATCAAGTGGGCTTGCAGATTTGCTTTCTCCTTCTTACAGTTCAGACAAGTCATAATTACACATCAGTAGGCATTGTGAGCCGAGGAATGAACTACAACATAATGCACAATAAACCCTGTCATATAAAGCAAACTGGATAAAATAACAGAAGCAATACTCCATTTTACATTTCACTCAAGAACTACATCATGTCATTGTGTAATGTTCTGATCAATCAAAAGCCCATCCATTTAGACAGATGTACTAGTCTAAAATGTAATGTAGAAGGATATGTTTTTGCTTTACAGTAATTATGGGCAACAGTGCATTGGGAAACACAACAGGTATAGTACATTACTTCACTACAAACATATGCCAAGGAGAAACGTTTGTTGAACACTAGGTGTATTTCCATCTTATTTTATAAGCCTCCAATAATTCAAAATGGAAAACCTCTGGACAACTTTCTTTCTGAATGCCCTGTAATTTTGTGGGGAACCCGGTTTGATTCTTTGTTATCATATAGTTATTTTCATCCAAGCTGTCTATGTGTCATTATAGGTTTTTAACCTACAATATATTGTCTTTGGATTTTATAAGTTTCTCAAATCTGCTTGATAATTTAAATACATTGTTTGCAACAAATAAGTTAAATATGTTGTTTGTGAAACCTCTCTGAATTTTTTATTTGATTTATTTCAATATTTTATTTTATTTTTATTTTTTAATAAAGAAAATAAATTCCTAATGATCGTGCCAATAAATGCAGGAGATAAATGATTGAGTTTGATATTCTCCCAAATGCTTCTGAGTAACAACATATTTGAAATAATATTCCTTTCTGGAATACATAGGAATCCTCAATGCTGAATAGAATAGCATTTATTATTATTTTAAAAATAATAATAACTATCTGTAAAGCTCTGAAGAGCTAGGAATATAAAAGTGCAAAGTGGGATGTATCAGAGCTCTTTTTGGTCAGAAAGATGTAGAAAATTTCCTTTTCCACATCTTTGTATGTCAATGTAAAATATGATATTCTTTGCCTCTGTGTATTTTCCTATTTGCTACCAAATCTTATACCAGTTTAAACAATTGCTTATTGTTTAAACTGGCATAAGATTTGGTAGCCAGGAGGAAAATACACAGAAGAAGTGAGAAAGGGAAGAATATTATTTCACAGGGGTTACAACTGAAAACCTCTGAATTAACTAACAGTATTTTGTTCAAGACTCATTGTGATTTTATATGTAGAAGCTGGGTCCTACAGAACAGTTTTACTCAATATTATACTTTCCATACAAGATGGTCTTCATCCCCCATAAGCCTTTGGGAATCTTTTCTGGAAGACCATGGAAGGATTGAAGAAGGCTGTTATAGGATATATAATGTGACTCATATTACTTGAACTTTAATACCATGTGAAACTGAAGCCTTATGCTGTTTCTACAGGAAAGCCAATAATTTCTCCAAAGGCTTAACTCTCTTGAAAATATTTTTTCTAACCCTATCCTATGGAGTACTGATGTGAAGAAGGATTAGGAAGATGTGCCAAATCCTATGATCTTCAAACATTGCATAATTAATTCATGGCCTCATTGTGTAATTAATTCATGGTGGCAATAGTCACCCATTTAGATGCTTTAAAGAAAGATTTGAACACATCCGTAATGCATAAATCTGTTAATAGCTAGTCAGCCTCAGGGCTAGATGGAGTCTCCATATTCAGAGAGAAGCAATTCTATTTCTTTCTTTATTTATTTGAAACAGTCATATCCAGTTTTTCTATTAGACCAAAAAAAAAAAAAAGATGCTTCTGAGTTTAGAACCAATTGTTTTTGATAATAGAGGCAAGTCCAGATGAAATTTGTTTTCTTGAAGCCTTGGAAGTATCTCTCTGGCCCCAACTGGAAGTAAGCTGGACTTTGTTCTGATGTTCTTGTACCAGTTTATATGATTAAATACCTGGAGACGAAAACACATGAAGAACGGTTGCAGGATTTGGGTTTGGTTAATCAAGAGAAAAAAAGGACTGGGGGGAACATGATAGGAGTATTCCAGTATTTGAGAGATGGCCAGAAAGAGGAGGAGGTCAACTTTTCACCAAAGCACCTGTAGGCAGGACAAGAAGCAATGGATAGAAGCTAATCAAGGAGACAAGCAATCTGGAACTGAGGAGAAACTTTCTAACAGTGAAGACAATGGAACAACTTGTCTTCAGAAGTTGTGGGTACTTTATCATTGGAGATTTTTAAAAAGACACTGGACAATCATTTGTCTAAAATGGAATAGGGTCTCCTGCTTGAGCAGAAGACCACCAAGGTCCCTTCCAGCTCTATTCTGATTGATCATTTATGATTTATCATTTATCATTTATCATAAATCATTTAATTACATTTATATCTTCTGAAAATTATATAATATATAATTTTATATAATATAGTCTAAAGAAATCATCAGTGATTTTTTTCTTATCATTGTCATGATTATTTTTATTTATTCAAATTAAGTGGGCCAATACTTACCGAACGTATACAAGCATCACAGGGTTCTCCTGTCACAGAATGATGATTATTCTTAACCTGAAGAAATATGTTTGAGGCGGGGAAAAAATATGCAGCTGTATCAAAATTGAAATCTTGACAGTATAAATCTGGAATGAAACAAAAACACTATTTCTGAAATATTTATGATCTACGTTTGTTGTCATAATTCAAAATGTAGGTTTTTTTATGTATCACCATGCTGTCATTCCATGTGTTTGCTGCCTAGTGGGAACCCCTACTTTACTATAAATTACTAAATAGTTTATTATTGAATGCTTAATAGTAAGAGTTTTTATATCTATTTCAGGGGTGAGGAGAGGGAAAAATATTACCCTCCCTCCTCTTTTGGGGGGACACAAATGAAGTCTTGGAATTCAGAGTAAACATGGTCAGAGATTAATACAAACTTGGGCAAACCTTTTTTTTTTTTTTTACTCTTGCATAAAACAACTACAAAAAGGGTCAGAGGTCCAATGTCTTCATGCAGAGACAGATCATGTTCTAGCTGGTACGGAGGAGGAAAACGCAGTAGGGTGTGCTTTAATGAATGGCTTATCATGTGGAACACATCATGTGATAATAGTAGTGCCAGTGCAAGAAGAAGGAAATGAAGCAACATAAAGAGGTTTAGTTAGGTTGTCTCTTGCTTAAAACATTCCATTTCAACAGTAGCAGATGAAGGGTGTTTATTAAAAATTCAGAGTAAATCTGAAGCAAGTTGAAAGCCTCCTTTGAATAGTTTTTAAGTTCATTGGAACTGCTATCTGTGGCCTTTCCTATAAACAAAAACATAGATACTTTGAGTTTCATATCTGCCAAATATCTATTACTTCTCTTTCCTATGTGTGTGTGTATATATATGTTTGTGTGTGTGTATAAATACACACACAAGTATATAGACACACCTAAATTCATGCTTCTTGCATTTCATAACAGAAACAAAGTGTAAGCATATTGCATGGTGGAAAACCACTATAGAATAAATTTGAGAAGGGACGTCATAATTTTATTTAATTTTGATTTAAACCAATAACCATTGGGACATATGGAAGTGATTTAATGTTCTCAGATTGCTTCTGTTGAATGTTAACATGCTACAAACATACAAACCTGCTTTATGCTACACCAGATGATTAATCCAACACATTCACTGTTACCTGCATTAAATTACCACAGATCACTTGGGGCAGTTTTTCACTGTAGTTGTTGCTGTAGATGCCAAGAAAGGTAAACAGTTAGTGTATCCTCCTTTTCCTTTTCCAATATCCAATAACCCTACTTAGGGCTAGAGTCTCTCCCTGATCCTTTTTATTCCCTTTGGCACAGAATAAGGAATGAACAGTATTGAATGATTTATTGAATGATCAATAAGGATGAATCAGAGCCACCTAGATCTATGGAATGTCCATATTTGGTTCTGAATGGTCTTGTTCTTAGGTGTGAATGGTCAATTCCACATCTGAAGGTCTAATTAAACTGATGTTACTCATCCCTATGCACAGGAAACTTCTCTGCTAGTAGTTAGTACCTGCTTGAAGTTAGGGTCAATATAATACAAGGGAGGTTGAATTTACTTTGCTTGGGTTTACATAAGGATTCTAGTCTCATTTCTCTTTAATTCTGCCCCCAGCTTCTGCCACTCCTTCTCCTATAGTTATACTTTCACAGATAGACCTGGTATGGAATTTGGAGATCCTTTTGGATTAATGGCTCCTGCCTGAAGATTTATAATGCCTGGATTGTATTTCAAGGAGGAAATCTAAAAGGAATAATATGGTACTATCGAAGTATTACATGCAAAAAAATGGGGGGAAAACTGGTTTAATTTCTGCCTTTAAAATGAAACTTGGCCAAATGTATAAAATGTTAGAACTCATATAGAACTAGGCATCTTCAAATAACCTGAAAGGATTGAAATTGATGAGATGTAGAAAACTATTTTCTAGAATGCAAACAAAGTTTAAATAGACAATCTTAAAATATTGTAATTATAACATGGCC
The DNA here is from genome assembly GCA_015471245.1 of Laticauda colubrina. Lineage (NCBI taxonomy): Eukaryota > Metazoa > Chordata > Lepidosauria > Squamata > Elapidae > Laticauda > Laticauda colubrina. The sequence continues at coordinate 284,269 of BLBF01000274.1, forward strand.
AAATGGGAGAAAAGCATAAATCCATGTAGAACAACAACATAAAGGCCCTGTCACACTGCCCAACGGACGCAAAACGTAAGTAAAAAGGACACAACGGATGAGAAAAATGTTCCATCCATTGTTATCCACTCTCAAAAGGGGCAAAAATTTGCATAACCAGAGCGGACAACACGGAAAGGAACGGACGCGGGGAGGACACAGAGCGGATGGAAAGCGGATGTGGAATGGAAGCCTAGTGGATGGAAGCGGATGGGAGCGGATGGCACATCCGCTAGGCTTCCGGGGGACCACAGCAAAGTGGACACAGAATGGATACAGCAGATGCAGAGCGGATGCACAGCAGATGAAGCGGATGCAGAGCGGAAGCCTAGCGGATGCACAGCGAAAGCCTAACGGATGCCGAGCGTTAATTGCGAATGCGGGGAGGATGCATTGCGTAAGCCCCGCAGATATAAAGGGAAGCAGCTCAGAAGCAGGTCACCATTCAGAGGAAAGACCTGCTACCGGATGGATTGACAGCCTTACCTGCCCTGCCTGCATGCCTGCCTGCAAGCCTTGCTACAAGCCTTGCTGCCAGTCTTGCTGTCTGCCTGCCTGCCAGCCTTGCTGCCAGCCTCCCTGCCAGCCTTGCTGCCTGCCTGCCTGCCAGCCTTGGTGCCTGCCTGCCAGCCAGCCTTCCTGCCAGCCTTGGTTCCTGCCAGCCTCCCTTCCAGCCAGCAACCCCACAACCATGAGGAAGAACAGAAAGCCTCAGCCATCTGCTGTCAGCCTTGGCAAGAGGGACGGGGCTACCATCCCGCCCCCTGGCCCTCACTCTACTTCTGCTGGGGCTTCTGTAGCACGGGCTGGCTCTTCTGGGGCTGGAGCTTCTGCTGCTTCTGCTTCTGGAGGAGCTGATGATGCTGCTTCTGGCGGTGGTGCTTCTGCTGGTGCTAACTCTGCTGATGCTGCACCCCAATGGTGCTTCAGACAAGCACTCCAGCACCAGCCACCTCCAGAGCACCTGGACCCTTCACCCCTGAGACTGAGCAACCAAGAGGAGTGCCAGAGACTGGCTGGCTGGCTACCTGTGGACTTTATTTGGACACTTGACTTGGGTCATTTTTCAAATAACCTGAAAGGATTGAAATTGATGAGATGTGGAAAACTATTTTCTAGAATGCAAACAAAGTTTAAATAGACAATCTTAAAATATTGTAATTATAACATGGCCAAATGGGAGAAAAGCATAAATCCATGTAGAACAACAACATAAAGGCCCTGTCACACTGCCCAACGGATGCAACACGTAAGTAAAAAGGACACAACGGATGAGAAAAAAGTTCCATCCATTGTTATCCACTCTCAAAAGGGGCAAAAATTTGCATAACCAGAGCGGACAACACGGAAAGGAACGGACGCGGGGAAGACGCAGAGCGGATGGAAAGCGGATGTGGAATGGAAGCCTAGTGGATGGAAGCGGATGGGAGCGGATGGCACATCCGCTAGGCTTCTGGGGGGCCACAGCAAAGCAGACGCAGAATGGATACAGCAGATGCAGAGCGGATGCACAGCGGATGAAGCGGATGCAAAGCGGAAGCCTAGCGGATGCACAGCGAAAGCCTAACAGATGCCGAGCGTTAATTGCGAATGCGGGGAGGATGCATTGCATAAGCCCCGCAGATATAAAGGGAAGCAGCTCAGAAGCAGGTCACCATTCAGAGGAAAGACCTGCTGCCGGATGGATTGACAGCCTTACCTGCCCTGCCTGTATGCCTGCCTGCAAGCCTTGCTACAAGCCTTGCTGCCAGTCTTGCTGTCTGCCTGCCTGCCAGCCTTGCTGCCAGCCTTGGGGCCTGCCTGCCTGCCAGCCTTGGTGCTTGCCTGCCTACAAGCCTTGGTGCCTGCCTGCCAGCCAGCCTTCCTGCCAGCCTTCCTGCCAGCCTTGGTTCCTGCCAGCCTCCCTTCCAGCCAGCAACCCCACAACCATGAGGAAGAACAGAAAGCCTCAGCCATCTGCTGTCAGCCCTGGCAAGAGGGACGGGGCTACCATCCCGCCCCCTGGCCCTCACTCTGCTTCTGCTGGGGCTTCTGTAGCACGGGCTTGCTCTTCTGGGGCTGGAGCTTCTGCTGCTTCTGCTTCTGGAGGAGCTGATGATGCTGCTTCTGGCGGTGGTGCTTCTGCTGGTGCTAAATCTGCTGATGCTTCACCCCAATGGTGCTTCAGACAAGCACTCCAGCACCAGCCACCTCCAGAGCACCTGGACCCTTCACCCCTGAGACTGAGCAACCAAGAGGAGTGCCAGAGACTGGCTGGCTGGCTACCTGTGGACTTTATTTGGACACTTGACTTGGGTCATTTTTCTTTTATAGCTTGTTGTTAATAAAGTCTATCTTTGATTCACACACTTGCCTCATTTCTTTTTTTTAATATAGTCTTGGTGGAAACTTTTAGAAATGTTTTCAGCCTTTGCATGTTTGTGGGATGGGTAGGGATAGCAGTGGGGTTGGCAGGGATACCTTTGGGATGGGTAATAGCTGTGGGATACATAAACCTCCAGTGCAAGCATAGTGGGACTGTATGGTCCACCCTCCCAGGTGCCACACCTATGGCCCTTTATAATCAATAACAATTTAATCATTGATCCACACATGTCAACATAAACACAACTCTTTATTAAATGCCCTGTTCATTGTAGGGCCACCCAACATACATGGCCCAATCTCATCCATGTGATGAGACAGGCTGAAGGAAGCATCCATTAAGCATCTATCATCCTGTCTTGCCACTCCACTGCTCCAGCTGGGGAGTTGCACCAGTGTTTCAGGAGGTTGCGCTGCTTCTTCCCTTTATGTGAGGCTCTGTTGGGGCCTTGCACATCCTGAGTGTCGATCAGGTTTCGCCCTTGCCTCCATTCCCCAGGCTCCATGTCCCCATTGCCTTGTTGGAGGTCCATGAGCCTGTTCTGCAAGACTGGGTAGTGGGTGCGCATGAGATTGTGCAGGATGCAGCAAGCTTCCACGATCCTCCTCATGGTCTCTGGGCGATGCTGCATGGTGGTGAGAAGTATTTGGAACCTGTTGGCCAGGATGCCAAAGGCGTTCTCCTCCACCCACCTTGCCCTGGACAGCCTGTAGTTGAAGATCCTCTCTTCACGGGTAAGGAGTCTGGAGGTGTAGGGCTTCATGAGGTAGGTTCTGAGGGAGAAGATACACACGGAACTTTATGCAATTGGCTGTTTTCTTGATCCAGCTCAGAATCTGATTTGAATGAAATATGGCGAAAGCTTTGAAAAAGTCATTTAAGGATAGTTTGGAAGATATAAAAGATCCGTGTGTATTTAAAAGAGAAAATAATGGAACGGTGTCATTATTATTGTTATTCACTGATGATATTGCTTTAATAACTAAAACTGATAATGAGGCTAATGAGATAATATCATTATTAGCCAAAAAGATAAAAATAAAGCATCTAGGTGAAATTAAAAGATATCTAGGATTGACAATAAATAAAACAAATCATGGTTTTAAAATATCTCAAGAAGATAAAATTTGCCAATTACTTAAAAATTATAAGATGGAACTTTGTAAACCGGCAAAGACTCCAATGAGTCAAGAAGTTTGCCAAATTAATGATCAAAGTCCAAAGTTTGATAAGTCCATATGTCAATCTTTGATTGGTAGCTTATCATATATAAGCAATTGGTCAAGGCCAGATATTGCTTATAGTGTAAATCAGCTGGCACGTTTTAATTCAGATCCAAAAGAATATCATTGGACATCTTTAAAACGAATATTGAGATATCTGAAGGGAACTATAAACCATGCATTATATATAGAGCCAAAGGGTGATTTGAGTCTTAGTGCTTATGCAGATGCAAGTTTTGCAACTGATATAAACACTAGAAAATCAACATCTGGTATGGCTATATTATTTGGTAAGACACTGATAGGATGGAGGTCAATCAGACAACAGCATATTAGCTTATCTACAATGGAAGCTGAATTTTCATGTCTGTCATTATTATGCACTGATTTGATTTTTTACAAACAGTTGTTGTTGGACATGGGAATAACAATAAAAGATTCCATTATGGTATATGAAGATAACCAATCAGCTATAAAGTTAGCTACTAGTATTGCTGTAAAAACTAGATCAAAACATACTGACCTAAGATATTTGAATGTAAGAGAAGCAGTGAAGAATAAACTGATAAGATTGGAATACTGCATGTCAGAGGAAAACATAGCAGACCAATTTACAAAGGCTCAAGGAGCAACTAAGTTTAAAGAAAGTTGCGAAAAATATAATTTAAAAATGTAAATGATTCATAGTTATTATTGTAACCTAAAATGGGGAGAATGTTAGGGATAACATTGTTCACCCTAACTGTTTTAGGTGAAATACTAACTATGAATCATAGTTAATGTATGCAGCTTTAAATGTAAAATAGCAATTGTGGGTGTGGTTATGAAAACCATATAAAAGTAGGAAGGCTACAGCTTGCTCGCTCTCTCTCTGGCTTTGATGATCCCTGATTACTGCTTGGAAGCAAGACTGCATTGCTTGAATGGGAGGGACAACAACGGACTGATTTATGTGAACTGACAATAGGATATTCTACATGGACTTTGCTAACTGAATATCCCTGAATGGACTGACTATATGGTAAATGAATATTGGACTGTTTTTGACTATGCTATAAACTTATACTGGAATAAAATATATTCTTGATAGCACAAGCGTATCTGTTATTTTTACTGTATGTTAATAAACATACAAGCTTAGCTCACTCATTTATCTGTGTGCCTATCTGACTAACGCTGCACATTCTGTTTAGCTTGTCTACCTAACCCTGGTTGGGGAACCCAGGCTCAACAGGCGTCATCCCCCACGATGAAGTAGGGCACATCTTGCGTGTCGTTGGGCAGTGGGCCTGGATCTGGGAAGCCCACGATGAGGTTTCGTTCCAGCCCCTCCTTGAGGTCACTGGAGTTGTATACCTGGGCATCTGAAGCTGACCCGTTGCCTGAAGCATCGATGTACATGAACTTGTAGTCAGCATCGACCATAGCGAAGAGGATGATGCTGAAGAAGCCCTTGTAGTTGTGAAATAAGTGGACCCCGACTTGGCTGGAGCTTTGCAGGCCATGTGCTTGCCATCTATGGCTCCAACGGTGTGGGGGAAGTTCCACCTCTGATACCACTGCTCTGCAACTTTCTTCCATCCTTCTTCAGTGGTGGGGCACTGGAGGAGCTCCTCCATGTTTTCTTCGATGATGGCCTGCACCACTTCTCTGACCACAATGCTGATGGTGTTGTGTGTCACCCTCCAGCCGTACTGCATGCTCCTGTACGTGGTCCCTGAGGCCAGGTGGCGCAGAGTCAGTGCCACCTTGAGCCCAGGGTCCAGGCAGCCACTGCACAAATTTGTGAAACATGGCTGGAGGCATCCTCATGAAGTTTTGGAATGTACAAGTGTCTTCGTTCCTGAGCTCCACCATCAGCTTGTTGTACAGTCCGTACTCTGCTCTTCTCCCAATCCATCTTCGGACCCAGACGCTTCTTGGCCACCTCCTTTTCTTCCCGTAGTAGAGTTCACAGAACCTGTAGATGGCTTCGCACTGTTGCAGAACGACGGTGGCTGCCAAAAGGACTTTGTTACGATCCATGGTGGACATGACTGGATGCTGTGGAAGAGGAAGAGTCAGATGAAGGCTGCAGAGGTCTGCACAGCTGGGCTGCTGGTCTGAAAGTGAGATCCAGATGAGTTGCTCCCCCTTTTTATAGGCAGTATTGGTTTTCCCCTATGTGTCCCTTTGCATCCTCTAGACATCCTCTAGACATCCTTAATATCCGAGATAGGTCCCCTCTGCGGACGTTTTTTCCATTTTAAATGCTTTCTTTGTGAGCTGCATCCGCTTTCATCCATTCTGCATCTGTTCTGCATCCGTTCTGCATCCGTTCCGCGTCCGTTCCGCTTCCTCCCTGCGTCCGTTTACCGCTGGAGCAGATCAAGTTGCGCGGATGCGTAGCGGATGCCTAGTGGATATAGCGGATGCGTAACGGATGCAGAACGGACAAATTGGATACATTTTCTGTGCAAAAGTTTTGAGCAGCTCAAAACCCTCTGAGCGGATGAAACGTCAATAGACGGATGCTGGACAGATAAAGAGGAAGCAAAACGTATGCAGTGAGTACAAAACGGAAGTATCACGTTAACCATCGGATGGCAGGTGTTTTTCTCCGTTTTACATCCTCTTTCCATCCGTTGGTGCAGTGTGACAGGGGCTTAAAATTATTATTTGTAATAAGAATTGTTTTCCTTAACCAGACTTTAAATTCTTATATTTATTCTAATATGCTTATAATTTTATTGGTATTTCACTGAGATATTTAACATTTAGCAGAGCAAATTGGTGTGAGATAACTTTCTTTTTCATTATCTCCTTGTTAAAAAAATGTTTTAATGAGGTAAATAAGCTGATGAATTTCCTTCCTAAAAAGAGATATCATTGCCAAATAATTAATACAGTGTTAATTTCTTGCAATATACATTGGTCTCTTTAGTGTACTGAATAGTACACTACAATAGTACACTATTATAGTGTACTATAATAGTACACTAATAGTACACAATAGGAATAAAGTCCTATTGTTACTTATCTCCCATCCAATGGAAGATAAGCAGGCATGGAAAGAAGTGAATTCTTGGAAAAGAAATATATTTTAAAAATATGCATTGTGAATAGCTTTGATGGGAGATGTTTGTTTTGGCCCTAGTACTGATAATCATCTGTCTGTCTAATCCTAATGATTATTCTCATTCCTTCAAATATGAGCGCTCCTCAAATATATTAGATATAGCTGTGGTGGCATAGTGATTAGAGTGCAGTATTGCCGGCTACTTCTGCTGACTGCCAGCTGCCTGAAATTTGGTAGTTTGAATCTCACCAGGATCCAGGTTGACTCATCCTTCCACCCTTCTAAGGTGGGTAAAATGAAGACCCAGATTGTTGGGGGCAATATGTTGACTCTGTAAAGTGTTTAGAGAGGACTTTAAAGCATGTGAAGTGGTATATAAGTCTAAATGTTATTGCTAAGTGCTACAGTAGCTAGGAAACTTGAAATAAAATAGCCTACCTGAATGAATGTATATTAAGGTAGATTGGTCCATAACAGCTGGAAAAAAAAAAACTACTTTTACACTGTGGACAGAAAAGGTTAAAAAAAAAAAAAACACCCAGTGAATGATCCAAATATGTATGTAATTTGCAATTCATTTCCCTCAATATTTTTTTCTTATTTTATTGGACCTAATATTGCAAAGACAGAAGTGGAAGCTGAACAAGCAGGATCCAATTAATCGAGGACCAATATACCATGCTCCAATTTCACCTTTTGTTTTTGTTTGTTTTTAAATGGGAGCCTATGAAGAACACAAAAAAAGTTTGACCATTCCAGTTTAGAAAACATTGGTAAGGTTCAGCTACCTCTGAATTTGTCCTTTCAGTTACCAATTTTAAAATGTGAGAAAGGAAAACTGAACCATCATTAAATTGAACTGATAGAAAAAGATCCCAAAGAAATAGAAACAACAGGAGGAAAGAAATGAAGAAAAAAATAGTTGTGGAATGTATGTCCAGGTACATTACAATTTTACATACATCAAGATACATTTAGTTGAAGGATCTTTACTCCTTTATAATAACTCAAAATGGCTGGAGCAAAAGAAGAATAACTTTCATCAGTAGAAGGGTAGAGAATGAAAATTTCATAAAGCATCATGGCTTTTCTTATGACAGAACAAACCTCTTAGTTAATTCCTTCCTTCCAGACCTTGGTTATTTTTCTCAGCTCCAGCCAGATTTCAATTTTCACCTTGGGACTTTTGGAAGCCCAGGGGCTGTAGCCTGAATGAAACATCCCCTATCCCCCATTGACAAAAATGTGACTTTTCCCGTCTTTCATTGGATCCTGCTACATAATTATTTTATTGCAAGGCAAATCTTTTGTCTCAATTTTCTTCAGCAATTGGGTGGGAAATGTGTGGAAATAAAGTCCCAAAGTGAGATAATTTCTAAGGAATTGGGAGAAGCTACTGATTACCCCTGATGTATTGATACAACACTTTTTCAAAAGGAAATAACATGATTGAATTCTCCAAGAAAAACTGTTTCTTAATGTAGGCCACAAAAAGAAAGCAAAATAATACTATAGAGCTAGGTTTGGGAGATTAGAAATTTACCAGTGAATTGTTTTCAAACATAAAAAAATGAGATGGGGAGAAGAGAGAAATTTCTATCTTCATCTATGTAAAGTAAGGTAACTACATTAAAAATTGGTTATACATTCACTTATTATCCCTCAAAAAAATGACCCAAATCCCAGGCAATGTATATATTGCTTCATTTTACAATGAAAGAGTCAAGCATGTTTCTGAAAGTTCTGTACACAAATTTCTCTCCAAATAACAATATTGGGGGCAGTGGGATTTACATGGGGGAAATAGTCAAATGTTGGATATTTTTCCTGAAAAAATTGGCAGAAGATTCTTCAAAGAACATGAGAGCGTAGGTCTGGAAAAGTCCAGATAACTACCTAAGAAATAGATCATCTTCCTACAAGGAGAAAAAAATTCTTTGGTACAAGTATATGCAGCTAGAAAAGTAGGAAGCCTCTGTTTTACTTGTAAGTCCAGTTGTAACAATCCTAGACAATAAGATAACAAAAAACAGTTTTCCCTTCCAATTCTGAAATCATAGTGGTAAGGTTTAAATTCTGGCATCCGATGGCATTGGTACTAGATCACTGTGTGTTATTTTAGAGGAAAGGGGAGGATCTAAGACCATACCCCAAATGTGAAGTTTCACCCTGTTTACAATAGCTGTCCAATGCCCCACCCCAGACTTAATTTTATTCCATGGTTCAGGCTGAGTTGCACAGCAGGCACCAGCATTTCCCCAGCAAAGGCAATCTGAAGTGAGAAGACTAACATGCTGCCTGTGCAGGTAGAGGCCTGCATAATGGAGCTGTGAGATTTTGAAAGAAGTGTTCTATTTAACAACTTTTTCAAGCATGGAGTGAAAGACATAATGCAGGCAGTGTAATTGGAGTGGGAGAATGAAACATTAAACATGTACCAAAAGGATTAGAGAAGATGATTTGGGGAGTTATTAAATTTTGGCTCACTTATCTATCAGTCTTGTCTGGGGATCAAAAAACAACAACAACAACAAGACAACAACTAGCACACGTATATACACACACACTTGCATTTTAAAGTTCTTTGCCAAGAAAGAAGATAAAAATATTATTATTTGCCTAGAAGTATTCAAACCTTGTTAAAATAGATAACTTGAAGAAGAAAAACATGAATTATTATGTGACATTATGCTCTGGAAGATCTCTTCCTTTGTTTAATTTCTTCATTTTTATAGAGCTTTGAATTCTGGAAATCACGTAATTGTGCTGGGGACTGAAACCATGTTCTACATCAGATGAACTTGCTGCCAAAAATGCCTTCATAAGCCTTCTCACCACTACTGTGTGGTTCGAAAAACAGTAAACTGAACACTGGAAAGATGTTAACCTTCATTTTTGTATACCTTACTCTTTTAGAAAGAGTTCACAAGGCAGCTTTGTTATTTGTGGTCAGGTAGTCTCAAGGAACACTCTACTGTGCAAAAGTAGAGTAGAGTAGAGTAGAGTAGAGTAGAGTAGAGTAGAGTAGAGTAGAGTAGAGTAGA
>BLBF01000274.1:294007-319146 GCA_015471245.1 Laticauda colubrina
TAGAATAGAATAGAATAGAATAGAATAGAATAGAATAGAATAGAATAGAATAGAATAGAATAGAATCTTGGAGGTCTTCTAGTTTAACCCCCTGCTTATGCAGGAAACCCTATTCCATTTCAGACAAATGGTTATCCTATCTCTTCTTTAAAACTTCCAGTGTTGGAGCATTCAGAACTTCTGAAAGAAAGTTGTTCCACTGATGAATTGTTTTAATTGTTAGGAAATTTCTTCTTATTTCTAGGTTGCTTCTCTCCTTGATTAGTTTCCATCCTTTGCTTCTTGTCTTGCCCTCAGGTGCTTTGGAGAATAGCTTGACTCCCTCTCCTTTGTGGCAACCCCTGAGATGTTGGAACATTGGTATCATGTCACCCCAGTCCTTCTTTTCATCAAACCAGACATACCTAATTCCAGCAACCATTCTTTATATGTCCCCTAATCTTTGTTGCTCTTCTCTACACTCCTTCTAGAGTTTCAACATCTTTTTTACATTGTGGTGACCAAAACTGGATGCAGTATTCCACATGTGACCTTACCAAGGCATTATAAAGTAGCATTACTACTTCACATGATCTTGATTCTATTCCTCTGTTTATGCAGCGTAGAACTGTGTTGACTTTTTTGGCCACTCCAGCACACTGCTGTCTCATATTTAAATGATTGTCCACTAGGACTCCAAGATCCCTCTCACAGTTACTACTATTGAGTGAGATACCTCAAAGCCATTCTCTCTGTAGTTCAAAATCCACAAAGTTTGGTAGTTAGAGCATCAGGCTAGAAACTGAGATAATTATGATTCTTAGACTCCCTTAGTCACAAAGTCAGCTGCATGACCTTTTGCCAATCACTCTCTCTCTCTGCCCTATGAAAACAGCAATGACAAACTACTTCTGAAAAAAAACATGCTAATAAAACTTTTGGGAATTGCCCATGCCATTTCCCAAAATCAAAAAAACAATTGAATGGATGAGAATTTTTTTTTGGTGTCATAAGATTCCTTGTTATAAATAAAATATTGTCACCTTTTCTTATCTTTGCCCTTCTCTGCAGGAATATAGAGAGATCTGAGGAATTCAGACTGAGAACTCAGATATCCAACTAATGCAGACACTGAAATATCATCCCTTTCCATCACAATGCAAATTTTCCTTGAGTCAATTGGTGGCTGATTACCTGGTGGGTCATTTTTTATCTCTACAAGAAGCCCTTGACTTATAACAGTTCATTTAGTGACCATTCAAAATTACAATGACACTGCAAAAAAGTGACTTATAACTGTTTTTCACACTTATGACCATTGTAGCATCCTCATGATTACAAGATTGAAATCTGGGCAAGTGACTCATATTTATGATGGTTGCAATCATGTGATCACCTTTTGATGCAGTATGCAGTGTGATCCATCCCATAATTGGGTAACCAGATAGACCTGTCTCACCAGAAAAACACTTAATCTCTCCCCTGGTATAACCAACAAAGCAAGGAGAGTCTGTGGCTTAGAGGTTAATACATCTATCTAATATATGCAAATGACCTGGGTTCGAATCCCAAAGTATATGGCTAGCTGATGAGAGATAAATAGCTTGAAATAGATCGATAATAGTCTCCCTTTATTTCTTTGTCGACATACATAAATTCAACACAATGTGGAATTAATAAGAAATTTCCTAACAGTGAGGATAATTAACCAGTGGATCAGCTTGCCTTCAGAAGTTGTAGATGCTCCATCACTGGAGGTTTTTAAGAAAAGATGGGAGAGCCACCTATCTGAAATGGTAGAAAGTCTCCTGCTTGAGATAGAAAATCTCCAAGGTCCTTTCCAGCTCTATTCTGATTAATTTATTGCCATTTTTCCCCATTCAACAGCATCTCGTCATAAATAATATAAGCAATTCAGTTCCCTCTGTCCCCAATTTTCTGCATGGACAGAAAATTGCTAAATTTCTGATTGCCAGATTCTTTTGAAAACAAGATGATCCTGAGCCATTTAATGTGCTGGCACTTTTAGTCATTACATTGCTAAGCTTAGCTAATGGGCAGTTCGGGACTAAAAGGCAGCTGGGATTTGCAAAATTTTTCCTCCTTTTGCCTCACAGCTACTTCCCAGGGAATTTGACTGCTGGTTGTAGGTTCCGTATTGGAGAACATGAGACAGAAACCATATGGTTCTGTGGCATGAAATGTGTTCTGTCAAAAAAAATCCTTCTTGAGGCTAACAGGCACTTTTTTTTTTGCAACCACAATGGCTTCTCAACTCCAGAAAATACAGAGGCACTTGAGGGTTGTTTTCCCTTTGTCTGGGTAGATAAATTTATCAAAGAAGGCTTTACAAACTTCCCACATCCTGCGCACTTGGGAAGCATCACTGACCCACCTCCTTGCCATGTTTGGTTAACAGTAAATAAAAGCAAGAACCTCCACAGTGCCTTGTGTGTAGTCTTTGTAGCATGTTAGCAACCTACAAGAACTCGAGAAAGAAGAATACATCTGTGGATGAGATATAGTCACTCTTTATTCTTGTCAGCAGGCTTTGCTTTTGACTCCTTGGATCAATATTAGCCCTGCATTGGTTACTATGGGAATGAAGCTTTTCACTCAATAAACCTCAAGTTCCTTTTAAAACAAAGGTGAGCAAAATATTTTTAAAAGAAGGCTTTATCTATTTTGTGCCTTGCGGGACTCTGTAACCCTCACTTTAAAGGTACTTAGACACTTTGAAATGTAGAATATTATGATCTTGCTTTGGGCAAGTAAAGACTTAAACCCACTTGTTTATCCTAGAAATCAATGCCAAATTCATGAAGAAATCTATAGCCTCTGTGTGCTCAGCCAGCACATTTGAGTCCACTGCACCTATGAGTACCATGCTGTTGTCTCTTTTCCCTACCCGCCAAAAGATGACATAATTGAGTGGAAGGTCTGTCAGTCAGTCAGTCAGTCCATCTGTCTATCTCTACCTTTTATCATCTCTGTCTCTGTCTCTCTCTCTCATCTATGTAAATGTGTGTGAGCAATTAAAAAAACCCAAACCAGCGAAAACCACATCACACCAAACATTCACTCCAAATCTACAGTAAATTTTTACCACACCAAGATGCCTCAAATATATGCAAACAAATGATACACCTCTTTTTGTTTGTTGCTGCCTATCATAATTCATTATTTTTGTTTTATTCTTTTTTCCTTTAATTGATTATTTTCTTGTTTGTAAAGGTTCTCTTCTTTTATTTCATACAGTAATCAGAAATACCTGGGAATTTGCACAGTTGTGGAACCCCTTCTGTTCTTTGTGATGGCAATCACATCCCTTTTTTTTGTCGGGTTTCAAGAGTTTGAAAGATGCCACTTCTGGGTTGAAAGTGGTTATGCAATGGAAAGCTGCCTTTGTTGTTGAAGCTGTGTTTCCATTTTTTTTTTTTTGTAACTTTTTAAATTACATTTTTGGTAGTAATGTTACTATGTAACTAATTTTCAGGTATTTTGCTTTTCGGAGGATGAGAAGCACTTGTATGTATTTGGGTATTTTTAATGCAGAGGTCTCCAAACTTGGCAATTTTAAGACTTTAAGGATGTTTGGCTGAGGAATTCTGGGAGCTGAAGTCCTTAAGTCTTAAAGTTGCCAAAACTGGAGAGACCTGATTTAACAATACAAGGATCAAAAGTTATCTAGATTTTGGCTGATGCTTCCAGAGAAAGCCCACATTTCTCTCTGACCACTAAAACAAATATAATATAACATAACACTGAGAGATTGTTATAAACAATTTTGCTTGTTTTTAAGGATTGGATTCTACTGAACATATCAAACCAGTCTGCTTCAGACTTACTCTGTTATGTGACAGACTAACAAGAGAGAAGGTTTCCTTGTGATATAATTCAGACTGACAGAGGATTCTGAATATAAAGGGCCTGTCGCATAGGCTGACGGATGCAAAATGTATGTAAAAAGGACAAAGCGGATGAGAAAATATTCAATCCGTTGTTATCCGCTCTCAAAAGTGCCCCGAATTTGCATAAGCAGAGCGGACAACAACAGAAAGGAATGGACGTGGGGAGGACGTAGCAAGGATGTTAAGCGGATGCTCCACGGAAGCCTAGCAGATGGAAGTGGATGAAAGTGGATGGCACATCTGCAGGGCTTCCGGGGGAGCACAGCGAAGTGGACACGCAACGGAAGGAACGAATGCAGAGTGGATGCCTAGTGGATACAGCAGATGCATCACGGAAGCCTAGCGGATGCCTAGCGGATGCAAAGCATTCACTGCGCATGCGGGGAGGATGCATTGTGTCAGCCCCATGGATATAAAGGGATGCAGCTCGCAAGCAGGTCACCATTCAGAGGAAAGACCTGCTGCCAGACACAGATCCAGCCAGCCAAAAACCATGGGGAAGAAGAGGAAGCCTGTGCCATCTGCTGCCAGCCCTGGCAATAAGGACAGGGCCACCATCCCACCCCCTGGCCCTGACTCTGCTTCTGCTTGGCTTCTGCTGCTTGGGATGACTCTTCTGGTGCTGGAGCTTCTGCTGGCGCTGCTCCTGGTGCTGGGGCTTCTGCTGGGGCTGCTCCTGGTGCTGGGGCTTCTGTTGGGGCTTACTCTGCTGGCGCTGCTCCTGGTCCTGGTGCTTCTGCTAGTGCTTATTCTGCTGGTGCTGGTGCTTCTGCTGGTGCTTACTCTGCTGGCACTGCTCCTGGTGCTGGTGCTTTTGCTGGTGCTTACTCTGCTGGCGCTCCTGGTGCTGGTGCTTCTGCTGGTGCTTACTCTGCTGGCGCTGCTCCTGGAGCTGGAGCTTCTGCTGGTGCTTACTCTGCTGGTGCTGCTCCTGGTCCTGCTGGTCCTGCTGGTGCTGCTGGTGCTCCTGGTCCTGCTGGTGCTGCTGGTGCTTACTCTGCTGCTGCTGATCCTGGTGCTGCTGATCCTGCTGGTGCTGCTGGTGCTTACTCTGCTGCTGCTGATCCTGGTGCTGCTGGTCCTGCTGGTGCTGCTGGTTCTTACTCTGCTGATGATGATCCTGGTGCTGCTGGTGCTGCTGGTGCTGCTGGTGCTGCCAGTGCTGCTGGTGCTGCTGGTCCTGCTTTTGCTGCTACTGTTGTTGTTGCTACTGCTGCTGGTGGTGGTGTGGTGGAGCAGCCCCTAGAACCTTGAAGCCCCTCTGATGAGGACCCAGATGGCCCTGCCAGAGGGAGGAAGAGGCATACGCATGAACGGGAGAGGAGGAAATACTCGATTGAAGAGGAACATGAGGATGAGGTGCTCGAATGGCTGAGGGAGAACGAGTATCTATGGTGGAAGGGACACAGGCTCTATCGAGATACCAAAAGGAAGCAGGCTGTTGGAGAGAGAAGGTGGAGACCCTGGGCTAAACTTCGGAGGTGCTCCTCGGCTGGTGGAAGCACATGTACACCTGGTACGGGAAGCTGCACCTCAAGAAATCTGACCAGGCCACAGTCAAGTGGACGGACCGGGAGACCTACGTAATGGCCAAGTGCAGCTTCTTGGAAGGTGAGATCCGCCACCGAGGAGCAGCCCCTCTCACAACCCTCTCTCTCAGGCAGCCCACAGAGAGCCAGTCCTCTTCTGGCCAAGAGTCATCTCCTGTGTCCAGGCAGGTATCTGTGGAGCGTCCCATGATGGAGACCCCCCCGACAGCTGCACTCCCCATGGCGGAAAGCATGAAGGACCCCCTGATGCAGTGGGAGCAAGGAGAGGGCACTGCCACCAGAGACCAACCCATATCCACCCCCAGCTCCACCTCCACAGAAAGCAGGCAGAGAGTCAGACTGGAGGGGCAGAGCCAAACTGTCCTGCTGGAGATCAGGGACACCATCAAAAGCAGTGTAAATCTCCTCTCTCAGCTGGTACACACCGACATACCATCCTCAAACCGCAAGCCCTTCCTCACCGACGTCAACCAGACCCTCCTGGACATGTCCAAATTACAGTACCAGGTGATCAAGGACAGGATCAACGGTCTTCTGCACAACCCTCCAGACCCAGCTGAACCTGCTCCCACCCAGTCCAGGTCTGCTCCTCCACCCGAGGTGATGTCACTGCCCTTCCAAGGCTTTCCACAGGCCCTCACCTACCAAGGTTATGGCTACCAGAAGCTCCAGCAGCACAGGCAGCCCTTCCCAGTCCACACACAGGTTTATCGTACGCCACCAGTGCCACGGATGCCACTGATGCCAGCGATGCCACCGACACCACAGATGCCACCGACGCCACAGATGCCACCCAGGCCACAGATGCCACCCAGGCCTCACCTCGCTCACCTGCAGACCAGACAGCCCCACTACACTATTCCTTCCTCCACCCCACAGCCAAGCCCGGCCTCAGAACATCTGTCATTGGTCTTGGGACTGACACCCCATGTCCTGGAGGAAGGGGCTCTCAACATCACAGGATTGAGCCAGCTCTCTGAGAGCTTCCTCCACACACCATCCCCTGTTGTCTTCTTGGGGCCAGGCTCCTCAATGGCACCTCAGACTAGCACTCCAGCAGCAGCCACCTCCACAGCACCTGGACCCTTCACCCCTGAGACTATGGGCACGCCTCAGAGTGACTGAAAAGAGTGCCAGAGACTGGGTTGCTATCTGTTGACTTCATCTTTTCTTGGGACACTTTACTTGGGTCATTTTGCTTTTACAGTTTGTTATTAATAAAGATTATCTTTGCTTCACACACTTGCTTTAGTTCTTTTAGTCAATAAAGTCTTGGTAGAAAGTTTTAGAAATGGTTTAAGCCTTTGCATGCTTGTGGGATGGGTTAAGGTAGCAGTGGGATGGGCAGGGATACCTTTGGAATGGGTAATAGCTGTGGGATGGGCAGGGATGCCTGTGGGATGGGTAATAGCTGTGGGATGGGCAGGGATACCTGTGGGATGGGTAATAGCTGTGGGATAGATAAACCTCCAGTGCAAGCATAGTGGGACTGTATGGTCCACCCTCCCAGGTGCCACACCTATGGCTCTTTATTATCAATAACAATTTAATCATTCATCCACACATTTCATCATAAACACAACTCTTAATTAAATGCACTGTTCATTGTAGGACCACTCAACATACATGGCACAATCTCATCAATGTGATGAGACAGTCTTAAGGAAGCATCCATAAAGTATCTTTCATCCTGTCTTGCCATTCCACTGCTCCAGCTGGAGAGTTGCACCAGTGTTTCAGAAGGTTGCGCTGCTTCTTCCCTTCACGTGAAGCTCTGTTGGGGCCTTGCACATCCACAGTATCTATCAGGTTTCGCCCTTGCCTCCATTCACCAGGCTCCATGTCCCCATTGCCTTGTTGGAGGTCCATGAGCCTGTTCTGCAACACTGGGTAGCGGGTGCACATGAGATTGTGCAGGATGCAGCAAGCTTCCACGATGTTCCTCATGGTCTGTGGGCAATGCTGCATGGTGGTGAGAAGTACCTGGAACCTGTTGGCCAGGATGCCAAAGGCACCCACCTTGCCCTGGACAGCCTGTAGTTGAAGATCCTCTCTTCATGGGTGAGGCATCTGGAAGTGTAGGGCTTCATGAGGTAGGTTCTGAGGGAGAAGGCGTCATCCCCCACGATGAATTAGGGCACATCTTGTGTGTCGTTGGGCAGGGGGTCTGGATCTGGGAAGCCCATGATGAGGTTGAGTTCCAGCTGCTCCTTGAGGTGACTGGTGTTGTATACCTGGGCATCTGAAGCTGACCCGTTGCCTGAAGCATCGATGTACATGAACTTGTATTCAGCATCGACCATGGCGAAGAGGATGATGCTGAAGAAGCCCTTGTAGTTGTGATAAGTGGACCCTGACTTGGCTGGAGCTTTGCAGTCCCCGTGCTTCCCATCTATGGCTCCAAAGGTGTGGGGGTCACTTCTGATACCACTGCTCTGCAACTTTCTTCCAGCCTTCTTCAGTGGAGGGGCACTGGAGGAGCTCCTCCAGGTATTCTTCGATGATGGCCTGTACCACTTCTCTGACCACAATGCTGATGGTGTTGTGTGGCACCCTCCAGCCGTACTGCATGCTCCTGTACATGGTCCCGGAGGCCAGGTGGCACAGAGTGAGTGCCACCTTGAGTCCAGGGTCCAGGCTGGGCCGGAAATTGGTGCTCTGCTTAGTCAACCTGGGTCTCAGCCGCTCCACAACTTCATCAAACTTGGCTGGTGGCATCCTCATGAAGTTCTGGAATGCACGAGGGTCTTCGTTCCTCAGCTCCACCATCAGCTTGTTATACAGTCTGTACTCGGCTCTTCTTGTGATCCATCTTCAGACACTTCTTGGATGCCTCCTTTTCTTCCTGTAGAACAGGTGAAAGAGCCTGTAGATGGCTTCGCACTGTTGTAGAACAATGGTGGCTGCCAAAAGGTGTGCTTGATGATCCATGGTGGAGATGACTGGATGCTGTGGAAGAGCAAGAGCAAGATGAAGGCTGAAGAAGTCTGCACCACAGGGCTGCTGGACTGAAAGTGAGATCCAGGTGATTTCTCCTCCTTTTTATAGGAAATATAGATTTTCTGCTTGAATCCTTTTGCATCCTCTAGGCATCCTGCAGACTTCCTAAATATCCGAGATACGTCCCCTATATGAACGTTTTTTCCATTTTAATGCTTTGTTTGCAAGCTGCATCTGCTTTCATCCTTTCTATGTTCGTGCTCCTAATGCTGTGTGTCCGTTCCACATCTGTTTCGCTTCCTCCCTGAGTCCGTTTTCCACTGGAGCGGATGCGAGTTGTGTGGATGTGCAGCGGATGCCTAGCGGATATAGCAGATGTGTCACGGATGACGACAGACGTCTAATGGATGTTCCCCTTATGCGTAGCGGATGTATAACGGATGCGTTGGATACATTTTCCGCTCAAAAAGTGTTGTGCAGCTCAAAACTTTTTGAGTGGATGAAATTTCAGTAGACAGATGCTGGACGGATATAGAGGATGAAAAATGGACGCAGTGAGTACAGAATGGAAGCATCGTGTTAACCAACGTATGACAAGTGTTTCTCTCCATTTTACATCCTCTTTACATCCATTGGTTGTGTGTGACAGGGGTTTAAGGGACTTTTGTAGCATCCTGTCCTCTTTATAAATCTCTTTTTTTATAACCTTCTTCAATCTATTTCATAGTATTTATTCCCACATTAGTAGCAACAATGACTGCAAATATCATGTATTTCTCTTCAAAGACAACCACTTGTAGACAATTCTCTAAACAACAACAAAAAGAATTAAAAAGGGGGCACAGGTCCTTAACCCCCCACCCAATGTCTATTTCTTTGAAATTGGGCTGCCTTCTTTTGAAGAAGGTAGGTGAATGTAATGCAACCATTTATGTTTCAATTAGGCTAATTATTCTGAAGCCTTTTCTTGCTTGTCTCAGAGAGTGTCTCAGAGAGAAAAAAAAGTGGGTTATTTTCCAAAAGAGCAACTTGGAGCCGTAATAGAGTCTGGGGTTAGAGGATGTTGTTATGATTCATGTTAGATTGAAACACACATTTCCAGCACTTTAATGTTATGCTGCTGTTCAAACACCATAGAAATAAATATATTTTATGCATTTTTACATAAAATTGTGATACCTTTTAAAGGAAACTAGAACTAAAGTTCTAGGTATTTATGCAAAGTAAGTACACTGCTCAAAAAAAATAAAATAAAGGGAACACTTAACCAACACAATGTTACTCCAAGTCAATCACACTTCTGTGAAATCAAACTGTCCACTTAGGTAGCAACACTGATTGAGAATCAATTTCACATGCTGTTGTGCAAATGGATTGGACAACAGGTGGAAAGTCTAGACAGTTAGCAAGACATCCCCAATAAAGGAGTGGTTCTGCAGGTGGTGACCACAGACCACTTCTCAGTTCCTATGCTTTCTGGCTGATGGTTTGGTCACTTTTGAATGCTGGCGGTGCTTTCACTCTAGTGGTAGCATGAGACGGAGTGGCTCAGTAGTGCAGTTCATCCAGGATGGCACATCAATGCGTGCTGTGGCAAGTAGCTTTGCTGTGTTTGTCAGCGTAATATCCAGAGCATGGAGGCACTACCAGGAGACAGGCCAGTACATCAGGAGATGTGGAGGAGGCCATAGGAGGGCAACAACCCAGCATCAGGACCACTACCTCCACCTTTGTGCAAAGAGGGACAGAGGAGCACTGCCAGAGCCCTGCAAAATGACCTCCAGTGGGCTACAAATGTGCATTTGGCTGCTCAAACGGTCAGAAACAGACTCCATGAGGGTGGAATGAGGGCCCGATGTCCACAGGTGGGCTTACAGCCCAGCACCATGCAGGACATTTGGCATTTGCCAGAGAACACCAAGATTGGCAAATTTGCCACTGGTTTCCCTGTGCTCTTCACAGATGAAAGCAGGTTCAAACTGAGCACATTAGACAGATGTGACGGGGCCTGGAGATGCTGTGGAGAATGTTCTGCTGCCTGCAACATGGTGGGTTGACAGTAGGTCAGTAATGGTATGGGGTGGCATTTCCTTAGAGGGCCGCGCAGCCTTCCATGTGCTCACCAGAGGTAGCCTGACTGGCATTAGGTACCGAGATGAGATCCTCAGACTCCTTGTGAGACCATATGCTGGTGCGGTTGGCCCTGGGTTCCTCCTAATGCACGACAATGCTAGATCTCATGTGGCTGGAGTGTGTCAGCAGTTCCTGCAGGACGAAGGCATTGATGCTATGGACTGGCCCGCCCGTTCCCAGACCTGAATCCAATTGAGCACATCTGGGACATCATGTCTCGCTCCATCCACCAACAGCACATTGCACCACAGACTGTCCAGGAGTTGGGGGATGCTTTAGTCCAGGTGTGGGAGGAGATCCCTCAGGAGATGATCCGCCACCTCATCAGGAGCATGTCCAGGTGTTGTAGGGAGGTCATATAGGCATGGGGAGGCCACACACACTACTGAGCCTCATTTTGACTTGTTTCAAGGACATTACATCAAAGTTGGAACAGCCTTTTTTTTTCCACTTTAATTTTGAGTGTAACTCCAAATCCAGATCTCCATGGGTTGCTAAATTTGATTTCCATTGATAATTTTTGTGTGATTTTGTTGTCAGCACATTCAGCTATGTAATGAACAAAGTATTTAATAAGAATATTTCATTCATTCAGATCTAGGATGTCTTATTTTTGTGTTCCCTTTATTTTTTTGAGCAGTGTATTTTTGTAACCATTATTTTCCAATGGGATCAATGTGTTGGAATAAAAAGGGCGATTCACAACATTTATCTTTGCGTCTACAGAAATGCTTTCAATATGATTTTTTGAAAACTTCTTTTTTCTTTCTTACAAAGTTTTTATTTTTTTACAACAAACATACGAACAAAACATAAAAACATAAAGTTGGTTACAATCATTTGTGCTATCCTTTTTTTTACCATTACTCACGAGTTATATAAATTCTCACCTTATCGGTCTCGCTTGTGCTTATATAATATCAATTATTAAACATTAATTTGACTATTTTTCCATCATTTTATACGAGATATTCTATTTTTCATTATGATTTAATCTTATACATTCATCCAATGGTTATATATTTTATACTGTATTCTTTATCAGTCTATTCACTTTTATTGTAAGGCTTACTAATCTATTTCTTTACCATGTCTTTTTATCTAACCATTGATAAAATGAATCCCATATCATATAAAATTGTTTATCCTCTTGTTCTCTAATTTCAAATGTCAATTTACTCATTTCGGCACAGTCCATTATTTTCTTAATAATTTCCTCCTACATAGGTATTTTTTCATTTTTCCAATTCTTAGCAAATACAATTCTAGCCGCTGTTAAAACATTTACAATCAAATATTTCAATTCTTTTCAATATATTTCTGGTATAATTCCCAATAAAAATATCTCAGGTTTAAAGTCTATGTGTTGTTTTATCATTTTTTCCAACCATGTGTGGATTATAGTCCAATATCTTTTTGCATCCGAGCATGTCCACCACATATGGTAATATGAACCAGGTATCTGATGACATTTCCAACATTTATCCGATTTATTCTTGAACATCCTCACAATTCTCATTGGGGGTAAGTTCCACCTGTAAAACATCTTATACAATTTTTCTTTATATGCAGTTGACATTGTCATTTTATAATTTTGAGACCACAATTTTTGCCATTTATCTAAATCAATCCCATATCCGAAATTTTTCCCCCATGCAATCATTGTTTCTTTTACTTGTTCTTCCTCTAATTTAAACTCTAGCAAATGTCCATGAAGTTTTTTTATTACTTTTTCATCAGTACCTGTCAAAATTTTATCTAAATCAGTCAACTTATCATAGATACCTTCTGTTTTAACATCTTTATCAAATCTAGATTGTATTTGCAAATATGAAAACCAATTCATTTTTACACCTTGTTCTTCCAACGCTTGCACAGATTTAAGTTGCCTTTCATTCAATATCTCATCATATCTAACTGTTTGTTCCTTTTTATATATTATTGGATAGGAAAAAGCTTCAATAGTAGATAACCATAGCGGAATTTTAAATAATATTGCTTTTTTTATCTTCTCTCAGTTTAGAAACAATGCTTCTTGAATATAATGTCTTCTAAAATACCCCTGCATTTTAGTTCTCTTAAACCAGAGGAAGGCATGCCACCCTAACAGCAAGTCATGTCCTTCTAAATTCAAAAGTCTAGTATTCCTTAGTGTTATCCACTCCTTTACCCACATCAGACTCGTCGCTTGGTAGTATAATTCCCAACTGGGCAAAGCAAATCCTCCTCTTCTTCTTGCATCTTGTGACAATTTAAGTTTTATTCTTGCTTTCTTCTCCTGCCAAATGTATTTTAGCACTATTTTGTTTAAATCTTCAAAAAATTCTTTCCCTAATCTGATTGGAATTGTTGAGAAAAAGTATAAGATTCTAGGCAATACATTCATCTCAATTGTAGTGTTATATTTTTTATGTCCCCTTTATTTTTTTGAACAGTGTATTTTTGTAATCATTATTTTCAAATAGGATCAATGTGTTAGAATAAAGAGGGGGATTCACAACATTTATCTTTGCTTCTACAGAAATGCTTTCAATATGATTTTTTGAAAACTTCTTAAAACATTCATTCTGTACCTTATTAGCTCATTTCTAGCTCCCATTTCTTATTCTTCATAGTGATCAACTGGGGAAGGGTTTCAAAAATTCTCTTTGGAGTTCAATCTGTGGCAATCTGTTTTTGTTGTTGTTGTTGTTGCTGATATATCCTATTGAACACTATTCTAAAATATATTGTTTGCAGAATGATATGACAAGAATACAGTGTTTATAGATGTTTCAGCGCCTCCCTTGAATTGTGTAGTAAGAGCCGCTTCAATTATTCACGTTACATAGCAGACCCATGGTGGGTAATTTATAACACACTTTTCATTGCCATCTTGTAAACCCAAGTGCTTTTGTGACAATGATAATTATATGTTAATGTTGAGAATGCAGTGAAAAGAAGAATCAGAAATTTGAAGAAACTATATGGTATCATATGTTCATATATTCCCATGAGGATCAGGAATATCCACAAGAGGCTCAAGAAGCTAGACCAGAGGTTCAAGTGTAAAATAGCATTGTGTGCTACTCTTGTTGACTTTTATAGATGATCTAAAATGCTGGGTTGAGATGCTGAATATATAGACATGTTACCCTAAAACATGAAATTTAGATCAACCAATGCATGACTGAATATGTCAGGGACATGTGATAGATTACAACTCCTTCTGTGCCTTCTTATGTAAAAGCTGGTCTTTTCCACTTAATGTATGAAATGAATTCTATAAAAACTATAGCACTCAACCCTACAAATACCTAGTCATATATACACATCTTTATCTTTGTTTGATTTTGTCACTGACTGATACTTTATATCATGATGATATTAATACCAAATTCATACTAATAAACAAAAAAAATTACATATTATAAAAGGAGATTCCAGGGTCTCAAATTTTGTTGGTTTTCATATTTTCCTGCTGAAGAAACAGAGATCAATCCTTAGAGGAAAGGAATCAACCTCAAAAGATACATTTCGGCCACTTCAAAAACATTTTTCCCAAAAAAGTTCTGAAAGGGAAATGGGATCCTCAGGATCTACTGTCCTTCTGGCTCCCCTTCATGCGTACAAACTATTAAACTCTGCCACATCTGCAACTAACCAGTTAATTCCCAAGGGTTTCAATGGAAGGACATGTATTAAAGGGAAAATGAATATAAGAAGATATAAGAATGGAAATATTTTCTTCTCCTTCTGCAATTAGGCAAGGCTTTTGAATTACTGGAGGATAACCAGAACATCTGGTGGGATTTCTTTCTCCAGGATGCCATGTCCATGGGAAGCAGCTTGCTGAAACTTGACTGATGGCACTTTTTTTTTACAGAATTTCCTGTTGCTTTCTGACCCCAATTCCCCATTTTTCCACATAATGATCCTTATGTTTTAAGATTATCTACCTAACCATGATTAGATAGGCCAATCACATTCTAAACCAGGGGTCCCCAACCTGTGGTCCATGTCCCCAACCTGTGAGCCATGGCTCAATAGCCTATTCACAAATGAGCCATGGGATGCTGGCTGGTGCACAGTCATGCACAGCATCACTCACATGAACCTCGCAGGCACTTGTGGCCTAACTCATGCAACTGTTGTGGGCACTCTCTGCTCATGCAATCATCATGGGTGCTCTCGGTCCCACTCACATGAGCATTATGGGGGCTCTTGGAATGCACACCCACACCTACCCCTGCTGCAAAAACATCCCCCCTTCCCCTGCTGTCCCCTTGATGTGGGCCACCAATCCAGAAAGATTGGGGAACTCTGTTCTAAACCACATACTTTTTGGATGTCAGTGATTTCATTTCACATGATGTGTCTGGTAAGATCTCATTGACCAAGCCAAGAGGAGCAGTATAACTCTGCTGCATTTTGACCAGTCAGAGGAGGAAAATAAATGTTTACAACATTGTTATGTCCTCCAATATAGGTGGAATACAAAACTGAATGCATGAAACAGGAAAGTGGTCTCTGTGATGAAAATATTTTTAACTGCAAGAACTACAGGTCTTTTTTGCACGTATAATTGGACTGACTCACATAAAGAAAAAAATATTTTTAGCCATGCAGCAAAAGTCATTGAATCATGCACAAAGCTATAATAGAACTCATCTTCCCATGATTACATGTTCTTAAGTTGATAAAAATTAAATGTGAAAGCACTCAAAAATCTAAGTTCTTTTGGAAGTGTCTACAGTAGAAATAATTGGACATTGCCATAAACATACTTAAAATGCTGGCATTCAAATAGTAATTAAGATTAAGCATTTACCAGAATACTTCCAATAAACACAAATTAATAAACAAATCAGTCCAAGAACAACTCCAGAAAAATTAGAGTGTCTTATGATGATCAGTGAGGGAACTTGATATGTGTTTTTTGAGTGTGCCAGTTAATTTAAGGCATTTCTAGTATAATTTAAGAGTAATAATTTATTTACAGGCGAATAACAATTCAAGCAATTTGAATAGAAATAGCACTAAGATTTATACACTGCTTTATAGTGCTTTTACAGCCCTCTCTAAGTGTTTTACAGAATCATCACATTGTCCCCAACAATCTGGGTCCTCATTTTACCCACCTTGGAAGGATAGGAGGCTGAGTAAACTTTGAGCCTGGTGAGATTTGAACTGCAGCCAGCAGTCAGCAGAAGTATCCTGGAGTACTGAACTCTAACCACTGTACCACTTTGGCTCATAAACGACCAACAGTTACTGACTCCTCCTGCCTCTTCTCTGGTGTCCTGAAAGGCTGTGATCCAGGAAAATCTTGCCCTATTTTATCCATAGAAATATATATGTATTAATTTAAAATAATTCACATGCTGAAATTCTTGTATTCGGCTATCTCCTTCATATTAAGGCCCGGTCCCACTGCACTTACAGATGCAAAGAGGATGTAAAACGCTAAAAAAAAGCTTGCCATCCATTGGAAAACGCTATGCATCCGTTGTGTACTCATTGCATATGTGTTTCATACGCTCTATCCATTGAGCATCCGTCCACTGAGATTTCATCCACGCAAGAAGTTTTGAGCTGCACAAAACTTTGTGAATGGATGAACTTTCCACCGCGTATGATGTACATCCATGACATATACAGGCAACAAATGTTCTATGTCCGTTATCATCCGTTAAACGTCCTCTGTATTGTCTCTGCATCCTCTGGCCATCCCCTCAACTCACATCCACTGCAGCTGAAAATGGAAAGAGGGAGGAAACAAAATGTACACAGAACGTCTACACAGCATTAGTAGAAAAGAAATAGAAAGGATGGAAGCGTATGCATCTCGTATATAAAGGATTAAAAACGGACAAAATGTTTGTATCTGGGATGTATCTCGTATATTTAGGTTGTCTGCAGTATGTCTAGAGTATGTAGAAGGACACCTAGTGGACAACCGATATTTCCCATAAAAAGGGGGAGAAAATCATCTGGATCTCAGTATGAGTCCAGCAGCCGTGGTATACAGACCTCTTCACCCTTGGTCTTGGTCTTCAACATCATCAATTGTTCTCCACCATGGATGATGACACAGTCCGTATGATAGCTGCGCTCATTCATCACCAGAACCAAAACCTGTTCAGACTGTTTCAACTTTTATATAGAAGGAGAAGAAGAAGACGTCCAAGAGCTGTGTGGGTCCGAGGATGGATCATGAGAAGAATGGAGTTTGGACTGTATGACCAGTTGATGGTGGAGCTGAGGAATGAAGACCCTTGTGCAGTCCATCACTTCATGAGGATGCCACCAGCCATGTTTGACGAACTTGTTGAGTGTCTGAGACCCAGGCTCACCAAGCCTAGCACCAACTTCCATGCCAACCTGGACCCTGGACTGAAGGTGGCACTGACTCTGCAGCATCTGGCCTCTGGAACCACATACAGAAACATGCAGTATACGTGGAGGGTGCTACACAACAGCATCAGCAAAGTGGTCAGAGAAGTGGTCCAGGCCATCATTGAAGAATACATGGAGGAGCTCCTCAAGTGCCCCACCACTGAACAAGGCTGGAGAAAACTTGCAGAAGAGTGGTATCAGAGGTGGAACTTCCCCCACACCGTTGGAGCCAAAGATGGGAAGCACGTGGCCTGCAAAGCTCCAGCCAACTCAGGGTCCACTTATCACAACTACAAGGGGTTCTTCAGTATCATCCTCTTTGCCATGGTTGATGCTGACTACAAGTTCATGTACATCGATGCTTCAGGCAACGGGTCAGCTTCAGATGGCCAGGTATACAATGCAAGTGATCTCAAGGATGGGCTGGAACGCAACCTCATCATGGGTTTCCCAGATCCAGACTCCCTACCCAATGACACACAAGATGTGCCCTACTTCATCGTGGGGGATGATGCGTTCTCCCTCAGAACCTACCTCATGAAGCCGTACAGTTCAAGATACCTCACCTGTGAAGAGAGGATCTTCAACTACAGGCTGTCCAGGGCAAGACGGGTGGTGGAGAACGCCTTTGGCATCCTGGCCAACAGGTTCCAGGTACTTCTCACCACCATGCAACATGACCCAGAGACTGTGAGGAGCATCGTGGAAGCTTGCTGCATCCTGCACAATCTCATGTGCACCCGCTACCCAGTGTTGCAAAATAGACTTGTCGACCATCAACAAGGCAATGGAGACATGGAGCCTGGTGAATTGAGGCAAGGATGTAATCTGATAGATACTGTGTATGTACAAGGCCCCAACAGAGCTTCACATGAAGGGAAGAAGCAGCGCAACCTCGTGAGACACTGGTGCAACTCCCCAGCTGGAGCAGTGGAGTGGCAAGACAGGATGATAGATGATTAATGGATGCTTCCTCTAGACTGTTGCATAACATTGATGAGATTGTGCCATATATGTTGAGTGGTCCTACAATGAATAGAGCATTAATAAAGAACTTTGTTTATTTTAAAATGTGTTAATCAATAAATACATTGTTATTGATAATAAAGGTCCATATGTGTGGCAGCTGGGAGAATGGACCATACAGTCCCACTATGCTTGCACTGGAGGTTTATCTATCCCACAACTATCCTTATCTATCCCACAAGCATGCAAAGGCTTAACCATTTTTTCAAAGTTTTCACCAAGACTTTATTAAGTAAAAAAAATGAACCAAGTGTCTTAAGCAAAGATAACCT
The DNA here is from genome assembly GCA_015471245.1 of Laticauda colubrina. NCBI lineage: Eukaryota > Metazoa > Chordata > Lepidosauria > Squamata > Elapidae > Laticauda > Laticauda colubrina. The sequence continues at coordinate 312,197 of BLBF01000274.1, forward strand.
TTTGAACTTTCTTAACTTTATGACTTTATTAAATAAGCATAATGAACCAAGTAAACTGTATTAAGTGTGTTAAGCAAAGGTAACCTTTATTAACCTTCTTAGGTAAACTTTATGACTTTATTAAATAAGCAAAAGGAACCAAGTAAAGTGTCTTAGGCAAAGAAGTACAACTCAGTCTCTGACACTATTCTCAGTCACTCTGAGTCATGTCCATGGTCTCAGCTGTTAAGTGGGCAGGGACTGTGGAGGTGGCTGTGGCTTGAGTGTTGGTCTGAGGCACCATTGGGGTGCTTGGTCCCGAGGGTACAACAGGGGATGGTGTGTTCAGGAAGCTGTCCGAGAGCTGACTCAGTCCCATGAGGTTGACAGGCCCCTCATCAAGGACTTGAGATGTCAGGCCCAATACTGATGACAGATTGTCCATTGACGGGCTTGGCTGTGGGGTGGAGGAAGGAGGAGTGTAGTGGGGCTGTCTGGTCTGCAGCTGGGTGAGGAGTGGCATCTGTGGTGTTCGATGAACCTGGGCCTGGACTGGGAAGTTCTGCTTCTGCTGTGGGAAGTCCTGGTAGTCGTAGCCTTGGTAGGTGAGGAGCTGTTGAGAGCCGTAGAAGGGCTGTGACATCGCCTGGGGTGGAGGAGCAGACCTGGACTGGGTAGGAGCAGCTTCAGCTGGGCCTTGAGGGTTGTGCAGAAGTGCTGTGATCTTCTGCTTCATCACCTGCTACTGGGCCTCAGGCAGGTCCCTCAGGGTCTGGCTCACGTAGGTGATGAAGGGCTTCTGGCCCGAGGATGGTATGTTGCTGTGGACCAGCTGAGAAAGAAGTTCTGTTCTGGTCTTCATTGTGTCCCTGTTCTCTGACAGCACACTGTGGTTCTGGCCCTCCAGTCTGCCTCTCTGTCTTCATCCTCTGGTGCTGGGGGTGAGGGTGGGGGTGGGTTGGCCTCTGGTGGCTGCTGCTTCTTCCTCCATTTGTGACAGCAGGGCGTCTTCCTCCACGGGATCCTCCAAGTCTGCTGGCATGGGGAGTGCAGCTGTCAGGGGGGTGTCTCTGCTGTGGGGCCCTTTGAAGACACCTGCCTGGACAGGGTAGCTGGCTGCTGGCTGGAAGAGGACTGGCTGTCTGTGGGCTGTCTGAGGGAGAGGGGTCTCAGAGGGGCTGCTCCTTGGTGGTGGATCTCACCCTCCAGGAAACTGCACTTGGCCATGACGTACATCTCCCGGTCAGTGAGCTTGACAGCGGCTTGCCCAGATTTCTTGAGGTGTAGCTTGCCATACCAGGTGTGCATGTGCTTCCACTGTCCAAGGAGCACTTCTGCAGTGTACTCCAGGCTCTCTGCCTTGTCTCTCCAAGTTGCCTGCTTCTTCTTGGTGTCCCGATACAGTCTGTGGCCCTTTCTCCAGAGGTACTCGTTCTCCTTCAGCCATTCCAGCACCTCATCCTCATGCTCCTCGGAAATGGTGTACTGTTTCCTCTCTCCCTTCTGCCTCCCTTGCCTCTTCCTCCCTCTGGCAGGAGTTTCAGCAGGGCTTTCAGGGGCTTGAGCAGCAGGGCCTTCAGGCCTTGAGCAGCAGGGCCTTCAGGGGCTTGAGCAGCAGGGCCTTCAGTAGCAGGGCTTTGTGGACCTTGGGGCTGGTCCACCACAGCAGCAGCAGCAGCAGCAGCAGCTTCAGAGTTAGTGCCAGGGGGTGGGATACTGGTTTTGGCCTTCTTGCCAGGGCTGGAACGAGTAGGCACGGGCTTCCTCTTTTTCCCTGACTGACGAACCATGGTGTTCCTCATAGATGTATGTGGCAGCACGTCTTTCCCCTGTATGCTGACTGCATGCATGCTGCATCCTTTTATATCCGCAGAGCTGACGCAATTCATACTCCCCACATGCACAGTGAATGCTTTGCTTCTGATATACATCCCCGCGGCATCCCCTTTGTTTCCTACAGGCGTCTGTGATGCATCCACTTCATCCGCTATGCATCTGCCCCTTCCACTATGCGTCCGCTTTGAAATTCTCCCCCGGAAGCCCTTCGGATGTGTCATCCGCTTCCATCTGCTGTCATCTGCTAGGCTTCCTATGAACATCCGTTTAATATCCCCACTACATACTACCCCGTCCATTCTTTTCCGTTCTTTTCCATTCTGTTTATGCAAATTTTCACCACTTTTTGGAGTGGATGACAACGAATGGTGCCACTCCCAAAATTTTGTTCGTCCGCTGTGTCCTTTATGCATACGTTTTGCATCCGTCGGCCAGTGGGGCTGGGCCTTTAAAACTTATGAAAAAGAACTAACAATTTATGCTGGAGAAAAGTCACTTTTGGTTCCAGCAACTATCAAAGAGTTAAGGCTCTCCCATGTACACCCTGCTTGGCACTGCCCATTACCATGAATATGTTGTATTTCCACAGCTGAATTATACTTTTTTTTTCTGGAAAAATGAAGAAATTTCTGCTAGCAAGATGCATCTTTATAAATTTTACTCAATCTCTTGTCAATTTCCTCAACTTTCTATAAGAACAAACTTTCCAGTTTCTTCACTCACCTTTCAGCCTCTCGGTTCAACCCAGTCTTTCTTCCACTTTCCCCCTCCCCCCATGTACAAATGATCTATGTTGCCATTTCCAACACTGGTGAAAAGGCAGCTGGTGGCCAGAATGCTGTTATTTAATCCTCCCAGTGTCACAGCTAAAAGAGATCTATTTTAACATTGAAGCCAGAAGAACTGTACATTCTCAGAAATATTGATCCCTTATTTAGCAGCTGTTCACATACAGCCAGAGAGGTGAGGATGGGAGACATCTTTTCTTTCTTTCCTTCCTGCCTATCTACCTTTATCTACCTACCTACCTACCTACCTTCATGTCTGTAAAGATTCTCAGTCATCCAAGAAGCTTCTTCAGCTCTGACAGGATAGTGGGGAATGGAAGGATTTATATTCTTGGATGAGAAGTGAAAGAAAAAAAAACAAGAAACTCCAATTGCCTCCTGAAAAAGCACCTTTGGGACAAACATGACCTGGATGACTGAGAATCTCTGCAGACTTTTAGCCATACAATTTGGGATGGACACACTTTGAATGGTGTAGGAATAGGAATGGATTTCCAGAGAAAAAACTGCAGACTACAGGAATCAGGAGCAATACTTAGGTTACCCTGAGGACATAGATAAACCTCCAAGTGTTTCAATGATCCTCTAAAAGGATGCAAATTACCAGGTGCCTGCAAGGAATAACCATCCTTCCATTCCCCATTATCCTGTCAGAGCTGAAGAAGCTTCTTGGATGAGAAGCAAAGCACCTTCAAAGAAAAAGCAAGAAAGTCCAGTTGCCTCCTGAAAAAGCACCTTTGTGATATCTATCTGTATCTGCATCTGTCTACCTATCTATTCATCTATCTACCTACTTACCTATCTACCAGATGGGGATGAACAGTTTTTTTTTTCTTTTATATATTCAATTCTTCAATCTAATCTGCAGGGTTTTTTGATGGTCTCCCAGCCAAATACTAACATAGTTCTCCACTGCTTAACTTCACACAAAAATTCTGAGCCACTGTAAAAGAGTTTGAATCTCATTTATTTTCCTGCAAAAGCAGCATTGAACAATTGGTTTGATTTCATTTGATTTATTTCTGGTTCTTCTGAAGTTTTGAAATTATTGCAAGGTCTTTCTTTCTTCCTTCCTTCCTTCCTTCCTTCCTTCCTTCCTTCCTTCCTTCCTTCCTTCCTTCCTTCCTTCCTTTCCCTCTTTCTTTCCACTATTGACCAATTTTTATACTGCAGGGAGAGACCTTGCCTCAGCTCTACTTCTGTCTTCTGAGTTTCAAATCCTGAAAATGAATTGCCAGCTTGTGGCATTGTACCTCCCCTTCAGGAGATGAGACAAAATGAGCAGGGGTGGAAATGACAACAGTGTTATCACTTTTCCTTCTTTATTCAGCACCTATCAGCTAGGATGCTAAGCATCAGTGTTTTTCATTCCCCCCCCCCCCCTCTTTATTTTCCTTTCTCTCTGAGTCATTTGGAGTAGCATGGCTGGTGAGATGATTCCCTTCCCCCCTGTTTCTAGGAGTAGAAGCAACTCTCAATGAGACAATCTTTTCTCTGTTTGCTCTTTTATCCCCATAATTTTGGCTCTGCAAAAAAGGAAGATAATCAGGAATCACCTACAACATTATTCCAAGAATTTGAGGAAATTAAAAGTTGGCTATGTAGAAGAGTGGAAGATTACCCAGAATGCTTCGATAAAAGCCATCAAGGTGGCACAGAATGAACTCAAATAAAACCTTTCACTGTGAGACCACATTGAGGAATCTATTATCCTTGCAATGAATAATTGGGAATAAGTGAATGAATTAAAAGAACTTGATAAGAAGAGATTGGACAACCATTTTTCTAAAATGGTATAGGATCTCCTGCTTGAGCAGGGGATTAGATAGAAGACTTTCAAGGTTCCTTCCAACTCTGTTATTCTGTTATATCTCATATCATAATTAAATTAGGATTGACAGAAGTGGAAAATAGTATTTTTTCTCTTTTGTGCCCTGTAGCCCATTCAGCAGTAGCCACAAGAGTCCCCTGACTATCCAGAAATGATCAGGTGGAACAGAAGACAGTTACATTAAGAAAGAGTTTGGTAAATGATGCTATTCCTCAGGAATTCCCCTATGAAGTTTGCTGATCAGGAGTCAAGCCAACTGTTCAAACAAACCCACTGAAAGTTGATATGATATAAACTAAATCTATTTTAAGTTCAGAGCATGGAGAGAAAAAGATTTTGCACCTCCTTGAATAGCTTGCACTGAAATTTACTTAATACACATAGTGATGTTCTCTTAACCACCTTCAAATTTGAAGGCTTTCCTATCAAGGTTGCGTCGTCATTCTCACTGTGCTGCAAATTCCAATTTAACTCAACTCATATCCTGTCCTACTACTTTCCACGCAGTTATCTGTTACTTCATATTAGCTTAAAAATTATAAACAAGAGGCGGGATGTCTCTTGGTTATTCTGCCCTTCATTCCATAGTTAACTTAAATTTCAACTATGCCACAGTTCAATTTTGATTCTGGAAGGAAAATTTGAAGTAGTTGGAAACTAAGAATTATCTTTAGCAAGGCTATCAACTGATCAAGAACATTACTTGATCATTACCAGATTACAATATTTTCATCCCACAAGTGCATTTTCAACTGATCAATGTAGTGGGCCAAGGATGTTTGAGCAAAATTATTGACTTGATAGATTTTCAATAGATCCACAACAGCAGGTTTTTTTTAAAATAAATGTGTTAATTTATTTTATTCATTTTAAAAGAACTAGCCATTTTTATTATTCAAATAAGAAAAGCAGGCAATGTTTTTTATGTTTAACACTTTGTCCATAAGCAAAACCAAGCAGATAAGTTTGACTTATATTTTTGTGGTATTAAACAGTTCAATGTAGGCTGAATTCCATTGAGTCTAGAAAATTGCTGCCTTCATACATTATAACTTCTTGTTTTAAAACCAGGGCAAACAATTTGTTTTTAAATTAATACCCCTTTCCCAATATTTACATAATTTGGGGATTCTGAGATTCTAAACTCAAAATTACTATATTGATTAAAATAGGAAGTTCTAATATGCAAAGTAACATACATAGGTAATACTTTTCAAGTAGAGATAACTACTGATGGAAAAGAAAATCATTCACAAGGCAAAATAGATACTCATAAAAATTTAAAATTCAGAATGTCTCAAACTTGAAAAGTTCAATTTTGAGTTGAAAACAGCTTTATAACAATTGTTTTAAGTTCCAATTTTTGATTATTATTTTGATTATTTTGAAAGAAAATGCAAGCTAGAAACATCTCAAGTATGAAAAAGGGGTTTGAGCTCAAAATGGGACAAATATACTTTAAAAATGCATCAGGAATGGTCAGAACAACCTACCAGTATATCAAATTTGACACATGGTATGGTGTAACAGTGAAATGTTTCAGATTTAAAGCAGATGGCATACCTTGAGAAGAGAGTATTCGAAACATTAAATATTGGCCGAAATATTCTTCTAAATGTATCTGGAACCCTTCCCGAGGTTCCCTGATTTCTGAAAATAAACCCTTTTTCTCATTGTTGCCTAATAAAGATTAATATCAGCTGCTATTATCTTTTATAGTTCTTAGGATATGAAATAGGTTGAATGTTGTCTCAGTTCAAGAGCCAGGAGCACAAGAAATAAATAGCGTTTTTTTGTGGGGGGAAGGGGAATTACTCCAAATACTTTACTGCCCTGCTTGGCTTCTGTTCCATGACACACTGATATGATGGAGCTTCAACAAAAAGAATGAAAAATGGCTTGGCATTTGGTCCATTTTACTGAAATAGGGACTTAAAAGTGAAACAGTTATTTTGGCTTTCTTTATAAAACCTATTTGTATGGTGAGAAGTGATGTAGTGGATTTAAAGTTTGACAATGTTATCTTCTTTCTATGTTCATTATGATTGCTGAATAATATCAGTGTCAAGATTTCCTATTAATATATTTGTTGTTAATATTGTACAGGCAAACAACTAAAACTGTGTTCCAATCCTCTGATTATGAAGACAATTTTTTGTGCCAAAACTCCTTTCAGCTTCTCTACAAATCATGAAATATGCTATTAGATCTTTCCTTCTTCAGAAATTGGTTGCAAAGAGTTTACGTTCTAGCCTTGCAGGGCTGAATTATTTGGGCCTTAAGTTTGAAAGATCATAGTGCAGAATCCTTAAGAGAAACTGACTTTGTCCTGAACAAAGTTGTCTGTTAAAAGTTGTTGGTACTTGTTTAGAAATCTGACATTTGACGTCATGTATTGTAATTTTTTAGTGGTTGACTAAAGTATTTGATGAATTACTGTCAACCAACTCATTGACAAAATTTTCTTCCTCCTCTTCCTCTTCCTCTTCCTCTTCCTCTTCCTCTTCCTCTTCCTC
>BLBF01000274.1:319156-335080 GCA_015471245.1 Laticauda colubrina
TCCTCTTCCTCTTCCTCTTCCTCTTCCTCTTCCTCTTCCTCTTCCTCTTCCTCTTCTTCTTCCTCTTCCTCTTCTTCTTCTTCTTCTTCTTCTTCTTCTTCTTCTTCTTCTTCTTCTTCTTCTTCTTCTGTTCCTCCTTCTCCTTTTTTTTTCTTCTCCTTCTCCTTTCTTCCTTCTTCCTTCCTTCTTTCTCCTCTCTGTTGGCCTCTCTGTTGGATCTTATTTTCAGAAAGATGACAGGATGCTTTTGCTTCCTAATTATACTTCTTAGGAACATGAATAAAGATGCTAATAAAATGAAATATATCAAATGAAGACTTAATTTTCCCAAACTGTATGAATGAAGTTTTTTTAAGTATTTAACTTTCAAATTCTAATCACCTTACCCCTTCAAAAAGAAATTTGAGTTACTAGCAACAACACCATCTGTCTCTAGTGCTTGTTAAATCTGATAACAAGAAATATGGCAATTCTTCATTTCAGCTGTTAACTGTGATACATGTAAATGGGTATTTTCAAGGTTTTTCATCTTGCGGTGTTCAGGCTGCAACAAGATACAACAATTGCATACAGGAGAAACTTGTATGCAGATAGTCTTCCAAATGTTGTTAAATTCTGATAATCAGCTAGCAAGGGCAATGGTCAGAAATAAAGACAGATGCAATTCAACATGTAATAAGTCACAGATTCCCTGTTCCTATACTAGTTTAAATAATAGATCAATAGTTAACTATGTGCTTAGAGTGCATGTTTCTATTATTTTGCCATTTATTGGTTATTCTTAAATCTATTATGAGATTTATATTTTTTAAAAATACCAAAATTGCATTCAAATGCATACTTGTTAATCACAAATTCAATGAAAAATGGGAGAGAAGAGACTTGAAAGTCAGTTCATATTGAAATATAGAAACGCCAAATTCCTAATTGCTCTCCGAGGATCTCCTTTTGCCACTCTAAAGCTTAGAGGTAGACAAGAAAGGATTTAAATTTTAAAATATGTTAACCCAGAAGTTCAATGGGACTTAGTTTGTGATGAAAGAGAGAGACATTTCACATCACATACTGTGTGTTGTCAATAAAGGTGATCAGTGAAGAAGAAAGTATGGGAGGAATGATATGAAAACCTTAGCATTGCAAAGCATTTCATTAGTATCCTAAAGGCATCCAAGTGTTCTAGTAGTCACAGAGAGATGCATAATATAATATTCCTCTAAATTGGCCCTCCCTTTCTGAAACTTCTTCAGAATTTGAATTCTTAAACTGAGATCAAATGAGTCATTGGCTTGGGGAATAAAGGGTTATATAAGAAGGAAGGCAAGTCAGAAGTTGGAAATCAAGAAGGAAGGAAGAAGAAAAGGAGTCAGGGAAGGAAGGAAGGAGGAAGAGGAAAAAGAAAAAAAATAGAATTATTTTATTGTTGTCTTCAAGAAGAAACAAAACAATTTTATTCAGCTGGCCTCCTAAATTAAGAAAATAAATAAGAAACATATCTGTTGGCCAAAACCTGAAAGTGCTCAAATTGCCCAGAAACAAATAAATGAAAAAAAAAAAACATTCTTGGCAACTGCACTGATGTGACCAATCATGTTTTCCTTGATCAACATGTGGCCTGCATGTTGCCAATGATCCATGTCTCTGGTAATGTAACCTTTGGCCCAGCCACTCATGTTCTGGTGCAGGTGTCCTCTTTTTCCTTAAGCCCATGTCACACTGCCCAACAGATACAAAAAGGACACAGCGGACGAGCAAAATGTTCCATCCGTTGTTATCCGCTCTCAAAAGGGGCTAAAATTTGCATAACCGGAGAGGATAACATGGACGCGGGGAGGACGCAGAGCAGATGCAAAGCGGATGCGGAACGGAAGCCTAGCGGATGGAAGCGGATGGCACATCTGCAGGGCTTCCGGGGGGCCTCAGTGAAGTGGACGCAGGATGGATACAGCAGATGCAGAACGGACGCCGAGCGGATGAAGCGGATGCACAACGGATGCACAGCGGATGCACAGCGGAAGCCTAGCGGATGCCTGGCGTTCAGTGCACATGCGGGGAGGATGCATTGCGTCAGCCCCGCAGATATAAAGGAAGCAGCTCAGAAGCAGGTCGCCATTCAGAGGAAACACCTGCTGCCGGACGGATTGGCTGCCTTGCCTGCCCTGCCTGCATGTCTGCCTGCCAGCCTTGCTGCCAGCCATGCTACCAGCCTTGCTGCCAGCCTTGCTGCCAGCCTACCTGCCAGCCTTGCTGCCAGCCTGCCTGCAAGCCTTGCTGCCAGCCTCCCTGCCAGCCAGCAACCCCACAACCATGCGGAAGCACAGCAAGCCTCAGCCATCTGCTGCCAGCCCTTGCAAGAGGGACAGGGTTACCATCCCGCCCCCTGGCCCTCAAACTGGTTCTGCTGGGGCTTCTGCAGCACGGGCTCGCTCTTCTGGGGCTAGAGCTTCTGCTGCTTCTGCTTCTGGAGGAGCTGATGACAAGCACTCCAGCACCAGCCACCTCCACAGCACCTGCACCCTTCACCCCTGAGACTGAGCAACCAAGAGGAGTGCCAGAGAGTCATTTTTGTTTTATAGCTTGCTGTTAATAAAGTCTAGTTTGGATTCACACACTTGTTTCATTTCTTTTTTTTAATAAAGTCTTGGTGTAAACTTTTAGAAATGGTTTAAGCCTTTGCATGCTTGTGGGATGGGTTAAGATAGCAGTGGGATGGGTTGAGATAGCAGTGGGATGGGCAGGGATACCTTTGGGATGGGTAATAGCTGTGGGATACATAAACCTCCAGTGCAAGCATAGTGGGACTGTATGGTCCACCCTCCCAGGTGCCACACCTATGGCCCTTTATTATCAATAATAATGTTATAATTATCCACACATGTCAACATAAACACAACTCTTTATTAAACGCCTTGTTCATTGTAGGCCAACCAAATATACATGGCCCAATCTCATCCATGTGATGAGACAGGCTGAAGGAAGCATCCATTAAGCATCTACCATCCTGTCATGCCACTCCACTGCTCCAGCTGGGGAGTTGCACCAGTGTCTCAGGAGGTTGCGCTGCTTCTTCGCTTCATGTGAGGCTCTGTTGGGGCCTTGCACATCTTCAATGTTGATCAGGTTTCGCCCTTGCCTCCATTCCCCAGGCTCCATGTCCCCATTGTCTTGCTGGAGGTCCATGAGCCTGTTCTGCAAGACTGGGTAGCGGGTGCGCATGAGATTGTGCAGGATGCAGCAAGCTTCCATGATCCTCCTCACGGTTTCTGGGCAATGCTGCATGGTGGTGAGAAGGACCTGGAACCTGTTGGCCAGGATGCCAAAGGCGTTCTCCACCACCCGCCTTGCCCTGGACAGCCTGTAGTTGAAGATCCTCTCTTCACGGGTGAGGAGTCTGGAGGTGTAGGGCTTCATGAGGTAGGTTGTGAGGGAGAAGTTGGCATCCCCCATGATGAAGTAGGGCACATGTTGTGTGTCGTTGGGCAGGGGGTCTGGATCTGGGAAGCCCATGATGAGGTTGCCTTCCAGCTCCTCCTTGAGGTGACTGGCATTGTACACCTGGGCATCTGAAGATGAGCCGTTGCCTGAAGCATCAATATACATGAACTTGTAGTCAGCATCGACCATGGCGAAGAGGATGATGCTGAAGAAGCCCTTCTAGTTGTGATAAGTGGACCCTGACTTGGCTGGAGCTTTGCAGGCCACATGCTTGCCATCTATGGCTCCAATGGTGTGTGGTAAGTTCCACTTCTGATACCACTGCTCTGCAACTTTCTTCCATCCTTCTTCAGTGGAGGGGTACTGGAGGAGCTCCTCCTTGTATTCTTCGATGATGGCCTGCACCACTTCTCTGACCACAATGCTGATGGTGTTGGATGGCACCCTCCAGCCGTTCTGCATGCTCCTGTAGGAGGTCCCTGAGGCCAGGTTGCGCAGATTGAGTGCCACCTTGAGCCCAGGTTCCAGGCTGGGCCGGAAGCTGGTGTTTGCCTTGGTCAACCTGGGTGTCAGCCGCTGCACAACTTCATCAAACATGGCTGGAGGCATCCTCATGAAGTTTTGGAATGCACGAGTGTCTTCGTTCCTGAGCTCCACCATCAGCTTGTTGTACAGTCCGTCCTCTGCTTTTCTGGCAAACTATCTTCGGATCCAGACTCTTTTTGGGTGGCTCCTTTTCTTCTCACAGTAGAGTTCACAGAGCCTGCAGATGGCTTCGCACTGTTGCAGAAGGATGGTGGCTGCCGAAAGGACTTTGTTACAATCCACGTTGGACATGATTGGATGCTGTGGAAGAGGAATAGCCAGATGAAGGCTGCAGAGGTCTGCACTGCTGGGCTGCTGTTCTGAAAGTGAGATGCAGGCAAGTTGCTCCCCCTTTTTATAGGTAGTATAGGTTTTCCGCTAGGCATCCTCTAGGCATCCTCTCGACATCCTTAATATCCAAGATAGGTCCCCTCTGCGAACGTTTTTTCTGTTTTAAATGCTTTGTTTCTGTGCTGCATCCGCTAGGCATCCGTTCTGCATCCGTTCTGTGTCCGTTCCGCTTCCTCCCTGCGTCTGGGGGGATGCGAGTTGTGCAGATGCACAGTGGATGCCTAGCGGATATAGCGGATGTGTAACAGATGCCTAACGGATGCCTAGCGGATGCATAGCAGATTCAGAAGGGACGAACTGGATACATTTTCCGTGCAAAAGTTTTGGGCAGCCCAAAACTTTTGGAGCAGATGAAACGTCCATAAACGGATGCTGGACGGATAGAGAGGAAGCCAAACGGAGGCAGTGAGTACATTGCGTTTTCGAACGGATGGCAAGGTTTTTGTCCATTTTACATCCTCTTTGCATCCATTGGTTCAGTGTGACATGGGCTTTAGATACAATCTGCTGAGCTCAGATTGGTAAGCAGTAGTTTTGCATCCCTCTGTGCCCACTCACTTTGGAAATGACTCAATGCACTGTTTATTCCAAGGTTTCCATGGCAAATGTATGCACAAGGAAATGTTTTCTTTAATTTTTGAAATATTGAGCTAGATATTCCATGCTAACAGAACTTTCAATATGAATGTTCCTTTCTAAAAGTGGAAATTCACAGTAAATCAGACAAAAATGTCAGCTTAGCAATAATTATTGTTCACCGGAACTATTTTTCTAATCCAGATGCTGGAGCTATTTTTCTAATCCAGATGCCAAGGAAGACAAAACTCCAAGCATTTCTTCTTTTTTTTCTTTCCTTCTTCCTTCCTGGTTTATTTATAGCATTCCCCATCAGATAAATCCTAACTGAGTTTATACCCTTGCTATATAGCATCCAATCCGCAAGATATTCTTTCTGGAAGGGAGAGACTCTTTTCATAACCTGCAGTCATGTTTGAAAGAAACTTTTGTCTAATCATGAGTGCTGTACAACAGTGCAGGAACTAAAGCCCATCTCACACAGCACCAACGGATGGAAAGAGGATGTAAAATGGAGAGAAACACTTGCCATCCGTTGGTTAATGCGATGCATCCGTTCTGTATTCACTGCGTCCGTTTTTCATATTCTCTATCCGTCCAGCATCTGTCTACTGAGATTTCATCCGCTCAAAAAGTTTTGAGCTGCACAAAACTTTTTGAGTGGATAAAGTATCCAACACGTCCATTATACATCCGCTACACATATGGGGAACATCCATTATACACCCGTCGTCATCCATTAAACGTCCGCTATATCCACTAGGCATCCACTGCGCATCCGCGCAACTCACATCCGCTTCAGTGGAAAACAGACACAGGGAGGAATCGAAACGGACATGGAACGGACACGCAGCGTTAGTAGCATGGACATAGAAAGGATGAAAGTGGATGCAGAGAGCATATAAAGCATTAAAACAGAAAAAACGTTCGTATAGGGGACGTAACTTGGATATTTAGGATGTCTGCAGGATGTCTAGAGGATGCAAAAGGACACCTAGCGGAAAACCTACATTTCCTATAAAAAGGGGGAGAAATCACCTGGATCTCACTTTCAGTCCAGCAGCCCTGCTGTGCAGACCTCTTCAGCCTTCATCTTGCTCTTGCTCTTCGACAGCATCCAGTTATCTCCACCATGGATCGTCGCACACGCCTTTTGGTAGCTGCCATCATTTTACAACAGTGCGAAGCCATCTACAGGCTCGTTCACCTGTTCGACGGGAAGAAAAGGAGGCGTCCAAGAAGTGTCTGGGTCCGAAGATGGATCACGAGAAGAACCGAGTACGGACTGTATAACAAGCTGATGGTGGAGCTGAGGAACGAAGACCCTCATGCATTCCAGAACTTCATGAGGATGCTGCCAGCCATGTTTGACGAAGTTGTGGAGCGGCTGAGACCCAGGTTGACCAAGGCAAACACCAACTTCCATCCCAGACTGGACCCTGGACTGAAGGTGGCACTGACTCTGGGCCACCTGGCCTCCGGGACCATGTACGGGAACATGCAATACGCCTGGAGGGTGCCACACAACACCATCAGCATTGTGGTCAGAGAAGTGGTGCAGGCCATCATCGAAGAACACCTGGTGGAGCTCCTCCAGTGCCCCTCCACTGAAGAAGGATGGAAGAAAGTTGCAGAGCAGTGGTATCAGAAGTGGAACTTCCCCCACACCGTTGGAGCCATAGATGGCAAGCACGTGGCCTGTAAAGCTCCAGCCAAGTCATGGTCCACTTATCACTACAAGGGCTTCTTCAGCATCATCCTCTTCACCATGGTCAATGCTGATTACAAGTTCATGTACATCGATGCTTCAGGCAACGGGTCAGCTTCAGATGCCCAGATATACAATGCAAGTGACCTCAAGGAAGGGCTGGAACGCAACCTCATCATGGGTTTCCCAGATCCAGACCCCCTACCCAACGACACACAAGATGTGCCCTACTTCATCATGGAGGATGACATCTTCTCCCTCAGAACCTACCTCATGAAGCCCTACACTTCCAGATGCCCCACCTGTGAAGAGAGGATCTTCAACTACAGGCTGTCCAGGGCAAGGAGGGTGGTGAAGAATGCCTTTGGCATCCTGGCCAACAGGTTCCAGGTCCTTCTCACCACCATGCAGCATCGCCCAGAGGCTGTAAGGAGGATCATGGAAGCTTGCTGCATCCTGCACAATCTCATGCGCACCTGCTACCCAGTCTTGCAGAACAGGCTCTTGGACCACCAACAAGGCAATGGGGACATGGAGCCTGCTGAATGGAGGCAAGGACTAAACCTGATAGATACTGTGGATGTGCAAGGCCCCAACAGAGCTTCACGTGGAGGGAAGAAGCAGCACAACCTCCTGAAACACTGGTGCAACTCCCCAGCTGGAGCAGTGGAGTGGCAAGACAGGATGGTAGATGCTTAATGGATGCTTCTTTCAGCCTGTCTCATCACACTGATGAGATTGTGCCATGTAAGTTGAGTGGCCCTACAATGAACAGGGCATTTAATAAAGAGTTGTGTTTATGTTGAAATGTGTTGATGAATGATTACATTGTTATTGATAATAAAGGGCCATAGGTGTGGCACCTGGGAGGGTGGACCAAACAGTCCCACTATGCTTGCACTGGTGGTTTATCTTTCCCACTGCTATCCTAACCCATCCCACAGCTATTACCCATCCCACAGGTATCCCTGCCTATTCCAATGCTATCCTTACCCATCCCACAAGCATACAAAGGCTTAAACCATTTCTAAAAGTTTCCACCACGACTTTATTTATGAAAAGAACTGAAGCAAGTGTGTGAAGCAAAGATAAACTTTATTAATAACAAACTTTAAAAGAAAAATGACCCAAATAATGTGTCCCAAGCAAAGATAAAGTCAACAGGTAGCAACCCAGCCTCTGGCACTCTTCTCAATCACTCTGAGGTGTGCCCAGTCTCAGGGGTGAAGGGTCCAGGTGCTGTGGAGGTGGCTGCTGCTGGAGTGCTGGTTTGAGGTGCCATTGGGGTGCCTGGCCCTGAGAGGACAACAGGGGGTGGTGTGTGGAGGAACATTTCAGAGAGCTGGCTCAGTCCTGTGATGTTGAGAGCCCCTCCTCCATGACATGGGGTTCCAGTCCCAAGACCGATGACAGATGTTCTGAGGCCGGGCTTGGCTGTGGGGTGGAGGAAGGAGGAGTGTTGTGGGGATGACTGGTCTGCAGGTGAGCGAGGTGAGGCGTGCGTGGCATCTGTGGCGTGGGTGGCATCGGTGGCATCGATGAACCTTTGCCTGGACTGGGAAAGGCTGCCTGTGCTGCTGGAACTCCTGGTAGCCATAGCTTTGGTTGGAGAGGGCCTGTGGAAAGCCTTGGAAGAGCTGTGACATCACCTGGGGTGGAGGAGCAGACCTGGACTGGGTCAAAGCAGGTTCAGCTGGGCCTGGATGGTTGTGCAGAAGACCTGTGATCCTCTCCTTGATCACCTGGTACTGCGATTCGGACATGTCCATGAGGGTCTGTTTGACATAGGTGAGGCAGGGCTTTCTGTTAGAGGGTGGTATGTCGGTGTGTACCAGCTGAGAGAGGAGATCTATGCTGCTTTTGATGGTGTTCCTGATCTCCAGCAGAACAGTATGGCTCTGTCCCTCCGGTCTGCCTCTCTGCCTGCTTTCTGTGGAGGTGGAGCTGGAGGTGGGTGTGGGTTGGTCTGTGGTGTCAGCGGCCTCTCCTTGCTCCAACAGCGTCAGGGGGTCCTCCACGCGCTCCGCCCCAGGGAATGCAGCTGTCGGGGGGGGGTCTCCGTCGTGGGGCGCTCCACAGATACCTGCCGGGACACAGGAGCTGACTCTTGCCCAGAAGAGGACTGGCTCTTTGTGGGCTTCTTGAGATTGAGGGTGGACAGAGGGGCTGCTCCTTGGTGGCGGACCTCACCCTCCAAGAACCTGCACTTGGCTATCGCGTAGGTCTCCCGGTCGGTGAGCTTGACCGCGGCCTGGCCAGACTTCTTGAGGTGCAGCTTCCTGTTCCAGGTGTGAATGTGCTTCCACCACCCAAGGAGGACATCCGAAGTGTAGCCCAGGCTCTCCTCCTTCTCTCTCCAGGCTGCCTGCTTCCGCTTGGTGTCTCGATAGAGCCTGTGTCCCTTCTGCCAGAGGTACTTGTTCTCCCTCAGCCATTCGAGCACCTCATCCTCATGTTCCTCTTTGATGGATTACTGTCTCCTCTCCCTATAGCGCGATTGCCTCTTTCTCCCTCTGGCAGTGCCTTCTTGGCCCTCATTAGAAGGGCTTTGAGGTTCTAGGGGCTGGTCCACCACACCACCACCACCACCAGCAGCAACAGCAGCAGCAGCAAAAGCAGCACAAGCAGCACCAGCAGCAGCAGCAGCAGCTGCAGGACCAGGAGCAGGACCAGCAGAGTAAGCACCAGCAGAAGCACCAGCACCAGGAGCAGCACCAGCAGAAGCACCGGCACCAGGAGCAGCACCAGCAGAATAAGCACCAGCAGAAGCACCAACACCAGGAGCAGCACCAGCAGAGTAAGCACCAGCAGAAGCACCAGTACCAGGAGCCGCCCCAGCAGAAGCCCCAGCACCAGCAGCAGAAGCCCCAGCAGAAGCAGAGTCAGTGCCAGGGGGTGGGATGGTGGCCCTGTCCTTCTTGCCAGAGCTGGCAGGAGTAGGCACAGGCTTCCTCTTCTTCCCCATGGTTGTTGGCTGGAGATGTGTCTGGCAACAGGTCTTTCCTCTGAATGGTGACCTGCTTGCGAGCTGCTTCCTTTTATATCTGCGGGGCTGACACAATGCATCCTCCCCACATGCGCAGTGAATGCTTTGCATCCACTAGGCATCCGCTAGGCATCCGCTAGGCATCCGCTAGGCATCCGCTAGGCATCCGCTCTGCATCCGTTTCTTCCGCTGCGCATCCACTTCGCTTTGCTCCCCCGGAAGCCCTGCGGATGTGCCATCTGCTTCCATCTGCTAGGATTCCGTGGAGCATCCACTTAACATCCTTTCTACGTCCTCTCCCTGTCCGTTCCTTTCCGTTGTTGTCCGCTCTGTTTATGCAAATTTGGGGCACTTTTGAGAGCGGATAACAATGGATGGAACATTTTCTCATCCGCTGTGTCCTTTTTATATACTTTTTGCATCCGTCGGCCAATGTGACAGGGCCTTAAGAAAGTATCCTTAAAGCTAAACTTACTGAACATGCAGTATAAACTGAATCTTGAACAGAATTCAAAAAGCAGAAGAAGAAAAATTCGGGATGTGCCAATTTATTTTTAAATGTTTTACAGGTAAAACTGCAGTTAAAAAAAAGAATAGATTAGTTACTTACATGAACATCAATCCTATTCATCTTTTGTTCCAAGCAAATGAAAGAATGTTGATAACTTCCACCTCCCAATCAGATTCTAACACTGACCTTTAGATACTAACTGATTTCTTATAATAAAAGTTTTCCTGGATCACCACAGTCTACTTCATGCATGGAGTATTGTCCTGAGAAAAGGATGTTATCTGTTTAAAAAAGAGTGAGTTGGTGAGAGAATTGGAAGAAGGGACAGGAAAAATGATGGGAGATAAAGAGAAATACCTATTTCAACCATTCATAAAGCAGTAACATGAAAGAGTTATGTAGTGTGATAATAGCCCTTTGATATTTGTTTATTCATTGAGAAATGTGAACAGATTTTGTATTCATGGCTGCATAAGGAGTTGGATCCTGCATTTATGTCATTCTGGTATATCATGTTGTTGATGGATAGTGGTTATGTTGTTGCTTAAGCCCATGTCACACTGCCCAATGGATGCAAAAAGGACACAGCGGACGAGCAAAATGTTCCATCCGTTGTTATCCGCTCTCAAAAGGGGCAAAAATTTGCATAACCGGAGCTGATAACACGGACACATGGAGGCCGCAGGGCGGATGCAAAGCGGATGGGGAATGGAAGCCTAGCGGATGGAAGTGGATGGGAGTGGATGGCACATCCGCAGGGCTTCCGGGGGGTCTCAGCAAAGCGGACGCGGAATGGATACAGTGGATATGAAGCGGATGCACAGCGGATGCACAGCAGATGTACAGCGGAAGTCTAATGGATGCCTGGCGTTAATTGCGCATGCGGGGAGGATGCATTGCGTCAGCCCCGCGGATATAATGGAAGCAGCTCGGAAGCAGGTTGCCATTCAGAGGAAAGACCTGCTGCTGGACGGATTTGCTGCCTTGCCTGCCCTGCCTGCATGTCTGCCTGCAAGCCTTGGTGCCTGCCTTGGTGCCCACCTTGCTGCCAGCCTTGGTTCCAGCCCTGCTGCCAGCCTTGCTGTCAGCCTGCCTGCAAGCCTTGCTGCCAGCTTTGGTGCCAGCCTTGCTACCAGCCTTGGTGCCTGCCTCCCTGTCAGCCTTCCTGCCAGCCTTGGTTCCTGCCAGCCTCCCTGCCAGCCAGCAACCCCACAACCATGCGGAAGCACAGCAAGCCTCAGCCATCTGCTGCAAGCCCTTGCAAGAGGGACAGGGCTACCATCCCGCCCCCTGGCCCTCACTCTGGTTCTGCTGGGGCTTCTGCAGCATGGGCTCGCTCTTCTGGGGCTGGGGCTTCTGCTGCTTCTGCTTCTGGAGGAGCTGATGACAAGCACTCCAGCACCAGCCACCTCCACAGCACCTGCACCCTTCACCCCGAGACTGAGCGACCAAGAGGAGTGCCAGAGACTCATTTTTGTCTTATAGCTTGTTGTTAATAAAGTCTATTTATGATTCATTTCTTTTTTTTTTAATAAAATCTTGGTGGAAACTTTTAGAAATGGTTTAAGCCTTTGCTTGCTTGTGGGATGGGAAAGGATAGCTTTGGGATGGATGGGTTAGGATACCTGTGGGATGGGTAATAGCTGTGGGATGGGCTAGGATAGCAGTGGGATAGATAAACCTCCAGTGCAAGCATAGTGGGACTGTATGGTCCACCCTCCCAGCTGCTACACATATGGCCCTTTATTATCAATAACAATATAATCAATCATCCACACATGTCAACATAAACACAACTCTTTATTAAACGCCCTGTTTATTGTAGGCCAACCAAACATACATGGCCCAATCTCATCCGTGTGATGAGACAGGCTGAAGGAAGCATCCATTAAGCATTTACCATCCTGTCTTGCCACACCACTGCTCCAGCTGGGGAGTTGCACCAGTGTTTCAGGAGGTTGCACTACTTCTTCGCCTCACGTGAGACTCTGTTGGGGCCTTGCACATCCTCAATGTCGATCAGGTTTTGCCCTTGCCTCCATTCCCCAGGCTCCAGGTCCCCATTGCCTTGTTGACGGTCCACAAGCCTGTTCTGCAAGACTGTGGGTAGCGGGTGCGAATGAGATTGTGCAGGATGCAGCAAGCTTCCATGATCCTCCTCATGGTCTCTGGGCTATGCTGCATGTTGGTGAGAAGTACCTGGAACCTGTTGGCCAGGATGCCAAAGGCGTTCTCCACCACCCGCCTTGCCCTGGACAGCGTGTAGTTGAACATCCTCTCTTCACGGGTGAGGTATTTGGAGGTGTAGGGCTTCATTAGGTGGGTTGTGAGGGAGAAAGCGTCATCCCCACAATGAAGTAGGGCACATCTTGCTTGTCGTTGGGCAGCAGGTCTGGATCTGGGAAGCCCACCATAAGGTTGCCTTCCAGCCCCTCCTTGAGGTGACTGGTGTTGTATACCTGGGCATCTGAAGATGAGCCGTTGCCTGAAGCATCGATATACATGAACTTGTAGTCAGCATCGACCATGGCGAAGAGGATGATGCTGAAGAAGCCCTTGTATTTGTGATAAGTGGACCCCGACTTGGCTGGAGCTTTGCAGGCCACGTGCTTGCCATCTATGGCTCCAACGGTTTGGGGGAAGTTCCACTTCTGATACCACTGCTCTGCAACTTTCTTCCATTATTCTTCAGTGGAGGGGTACTGGAGGAGCTCCTCCTTGTATTCTTCGATGATGGCCTGCACCACTTCTCTGACCACAATGCTGATGGTGTTGGAAGACACCCTCCAGCCGTACTGCATGCTCCTGTAGGAGGTCCCTGAGGCCAGGTGGCACAGAGTGAGTGCCACCTTGAGCCCAGGTTCCAGGCTGGGCCGGAAGCTGGTGTTTGCCTTGATCAACCTGGGTGTCAGCCCCTGCACAACTACGTCAAACATGGCTGGAGGCATCCTCATGAAGTTCTGGAACGCCTGAGTGTCTTCGCTCCTGAGCTCCACCATCAGCTTGTTGTACTGTCCGTCCTCTGCTCTTCTGGCGAACCATCTTTGGACCAAAACTTTTTTTGGGTGCCTCCTTTTCTTCCCATAGTAGAGTTCACAGAGCCTGTAGATGGCTTCGCACTGTTGCAGAAGGATGGTGGCTGCCGAAAGGACTTTGTCACAATCCACGGTGGACATGACTGGATGCTGTGGAAGCGGAAGAGTCAGATGAAGGCTGCAGAGGTCTGCACAGGTTGGCTGCTGTTCTGACAGTGAGATGCAGGCAAGTTGCTCCCCCTTTTTATAGGCAGTATAGGTGTCCCTTTGTATCCTCTAGGCATCCTCTAGGCATCCTCTAAACATCCTTAATATCCGAGATAGGTCCCCTCTGCTTATGTTTTTTTCTTTTTACACGCTTTGTTTCCGTGCTGCATCCATTCTGCATCTGTTCTGCATCCGTTCTGCGTCCGTTCCGCTTCCTCCCTGCGACCGGGCGGATGCGAGTTGCGCAAATGCGCAGCGGATGCCTAGCGGATATAGCTGATGCATAACAGATGCGTAACGGATGCGTAGCGGAAGCGTAGCGGATTGAGAATGGACGAACTGGATACATTTTCCGTGCAGAAGTTTTAGGCAGCCCAAAACTTTCGGAGCGGATGAAATGTCAATAAACGGATGCTGGATGGATAGAGAGGAAGCAAAATGGAGGCAGTGAGTACATCGCATTTTCAAATGGATGGCAAGGTTTTTTGTTCGTTTTACATCCTCTTTGCATCCGTTGGTTCAGTGTGACATGGGCTTTATAGTCCTATTACCTCAAATATCTGAAAATCCATTGATGATGTACTTGAGTGGTGTTATGTAGGATCCACATACAACAAATCTTCTCTTTCAGCTTAGTTTTACTGTAGATTATTCCTGTGATCCTGCTCATCTTTTATTGCTGTTGTTTTTGAGTGTATTGGCTAACATTGAAATTTTATAAATGCCTCATTCTTGAGCTATTTGAACATATGTAATTGCATTGTAATACCTGGCTATGGGTAACATAATGAGCTGCACAACCATTTAGAGAAATCAAAGTAATTCAATGGTCCAGGACAATAGATATCAGAAACATTGTTCTTCATTTTTACCACATTTCAATCACAGAATTGGTCCTGCCTATCCAATGTAAAGTCTGTATCACTTGTATTTTGCATGGGAAGAAAATTAACTATTGATAGCATTCTTGTTGAAACATATATTACATTTCATACTCATGGTCTGGCAATTCTCATTTATTTTAATTCTCATTTACAGTAACTTCATTAAATCAATGATTCAAAATGATCTTCCCACGTTTCCTAAAACTTGAACTGAATAGCCATTTACAAGATAAGATACCATTGGCCTTGCTTTCTATGTCCTAATTGTTTATGTCACATTTCATTTCTGCTGGTTTCCCAGCCTCACCATAATCTCTCCCACTCAGACTGTAGAGATCAATTTCTGATTAACAGTAATAAAATAATGTACATAGAGAAGAAAATGAATGAAGAATGGTTGAAACTCATGGAGAAAACATGGAAAAGGACTTCTGCTCCTGGCATCCTTTGGGAGGTCTTCTCAAAGGTGCTTTTTCAAAAGGCAACTGGGCTTTTGTTTTTCCATATATATATTTTTTCGTTTCTCATCTGAGAAGCTTCTTCAGTTCTGAAGAAGTTCTGAAGAAGCTTCTGAAATGAAAAGCGAAACATCTTCAAGGAAAACAAAGTCCAGTTGCCCTTTGAAAAAAGCACTTTTGGGACAACCACGACCTGGATGACTGAGAATCTCCATAGACACTTGAGAGGTCTTGAAAAAAAATCTGAAACTGTCAGGTGCAACAAACCAGAATGACACCATGAACTGATTAGAGTTGACTCTTTATTGTTGTCTGCCTATTTACAAGAATCCTGTCAGACTGACTACATTCACCAGATAAAAGCTTCAGGATAAAAGCTGCCAGATAAAAGCTTCAGGAATTCTCACAGGAGGAGAGGGGGTAGTGGCATCTAGCGCTTCCTTCCCTGCAAGGACTCTAAGCTCTCCAGTGTTTTCACTGCTCTTCCCACTGGAGCATTCCACCACAGAAATCTAGGTAGTATCACTATCAAGTATTGTGGACAGTACAAAGAGAATAAGCCAATTGTCTGATTTGGAATAGCAACTTCCTGCCTGTTCGAGCCTCTGTGGTACAGTGGTTAGAGTGCAGTATTGCAAGCTACTTCTGCAGCCAGCTGCCTACAGTTTGGCAGTTCAAATCCCACCAGGCTCAAGGTTGACTCAGCTTTCCATCCTTCTGAGGTGGGTAAAATGAGGAACCAGATTGTTGGGGGCAATAGGCTGACTCTGTAAACTGCTTAGAGAGAGCTTTAAAGTACTATAAAGTGGTATATAAGTCTAGGTGCTATTGCTATCTCAAGGAGGACCTTCACAAATGGCATGCCTTCCTATGTCAAACAATCAATTTTTTGCCAAATGCTTCAAACACTAATTGCACTGGAATGATAAGACCTTCTGGTGATGTGGAATTTCAACTGCAGGCTATGAAGTTGGGATGTTGAAAAGAAGCCAAGGCTTCGCCTTTGCTGATTGGTCCTTAAGGCATGCACAGTTCAAGTTCTATCCTGTGGGCACTTTGCTTTCATGTTCCTTTGATGTGTAGATTGGATGCATACAAATATTTTGTTCCCTTTCCAGTCTCAAATAGCTAGACTAGCTGAATGTTTATTTCTTCTTCTTCTTCTTCTTCTTCTTCTTCTTCTTCTTCTTC
>BLBF01000274.1:335180-354210 GCA_015471245.1 Laticauda colubrina
CTCTCTCTCTCTCTCTCTCTCTCTCTCTCTCTCTCTCTCCCCCCTTGTCTGGGAAACATGTACTCTTTATTATGAACGATTTCTGGATGGCCTACTGTGTAATAGCTCAGCTGAATGAAAACAAATTTAAATATAAGAAATGTACTGGCTTCTTATTTTTTTATTTTTATTTTTGCAAGTTGTAAATACTCTTAGAAACAGTATGGGGCCTTATTAAGTTTGAACCTCAGGTCTTTCAACTTCCTGGTGAAAAAGAGAACAAATGGAAAATGCATGAGAAAATAAGTAACCTCTGCGATTTCCCACTTTAGCTCAAGCCCAGATATATTTGTCAGTTGTTAATTACAGTCATATTTTTCTAACACCTTTAAAAAAGAAATAGCAAGTGAAAGATTTCAAAGAGAGAAGCTGAACCAGCTGAGAAAAGTTCAGGTTTCTCTAAATATGTGGTAACCCGTTGGGCAGGGATGGTTTTGTACTTCCTGGAAAAAATCACGTCCTCAGTAGAGAGAAGTTTGATTACTTTCCAAACTCATTGAAACAAAATCAGCTATTCACTTCAAAAAGGAGACCACCCTTGTGTTCCTGTATAGGCCACTCTTATTATTTTGTTTTTTAACCCACTATTTGTTATAGATGCCAATCTGCTTAAATCTCAGCCCTACTGCCTGCATATTGGGGACAATTTGCATGTTAGAGCTGAAAACAGTAGTTTACATGGAAAAGCTGAAGCAAGAAATGCCATTTGTCAGAGACATCACCCGTAACAGCTTAAAATTGTCATGACAGCAGTAGGCTGGACTTATAATAGTCACCATTTCAAATAAAAGCTAGCCCCACATTGCAACTAATATGTATTAAAACACTAGTAGTCTTGCTCTTCGTTTAGCTGATTTTGTTCTCAGTCCACCAGAGAACTTTTTGTGGTTATCACTGGAGCTCTCTAAGCTGCTGCTGAAACAGGACTCTTGGGATGTCACACTGAATAAATGATATCCATAGTTTTAGTTATGAACGATGGATATCACACGTTCAATCCACAAGGGGAATTCATCTGCAGCCATATCATGCTGAGTTCACACATGGTGCTATGTCATAAAGTCATCTGTTTCGGTTCATCAAATGTTGTGACCCTAGCTCTTAAATCATGGTTTATGGCTTATCACATTATATGAATCAAAGGAACTATGCTTTTGTCAATAAATTGTGTTTAAACAAACTATGGTTTAGTATTAGGTACAAACCAGGCCATTAGCTGTTGATAGCAATTTAGCTAAAACTTAACCCACTTTGAATAACCTTGCCAGGGTTTGATGCCATTGGAATGACTCCTGCATGAAAACCTTAGCAGCCTTTGAATTGCATCAAGAAATGTATGCAACATCTTCCTGGTTAAGTCTGTGCAGTGCAAGCTGACATTTTTAAGTGAAAGTCAAAGATAACAATATAGAATAAAAAAAAATCAATTTGGCCCCTTTGTAGATAGCATCGAGAAGATCATGGGTGCCAGATTTCCCTTCATCTGTTCAGCACATGCCTTTTTAGATATGCAGCAGCATTTGGAAGTCTGTGATTGCAGACTTTTTTTCTTCATCTTTGCAGCCCAGGTTTATTAAAGGAAAAATTCTGGGTCCCTTTAAGACAAATGGAGTCTTGCTTATGCTTCTTCCCAGGAATTGTAATGCATGTTAGCATAAATGGCGGAGAGGCAAGGGGACATTAGTTTACACATGCTTGTTTAATGGTATGCTTCAAAGTAAATCAGGTAAGCTTGCTACACAGAGCCTGCTTTTTATGGCCTTTATGTTCTTTGTTCTTCTTCAGATGGGAAGAAGAGGGGGAGGCTCAATGAGAGAGGGTGAGTATGTACTGTATTCAAAGTGTTCACTTGGTTTCAGCAAAGGCACCCACACCTCTCTCACTGAAATAGAAAAGTCAACTTGGCAGTGAGGAAACAGAAGCCTTTCACACAGCAGGTAATAGAGCAGATCTAATTAGTGTTAAGTACCTGTAATCCTAGGAGATTTGCTTTCTGATAAAAGTGAGAGCATGTCCCTCAGGTATGAGTAATAGGACTCTTGCCAGGTTGCCTGGACCAGGTGTAGTGTGTCAGCTCCA
The DNA here is from genome assembly GCA_015471245.1 of Laticauda colubrina. Classification (NCBI taxonomy): domain Eukaryota; kingdom Metazoa; phylum Chordata; class Lepidosauria; order Squamata; family Elapidae; genus Laticauda; species Laticauda colubrina. Next base: position 337,299 of record BLBF01000274.1, read on the forward strand.
GCAAAAGCAGCCTTATTGATCCAAAAGTGCCTGCATTCTCCATTCCAAATTGAATTTAAATTGCTTGTACAAGAAAGACATCTGGCATGCTAAGATTTAGCTATTTCATATTCGGAATAATCTTCTCAGTCAACAAATGGCTTTCTAAGGTTCTTTTTCTTCCTTTCTAGAAGAAGCCAGTCTTCAATGCCTCTCTGTACTCCCCCCCCCCCTTTCATTTTACAAATCTGTTATAAAAAATCTGTGTGGCCAACATCCTAAACCCATTAAAATAGGTATTAAAATAATAGGACATGCAAGGTCATACATTTATGACAACTAAATTAAACTATATTAGGAATGTGTTAACCTCTATAGAATGCCTCACCTTTTGCTTTTGATGCCCTTAGTAAAGTAATATAAATTTCTTTTGCACTCTCACAAAGATATGAGCTAAATAATTGCTTTTTGTTTTTTCCATTGCATGGTTATTAAATCAGCATATTTTATTTTTTGTACAGTCACATTTTATTCACGACATTAGAAAAGTTGCTATTGAGATAAAAGGTATGTTCCCTGAAACAGGTAGAATGTATTACTTCTATTTTTCTGTAAATAAAGATATCTTCTGAATGTCTTCTATGTTACCTGAGGCAGGTCATAGTACTGATAAAGCATGGATCTGATGTTAATTAGGTTGCATTTTAGAAATATAACAATTGTTTTTTTTTTTAAATGTGGTCATGAGACTGGTAAGGATTCTCTCTCTGATCTAGATAATCCTTAAAATTCAAATGTGTATTGAATAATAGTTTAGGTAAAGACCCTGAATCATTAGGTAAAGACCCTGAAGCATTGGAAAACTCAAAACATGCTAAGGAGAAATTGCTTTCAGAATTGTATTCATAAGCTTGGACAAGTCACAGATTAGCAACACCCATTTCTCTTAGTGTCACAGTTATTTTCCATCAGTTTCCAAATCTCATTCCTATAAAAACAGTTTATTCAGAATGTTCACACTCTTGCAATCATCTATTTCACTCAGAAGATCTTTGGGTGTGTGGCATAATTATAATTTTACATGTTGCCCAAAAGTTACAAGCTAGACTCAACCACTTTATGCTACAGAAAAAGCTGGATTTGGAAAAAAAAAAAGAAAGAAAAAAGAATCAGGATGGCTTAAATTAGAATGTGTCACATTACTTTCACATATGTAAAAGTTAAAGGTATATAGACAGTTAAAGTTTAAAAATATGCAGATCATTACTCATAGATAGGTCAAGATATAAAAATAATGAACAACTTATATAAGAGTACTAAAAATCCCTGGTACAAAATTTTCAGTATATATCTTAATGCCTATGATAAGATGATTCCTTAATAATATAAAAATAAAAGAGGATATTATGCTCCTGAATATAGTTTCATTAGATAGCATCTCTAAATGCCTGGCCTTCTTATATAGTAAAATTAGTGTCAGGTATAGAGATGAGATTCATACTATCTAAATACCTTGTCCATTGAAAAACATATATTTCAGTTAATTTGTACTTCCAAAAATGCATATGTTAAAAAAAGGACTGCCAAATATTTTTTTAAAACACAAGGAAAGAATTCCAAACTGATGTATCCAGAAATGAGAAACTTCAAAACTGACATCCATAGATTAAAGGATGATGTTTATTGCAGTAGCACCATCCGAGCTACTTGCCACTTGCAACTTGCCACTCTCCACGAACTCCAGAATTTTACATATATAGATTAGGCCTAAGTAAGTATAACTCCACTTTAAGACACTAACTAATTTTTTTTTATGAATTCTTAAGTTCTCCAGTGCTGTTTTCTCTTCTCTAGCCTAATAGCTCTTTTCATGTAATTATCACTCCATCATTTCTGCTTTAAACTTTCTGGCTGAATCCCATGAATGCTTCAAATAGTGCTTGCAAGTATGGAACACTATTTTAAATGTTTTTGAAGGGTCTTGTAACTGCAGTTTGGACAATGGCTATTTCGAAAGAAGGGAAGATGCAAGCCTAGGCAGCTGCCTTTTTTCTCATTCATTTCACTCTCTTATTGGTTAACTTAGTAGAAAAAATGTAAATTTAGGTTGGGGGTATCTCAGCCAAGGTGAATATATGCTTGACTTGAAGCCTAATTTAACTCCTGCGTACTATTGATTGTTTCAAATCACCAGGGATACTTACAATCTTTCTTGGCCAAAGATAGACAATAGTATAAAAGTGAAGTGTAATAAATGCCTCTGTTAGGTCCCATGTTGATCTACAGCTGCTGCTTTCACCTCTTCCCTCTCTACCTTTTTTTTTTTTTGCCTTTTGCCTTTTGAGTGCATCAGTATTTCACATTTATTGTAGTGTGATGAAACACCTTTCAAAATGGCTAGAGGGACACTCAGAAGTAAGTGCTTAAGCAAGAGGCACTGGAGTACATGGGAAGACAGTCGAGGTCAAGGAACCTGAAATGCAAGCTGAATCAGCTGAAAGCAAAGGTGTAGTAACTCCTGAGAAAGTAAATATAGATCACAATCCTGAAGACACATTGATCTGCTTGATCTTTTTAGTCTTTTTAGTCTTTTAGTCTTTTTAGGCATGAAGCAGCTCCTCAGGAAATGAAGTATCTTACCCTTATCAAGGATCTGGATGTCATGGATAGGTTTCACTTTATTTTAAAGCCAAGAAATGATTCGGTCCAGGGGTAAATGACTGTGTAAGGGATAAACAATATTTGAAAAATAATCTGGAAAAAAGAGCTTTCAAAGAATTAAGATTATTAAGACCTGTAGTAGATGGATCCCCTTCATGGATCACCGCTTTGTCTTGGCAAAGGAGCTTGCACAGTTCAAAGAAGCTATGAGCTAAGCTGTGCAGGGTACCCAAGATGGACAGGTCATAGTGGAGACTTCTGATAAAATGTGGTCCTCTGGAGAAGGAGATGACAACCCTGTCCAGGATCCCTGCTATGAAAATCCCATGGACAGGACCAAAAGCAGGGGTGGAATTCAAATTTCTTAACAACCGGTTCTGTGGGTGTGGCCTAATTTGTGGGTGTGGCTTGGTGGGCATGTGACTGGGTGGGCATGGCTTTCTGACTGGGCATGGTTTGGTGGGCATGTGACTTGGTGGGCATGGCTTGTATGAAAATACTATAAGGAAGGTTCGGCTCTGCTTTTAGATTAGCTGGAAAGCAAGAAATCCAAGGATTTCCTGCTTTTTAGCCAATCTAAATCTCCTGGCAGAGCAGAACAGCTAGTTGGATGGCTCACATACCAGGTAAGGAGTGAGTGAGCGGGGAGGGGAGGGGCAAGCCAGCGAAGTGATTTGCCGATTCTCTGAACCAGGGACAATCGTGTGTGCAGCATTTGCAAGAAATCATCAGCTGTGCCACCTGGACAGCTGACAAGCGCTGAAGTGTTTGAAAATCCTCCTGTTTCCTGCTTTTTCAACCTCAGCTGAGTGAGGTGGATGGGCCAATACTGAAAGGATGCTTCGCTGAAAGGATGCTCTTTGGTGGTGAAAAGAAAGTCCAGTATTGTAATTTTGCTGGTGTAGCTTTTAAAAAAATAAACATATACTGTAGTAATCATGTTGAAAGTTATACACACATATACATATAACGTGTGTGTGGATTTCCATTCATCTGTAATATAAATAAATTCATTGTGTTGTGAAATTGTTAACATCTATATTCATTACTTCTGTCCAAAAGAACACTTATACAGATGGAGATTAATCTATTTAGGATTACTTAGTTGATATAGCTAAACATGGAGACAAAATGTGAATAAAATAATGTTTAAATAATTCTTCCTGACTATTTGCTGTTGCTTTATTTTTTAATTTTTTTATTATTTTTTATTTATTTCCCACACTTTCAAACACCACTGATCTAAAGAAAAATACACTATAGTTTTCCACTGTTTGTGCTACAGTAAATCTAGTGGTTAACAAGATAAATTGAATTAATTTCTTATATCGTACCACTTTGAGTATCATGGAAAAAATGGACAATAAATCTACCCTAATATTGATTGTTGAAGACTGCCATCAGAGAGGGTGGGATATTCTACTTTGCTTATAATTCCTCCAACACAGTTTAGCAAGACTTAGTTAAATATGATGCGGTTTTTGGAAGCTATAGAACCGTTTATGCGTCATATTGAAGTCAGTACTTGATGACTTGCTATAACTAATTTAAAAGAAATTGTATGCCATAAATAATTCTTTAGTAACTCATTAATTTCAAATCTCAAAGCCTATTTCACACATTTTAAAGGCATTCTTGTAATGTTAGTGTTGTATTTTAATCATTTTAAAAAATTTGTACACTGTTTGGGGCTGATGCATGTAGAGTGAAATAGATACAAAAATAGATAGAGAGCAGAGTGATTGGTGATGTACACACATCCATAGCATTGATTGGACAGACTTTCTTGTGGCAGATTCAGAAAACTTTTCCTATATAATCTTTTATAAGATGAATGATAGGTCTGCTAAAAAAACAACAATGCCATAACCTGTGTGAAGAACATATGCAGATTATTAAAAAGAAAGTTTAATGTATTGTTTCCTGTTAAACTCTGCTTTCTTTCCAGGGTCTAGAAGAAGGTGTCTTCATGCATTGTTTAAAGAGGACATTACTGTTGTTTCTCTCACAATGCCAGTGATCTAGCGTTATACATCTGTTGCATCTTTCCAGGTTTTACATTATGACCATGGAAAATTGCACCTAATAGGCATCACTAGGACTTGTGGATACTTTTCATTTTGAATAAGTTCTTTCCATTGTTACTACTCTGCTGTTTCAAAGGTTTCACTGCTGCTCAGGTATCTAAAGTCAAATGTGACAAATAAGAAGGGGTGTTGACCAAATTTTGACAGGAAAAAGATATTTAACAGATTTAACAGATAATCAGAGTTGGAAGGGACTTTGTAGGTCATCTAGTCCAATCCCCCACCCAAGTGGGAGACCCTACACCATTTCTGACAAATGGCAGTCCAATCTCTTCTTGAAAGTCTCAACTGATGGTGTTCCCACAACTTCTGAGGGCAACTTCTGTTCCATTGGTTGGTTGTTCTCACTGTCAGAAAGTTTCTCCTTATTTCCAGGTTAAATCTCTCCTTGTTCAGTTTCCATCCATTATTCCTTGTCTATAGGAGCTTTAGAAAATAGCTTGACCCCCTCCTCCCTGTGGCAGCCCCTCAAATATTGGAAGCCTGCTATCATGTCTCCCCTGGTCCTTCTATTCACTAGACTAGCCATGCTCAGTTCCTGTAACCGTTCTTCATATGTTTTAGTCTCCACTCCTTTAATCATCCTGGCTGCTCTTCTCTGTACTTTTTTTAGAATCTCAACAACTTTTTTATAGTGTGGTGAACAAATATAATGATTTCTACATAGGGAATGGGATATAATGATTTCTATATAAGGAATGGGAGCACAAAACTGATACAAAAAGTTGGTGTGGTGGAATGTTTAAGGTAGTGGATCAGGAGTGGGAATGCTTAAGTTCTACTTCATCATTCACCATGGAAGTTCACTGGTAGACTTTGGGCTAATCACTCATTCACAGTTCAACCTTTCTCACAGCTTTGTTCTTGTGGGAAATTTTATGATGTAGTGCTCTGTATGTTACATTGGACTGCCACCTTTATATGAATCTGTCAGAGTGTTTGCAGCATGACTACTATTGTGAGACAACCCAGGAGCAAAACACAGTACACAAAGGTTTTGTCTTTTAACAGTGGTTTATATACAAGACTGTTATATGCATACATACATGTGTTAGGCACATACAGGCAATCAATCAATTTTCAACTCTACATGGAGAACTACAATGGAGATAGAACATGAGGAGAGATAGACACCCTCTCATACTTGCATACTTATGTAGACAGCTTCTTAAAGTGGCAATAACCCTGCTGACTCATCCTCATTGCATCAGCATTTATAGCAGCCTTACAGATACTGGTTAACTGTTAAATCTTCATTACCTTAACAGAATCTTTACACACACACACACACACACACACAGCTGAGCATGCTGATTAATATAAGCCTCATATAGATCAATGAAGAACAAACCTTGCCATAAAACATGGGCAATCATGTTTAAGTGCTAAAATTAAATAAAACTGGCATTTCCTGTATTGACATTTTAAAAACAATTGTCCCAAAAGGCTACGGACATGTCAATCTAACTATGGCTGCCATTTTGTATAAAACAATTTGGTTTGGTGGATAATTTTTTTCTACAGTAATTAGGACTGCAGAAAAAACAATTACTATCAACTGCCTTCAATCAAGGACCTGTATATTGCATGAGTCAAAAAGATGGCTGAGAAAATATTTACAGACCCCTCACATCCCGGAAATAAATTGTTTCAACTCCTTACCTCAAAACGACACTATAGACCACTGCACACCAAAACAGCTAGACGCAAGGACAGTTTTTTCCTGAATGCCATCACTCTTCTAAACAAATAATTCCCTCAACACTGTCCAGCTATTACAAAGTCTGCATTACTATTACTGTTAATCTTCTCATCACTCCTTATCACCCATACCCTCCCAGTTGTGACTGTATGACTGTAACTTTGTTGCTTGTATCCTTATGATTTGTATTGACTGTTTCCTAGTATTTGATTGCTTATTGTACCCTATGACTATTATTAAGTGTTGTACCTTATGATTTTTGACTCTTGATGAATGTGTCTTTTTTTATGTACACTGAAAGCATTTGCACCAAGAGAAATTCCTTGTGTGTCCAATCACACTTGGCCAATAAAAATAATTATATTCTTATTCTCCTTCTCCTTCTCCTTCTCCTTCTCCTTCTCCTTCTCCTTCTCCTTCTCCTTCTCTTCTCTTCTCTTCTCTTCTCTTCTCTTCTCTTCTATTCTATTCTATTCTATTCTATTCTATTCTATTCTATTCTATTCTATTCTATGGCATCAGGCTAGAAACCAGAATGCTAATCTCACATTACTGTAGGTATAAAGCTAACATGGGCTAGCCTTAGGAAGGAAGCAAGGACAAAACCTCTGGAAAATCTAACCAAGTCAAACATTAATTCATAAGGCAAACCTTATAGCATAATGGGTAAAATGAAAGAAAAATGTCCCCATAGTTTGGGAATAGAAAATATATGAAAACTGCCATAAAAATAGAAGGAAGGATTATTGACTCTGGTTTTGCATCACTGACCTGCTTCTTTTTGTCCTTGTCTCCACAATGGGTGTTAAGTGTGGTACCTGGTCACCAATAGTGAAGTGACATTATTGGCAGCCTACAGATATTCAAGAGCATGATTTAAACATTATATAGCAAAAATAACACAATGTTCTCCAACTTTGTCTACACTCTTGTATAACCCCTTACCTTGTTTTCAGAAACTGCAGAAGATTCATCTAATCTTTGTATATCTGCCCATTTACCTCTTTTTACTCTCTCTCTCTCTCTCTTATAGCTGTAGTTGTTTGTCACTAAGCCTTTGTCTTTTTACTTTTCCAACTCCTTTGCTTACTTCTTGCCCCACCCTGGTTGCTCTGTGTGTGTGTGTGTGTGCGCGCGCGCACATGCACGTGTGCGTGTGTTTAAAGCCAGCAATCCAATTACTATAGCATATTGTTGCATGATCTGAAACTTGTATTGTTTGTTCAATTGAATGATGAATTGGGCTACTCTGTCTGATATACTTTCAAATATTACTACAGTCTTTCAGCTTTTGATTGATGAGAAAACCAAAACCACCACATTGTCCATCTTCAGTACCTCTAGTGTAGACTAAATGCCCAGATCTATCAAGTATATCTAAATTTTCACTTTTTCATCATATTTCATTTAACCCAATGATAGCCCAATGAATATTATTGAGTTAAATCAGCAGTACTTCTAGTTGAACATTAATTTTGATTGTTCAAATGTTGACTGCTCCTATGTTCATAATCCAAAGGCAGTCTGATTTAATCCAGTGATTCTTAGCACCCTCTGCCTCAGGCAGGTCTTCCTCCCACTGTGGATACTTGCCCTAGGGCAGGGGTGTCAAACTGGTGGCCCATGGGGCAGATTCATCATGCACCGACCACATTCACCCCAGCTCTGCGAATGGAAAAATGTCACAAAATGTCACATAATGGCAACATGATGTTGCAAGTTAGACATCCATGTCTTAGGGCCTCTGTGGAATGATGACCATTTGTGAGGTTGTATTGATATGTGGAAGGAATAGACCAAAATCTGACAATGTAGATTGGCAGATATGTTTGGTGTTAGTTAGAAGTACCCATTATGGCCCGTTTGTCTTGGGAGACCCTTCTGGATATACGTGTGTGTGAGGACTTAGCTCATGACTTCAATGCCACAAAAGCCCCTTTGCCTCATCAAGGCCCTGATCATAGAAGGAGACAATTGTTATGTAATGCTGTATCTCTGTTATGACCCGGGGCGTGGCACAAAGGCAATACAGTCAGATAATCAATAAGAGTCCCTTTATTATCTCCAGCTTTGTCCCCAATGTCCAAGTTATCTTCTGGCTGGAGAAAAATTCCCCCAGGAACAGCCTTTAACTGCAGAAAATTAAGTCCAAAACATGGTCAACACAAACTGTAACTTAAAGTTCAAACAAGCCAAACAGAAGTAATTAGTTTGATTGGGCAGGAGTAAGAATTTCAGACTTGAAGGCATGGCAAAACTCACATGGTTGGGAAGACGCCAGGAACATAGATAAGCCACGACAACACAAGATAAAGTCTCCCAATAGCCTGCTGCATGCAGCTGCCTTTCTTATCAACTCTTTCCAGCTGAATAATCAGGGCCCTTTCCTCCCTCATAAGCCATACAACCCCCACCCCCTTGCTATCTTCTCAGTTCCTCCCTGCATGCTCTAGGATGAAGAGGGGGTGGGCCTGGTTCTTCCTCTGAACTCCCTCTCCCTTGATCTATCTCTCCTGTGGTCTACCCAGCCGGACTTTGCCCTTCCCCAGCCTCCTCCACAGCCAACAGAACCACACTCCCATTCTCTGTCAGCTGTCCAGCTTCCTCTTCGAATTCAGACTCTGATGGACATGGCAATCTCTCTCACCTTTTACCAATTATATCTTCCATCCATTTTCTCCTTGATGTTCTATTTTATGTTGCTGTTATTCTTATTGTCTGTTGAAAGAAAATAGCTCCTTTTTAGAAATTTCATGTGAATATTTCATGATAAGATACAAAGGGGCTCCTGAAAAAGAAAGAGTTGTGCAGAAGATGTTGAGTCACCATATTAATTATGTTTCTTGCTATTTCCCCTTCTACACCATTGTAGAACTCTGTTTAATTTTTTTTTCTACATCCAGTCATGCTGCTACCTTTTTGCATGTTGTAAACCTGGCTATAAGGTAAACCTTGCTATAAGCCATGTTTAGGATATTGTGAACAGAGTCACATTCTTGGTATCATTCTTCAGAATGGGTGGTTATCCCACATTGAAGAACTGTGAATGGGGCCAGTTTCTGGCACTATCCTTGTTTCTATCTATCTGCCTTTTTATTCGCTAGCCAAGAAAGAACAGATCCAGTTTACTAGTGCTAGGAATTAGATTGTTTGTGAAGAATTTGGACAAATAAGCTAAGGATTGCAGGAAATTAGGCCAATTGTGACTCAGAGGCTGAAAGTTGCCTGTTCCTAGAGATATTTTAAAAGAAGATATGGAGAAAGTACTTAGTAACCATAGATGCATGTTTCACTGGTTATTTGTTATATATAACCACTCCAGCCACATCATATGTAAAAAAGGCAATAACATCTGAGGAACTATCAAATTTGAGATTAAGGGTTCTAGTAACTCTATCCAGATATTTCATCTTGCCAACCAAAAGATGATTTATAGGAAGAATATGGGGCTTTGGAATTGTTATTTGCTATAAATATAAATTCTAATAAAAATAAAACAAAGATAGAATCATCTGGATTTTTGTTTACTCAATTTCTGCTTGCATGTGCACGCAATCCACACACACACACACACACACACACACACACAGAGAGAGAGAGAGAAAGAGAGAATGATTATCCAGTTTCACCAGTGAACCAGGAGCAAAAGCAGACCCTGTTATTGCTTGAAACAATGTTTTATTTTAAATCACATTTTTCAAATATGTAATCTCACCAAACAGTGTGAACTCATTAAGAGTGTAGAACTGCTGCATTTTATGCTTCTAAGGGTATTTCATTAAATCCCTACTCTAATTTCATGAACGCTAATTTATACTTGTACTTAGAGCATAATTCTGTAACACTGGTAAATCTCATATATTTGAAGAAGCCTACAAAAATTTATATATTTAATGAAAAAGTGACAGATAATGCTGTAAACATCTTCCTTCATCCATGAAGTTGGCATAGAGTATCAATTCATGTCCTCTCTCTCTCAAGCAGCAGAAGTGCAATTCCTCGCAAATAAGTGAGATCTAATTCAAAAATATTGAAGTCCTTTCGAAGATGAGATTTTAAACATTATAACTGTCTAGGGCAATGATTCTCAACCTTGGCAACTTTATGATGTGTAGACTTCAACTCCCAAAATTCCCCAGCCAGCCTTATTACAATAAGACATAGAGAAATTCCAAAAACTTTAGACTGCCTTCTACTGACCTCACCCCTTTCCTAAGAGGTCTGTAGGTGGCGTGCATAAGCGCACCAATGTGCCTATTGTCCCTGTCCTATTGTTTCTTTTATTATTTTTTTTCTGATATGTATCCCTGTATTAATAACTATGTTTTTACTTATACCTATTATCTTGAAAGAATTGACAAAAATAAATAAATAAATTGTCAACAGTTCAGTGGCTATTTGTGATAGATCAGCAAGGCTTTGATTCTCAAATACAAAGTAATAATAATGATGATTTAAACAACAACATCTGCCTACCCCAGGTCCTTTGATTTGATAGGTGGACAAAGATGCCAAATCCAGTCTAAATATCTGGATGACTGTGTGATCAACTGACATCATCATTATCATAGTTTTCTTCTCTGGCAAATGAAGCTTTTGAAATGTAGACAACTAATTGAATGTGCATAGAAAAATGATTTGTGAAAAATATGCAACATTAAGAACAAAAAAAATTGATTGTATTCCCAGGGAATCCTAATCCTGTTCAGGTAATACAAGCTGTGATGGGTACTGCATGATAGCTGCAACAGAGACATTTTGTATGTCACTTGAGCAGGATTAAATTGTTGCTTAATTATACTTCTCAGACTGATGGACATGAGTATTTCTTATCTTTTTATTTTAATTGTTCATATTACTGATGCTTGTAAAAAAATGCAAGAAAAATCCCTATATGATACATCATTGTAATGGTAAACATTCTACATAATATTGCTCAATATGTCCAATGTATTTATATAATTATCTTTTTTTTAACCTACTAGAATCTGTATAAATGATCTGTATTTCATTATGCTTGTTCATGCAAACTTTGCATCTATAGGCAATCTGCTCATAGATGGCAAATGCAATCAGATCTTCAATCCATTGTCTGAAAGGGCCATAAATTTATCTTTTCAATTCTGTAATATCAGTTTTTTGGTCATAGTAAAGGCATGGAGAATCCATTTACCTTGTACAGTTGTCAGATTCCATGTACTAGGTATGTAGTTTAAGAGAATAATATCCTCTGAGAATTTTAGCTTTTGTCACACAATTATATTGATATAATCCACTTCTTTCTTCCAACACTTGGTAAGTACAGAATATAACAAAAACATGTGTTTTAAAGAAGCAATATCCTTATTACATCCCCAAAAACTGCTTTTTTTACAGTCCTTTTCTATACAAATGCAATGGAGTCTAATAAATCCTAAATATTATTTTGTGTATAAGTAATTTGAGATCTCTTGACACTCTTTCTATCGAAGTAGAGCATGCTGAACTTTCATCTTCATCATCTATTCATCTAAAGTCAATATCTCCACTTCCATCCAATTTTTCCATATCATCATCTTTTTCCTAATTTTCAAAGTTGGGTTTTCCCATAAAATCAACTGGAATTGAAAGGGTTGAATTTCTTTTTTACTAAACATTACATTCCATATTCTCCCAATCAACGAAATTATTTCCAGAAGTACTAGACTTTTAGTATATTTATATCTTAGTACTATTTATCCAATAAAATTCCAGTTATATTTAATTTTATTGTACCTAGATATAAGCTGAAAAGCCAATTTGATGCAGTAGTTACTCAGCTTACATCAAATAGACAGAATCTTGCCAGACTAAATCTTTGCTACTCTCACCTCAGTGGATATAGCCTATCTCTTGGTTATCCTATCTCTTGGCAGCTAAAAAGACCAAAGACCCATCTAGTTCTGGGGTGTGTTGCTTCTTATCTCACCCCTTTCCTCTTTGAAAAGTTCTCCCTCCTCCTTTCCTCCCTCCTGTGGTCCATCACCACTTTCTCCTTTTTAGACACCATTCCTCATAGAATGATAGGCTACAAGAAGGATATGGAAAATGAAAAAATATTGTACAGACAGATGAAGCCAACAGATGCTTTAATAACTATAAATGACACACAAATAACACACTAGAAAAAATATATGGGTAACATTTCTACATTGAATTTAGAAAAGGGATTTGTTAGTGTTACTGTATCAGGGATTTTTGAGAAGAGACAAAAAAATGTAAAAAATGTGAAAGTACCCAAAATTCAATCATAAAGGAGGGAGTGGCCATAGTATCTCTGAGAACAGCTCATTATTAAGTTTGGGGGGATCCATTGTAACTTTGAGCAGTTATTAAGCAACCAGTCATAGTGGACAACTACCTGAATTAGCCTTAATGGCATGTGACTACCTCTGAAGACCATCTGCCAGTTCGTTGGCCACTTTGAAGTCAGGCTGATGGGATAGAAGGACCAGGGTCCAATTCAGCAGGATGGTGTTTTTCTGATGAAAAGAAATATAATTTTGATAATCCTGTTTTTATCAAAGAAAACAACTGGATGACTGAACCTGCCTGACCAGATATCCTATTCAGTATAGGTGCCTTCCATGTATCTTGATCTTGAGGACAGTACAATATTTGCATTAAGATATAGTCCTTTTAAAGACTATTTCATAAAACATCCGAATAACTGCTAGAGTATAATATGCAAAGAATGCATCTAACTTTCCAGTGGCAGGTTTTGCATAAAAGCCCACTCACAAATCTAAATTTGCAAATTACCGAATTGGAAAAATCTTTAAAACAAACATTTTTTTAAAAAATGACTAAATTTATTACAGAAGCTGACTTGGTATCACACAGAGGAGTGGTACCTGTAATATCAGCAATCCAGTGACTATAATTTCTGCAGCTCTTTTGCATTTTTATTAAACTGTTTTTTTTTAAAGATCAATATAAGAGATTGATAGGGAAATATATGTACGAACCACTCTGTGGTGTTGCACTGTTGTTTTTATTCAAAAGGAAAATCTTCCACAAAATGAAGAATTCATTCCCTTGATAGTAATTCTGCCACTCTGTAAACTAGCCAATTTCAGGCACCATAGTTGAAAAAGTTTTGCTAGATGATGCACTATTTCACCAATTAAAGGTCACAGACACAAGGATTTTAGTAGTGTATAGATGTATAAGAAATCTATAATATTTTGCAGACTCTCAGGTCTTCAAAGAAGCAAGAAAAGCTGCAAATGTAAACTGATAAAATACATTTTAAGTTCAATTACTTCAAAGCCTCATAATAGAAAGGTACACATTCTTTTTTTGGGGGGTGGGTGGGTGGGTGTTGTAATAAAGTTGCTGTCTTGCAAACAACTTGGTTAAGGCTAGGTCACACTGGCCGACGGATGCAAACGTATGTAAAAAGGACACAGCGGATGAGCAAATTTTCCATCCATTGTTATCCGCTCTCAAAAGTGCCCCAAAATCGCATAAACAGAGCGGACAACAACGGAAAGGAATGGATGTGGGGAGGATATAGCGGGGATGTAAAGTGGACGTTTGTAGGAAGCTGAACGGATGAAAGCGGATGGAAGCGGATGACACATCTGCAGGGCTTCCGCGGGAGAACAGCGAAGCGGACGCGTAGCGGAAGGAATGGATGCATAGTGGATGCGTAGCGGATGATGCGGATGCATCACGGACGCCTATAGGATGCCTAGCAGATGCCTAGCAGATGCAAAGCATTCGCTGCACATGCAGGGAGGATAAATTGCGTAAGCTCCGTGATATAAAAGGATTGAGCTCGCAAGCAGGTCACCATTCAGAGGAAAGACCTGCTGCCAGAGACATCTTGAGAGAACACCATGGGGAAGAAGAGGAAGCCTATGCCTACTCCTGCCAGCCCTGGCAAGAAGGACAGAACCACCATCCCACCCCCTGGCGCTGACTTTGAAGCTGCTGGTGTTGCTGCTGCTGCTGCTGCTGCTCCTGATGCTCCTCCTCCTGCTACTGCTGGTGCTTCTCCTGCTGCTGGTGCTGCTGCTGGTGGTGCTTCTCCTGCTGCTGGTGCTGCCACTGCTAGTGCTTCTCCTGCTGCTGCTGGTGCTTCTCCTGCTGCTGGTGGTGCTTCTCCTGCTGCTGCTGGTGCTTCTCCTGCTGCTGCTGCTGCTGTGGTGGACCAGCCCCAAGGCCCTCAAAGCCCTGCTGCTGAAGGCCCTGAAGCCCCTGCCAGAGGGAGGAAGAAGCAAGGCAAGGAGAAAGGGGAGAGGAAACAGTACTCCATTTCTGAAGACCATGAGGAGGAGGTGCTGGAATGGCTGAGGGAGAACTAGTTACCTGTGGAGGAAGGGCCACAGGCTCTAACACGACACCAAGCAGAAGCAGGCAGCATGGAGAGAGAAGGCGGAGAGCCTGGGCTACACTTCAGATGTCCTCCTGGGGTGGTGGAAACATCTGCACACCTGGTATGGCAAGCTGCACCTGAAGAGATCCGGGCAGGCCACTGTCTAGCTCAGTGACCGGGAGACCTATGTCATGGCCAGGTGCAGCTTTCTGGAGGGTGAGATCCACCACCGAGGAGCAGCCCCTCTGTCAACCCTCTCCCCCAGAGACCCCACAGAGAGCCACTCCTCTTCCAGCCAGGAGATAGCTACCGTGTCCAGGCAGGTATCTTTGGAGGGCCCCACAACAGAGACCCACCCCCCACATCTACACTCCCCATGCCAGAGGACATAGAGGATCCCCTGTCTCAGATGGAGCAAGAAGAAGCAGCCACCAGAGACCAAGCCACCTCCACCCCCAGCTCCACCTCCACAGAAAGCAGGCAGAGAGGCAGACTGGAGGGACAGAGCCACACTGTCCTCTTGGAGATCAGGGACACAATAAAAGCCAGAACAGATCTTCTCTCCCAGCTGGTCCACTTTGACATACCATCCTACAACCGCAAGCCCTTCATCACATACGTGAGCCAGACCCTCATGGACATGCCCGAGGCCCAGTACCAGGCAATGAAGGAGAGGATCACAGAACTTCTGCATCACCCTCCAGGCCCAGCTGAACCTTCTGCTACCCACTCCAGGTCTGCTCCTCCACCCCAGGTGATGTCACAGCCCTTTCACGGATTTCAGCAGCCCCTTGCCTACCAAGCCTACCACTACCAGGACTTCCCACAGCAGAGGCAGCCCTTCCAGTCCACAACCAGGTTCTTCGGATGCCACAGATGCCACAGACGCTTCAGCTGACCCAGCTGCAAACCAGACAGCCCCACAACACTCCTCCTTCCTCCACCCACAGCCAAGCCCTTCCTCAGAACATCTGACATCAGTGTTGGGCCTCACATCCCAGGTACTTGAGGAAGTGCCTCTCAACCTCACGGGACTGAGTCAGCTCTCTGAGAGCTTCCTGCACACACCATCTCCTGTTGTACTCTCGGGGCCAGGCACCCCAATGGTGCCTCAGACCAGCACTCCAGCAACAGCCACCTCCACAGTCCCTGGCCCCTTGACATCTGAGACCATGGGCACGCCTCCAAGTGACTGAAAAGTGTGCCAGAGACTTAGTTGTTACCTGTTCACCTTATCTTTGCTTAAAGACACTTTACTTGGGTCATTTTGCTTTTTAATAAAGTCATACAGTTTGTTATTAATAAAGGTTATCTTTGCTTCACACACTTGGTTCATTTTTTTACTTAATAAAGTGTTGGGGAAAACTTAAAGGGTTAAGCCTTTGCATCCTTGTGGGATTGGTAAGGATAGTTTTGGGGTGAATAGCTGTGGGATGGATAAGGATATCTGTGGGATAAGGATAGTTGTGGGATAGATAAACCTCCAGTGCAAGCATAGTGGGATTGTATGGTCCACCCTCCCAGCTGCCACACATATGGCCCTTAATTGTCAATAACAATTTAATCATTGATCCATACATTTCAACATAAACAAAACTCTTTATTAATGCCCTATTCATTGTAAGGCCACTCAACATACATGGCACAATCTCATCAGTGTGATGAGACAGGCTGAAGGAAGCATCCATAAAGCATCTACCATCCTGTCTTGTCACTCCACTGCTTCATCTGGGGAGTTGCACCAGTGTTTCAGGAGGTTGCGCTGCTTCTTCCCTCCACATGAAGCTCTGTTGGGGTCTTGTACATCCACAGTGTCGATCAGGTTTCGTCCTTGCCTCCATTCACCAGGCTCCATGTCCCCATTCCCTTGTTGATGGTCCACAAGCCTGTTCTGCAACACTGGGTAGCGGGTGCACATGAGATTGTGCATGATGCAGCAAGCTTCCATGATGCTCCTCAGGGTCTCTGGGCGATGCTGCATGGTGGTGAGAAGTACCTGGAACCTGTTGGCCAGGATTCCAAAGGCGTTCTACACCACCCATCTTGTCCTGGACAGCTTGTAGTTGAAGATCCTCTCTTCACGGGTGAGGTATCTGGAAGTGTAGGGCTTCATGAGGTAGGTTCTGAGGGGGAAGGCGTCAT
>BLBF01000274.1:354610-365164 GCA_015471245.1 Laticauda colubrina
AAGCCCTGCTGCTGAAGGCCCTGAAGCCCCTGCCAGAGGGAGGAAGAAGCAAGGCAAGGAGAAAGGGGAGAGGAAACAGTACTCCATTTCTGAAGACCATGAGGAGGAGGTGCTGGAATGGCTGAGGGAGAACTAGTTACCTGTGGAGGAAGGGCCACAGGCTCTAACACGACACCAAGCAGAAGCAGGCAGCATGGAGAGAGAAGGCGGAGAGCCTGGGCTACACTTCAGATGTCCTCCTGGGGTGGTGGAAACATCTGCACACCTGGTATGGCAAGCTGCACCTGGCCATGACATAGGTCTCCCGGTCACTGAGCTAGACAGTGGCCTGCCCGGATCTCTTCAGGTGCAGCTTTCTGGAGGGTGAGATCCACCACCGAGGAGCAGCCCCTCTGTCAACCCTCTCCCCCAGAGACCCCACAGAGAGCCACTCCTCTTCCAGCCAGGAGATAGCTACCGTGTCCAGGCAGGTATCTTTGGAGGGCCCCACAACAGAGACCCACCCCCCACATCTACACTCCCCATGCCAGAGGACATAGAGGATCCCCTGTCTCAGATGGAGCAAGAAGAAGCAGCCACCAGAGACCAAGCCACCTCCACCCCCAGCTCCACCTCCACAGAAAGCAGGCAGAGAGGCAGACTGGAGGGACAGAGCCACACTGTCCTCTTGGAGATCAGGGACACAATAAAAGCCAGAACAGATCTTCTCTCCCAGCTGGTCCACTTTGACATACCATCCTACAACCGCAAGCCCTTCATCACATACGTGAGCCAGACCCTCATGGACATGCCCGAGGCCCAGTACCAGGCAATGAAGGAGAGGATCACAGAACTTCTGCATCACCCTCCAGGCCCAGCTGAACCTTCTGCTACCCACTCCAGGTCTGCTCCTCCACCCCAGGTGATGTCACAGCCCTTTCACGGATTTCAGCAGCCCCTTGCCTACCAAGCCTACCACTACCAGGACTTCCCACAGCAGAGGCAGCCCTTCCAGTCCACAACCAGGTTCTTCGGATGCCACAGATGCCACAGACGCTTCAGCTGACCCAGCTGCAAACCAGACAGCCCCACAACACTCCTCCTTCCTCCACCCACAGCCAAGCCCTTCCTCAGAACATCTGACATCAGTGTTGGGCCTCACATCCCAGGTACTTGAGGAAGTGCCTCTCAACCTCACGGGACTGAGTCAGCTCTCTGAGAGCTTCCTGCACACACCATCTCCTGTTGTACTCTCGGGGCCAGGCACCCCAATGGTGCCTCAGACCAGCACTCCAGCAACAGCCACCTCCACAGTCCCTGGCCCCTTGACATCTGAGACCATGGGCACGCCTCCAAGTGACTGAAAAGTGTGCCAGAGACTTAGTTGTTACCTGTTCACCTTATCTTTGCTTAAAGACACTTTACTTGGGTCATTTTGCTTTTTAATAAAGTCATACAGTTTGTTATTAATAAAGGTTATCTTTGCTTCACACACTTGGTTCATTTTTTTTACTTAATAAAGTGTTGGGGAAAACTTAAAGGGTTAAGCCTTTGCATCCTTGTGGGATTGGTAAGGATAGTTTTGGGGTGAATAGCTGTGGGATGGATAAGGATATCTGTGGGATAAGGATAGTTGTGGGATAGATAAACCTCCAGTGCAAGCATAGTGGGATTGTATGGTCCACCCTCCCAGCTGCCACACATATGGCCCTTAATTGTCAATAACAATTTAATCATTGATCCATACATTTCAACATAAACAAAACTCTTTATTAATGCCCTATTCATTGTAAGGCCACTCAACATACATGGCACAATCTCATCAGTGTGATGAGACAGGCTGAAGGAAGCATCCATAAAGCATCTACCATCCTGTCTTGTCACTCCACTGCTTCATCTGGGGAGTTGCACCAGTGTTTCAGGAGGTTGCGCTGCTTCTTCCCTCCACATGAAGCTCTGTTGGGGTCTTGTACATCCACAGTGTCGATCAGGTTTCGTCCTTGCCTCCATTCACCAGGCTCCATGTCCCCATTCCCTTGTTGATGGTCCACAAGCCTGTTCTGCAACACTGGGTAGCGGGTGCACATGAGATTGTGCATGATGCAGCAAGCTTCCATGATGCTCCTCAGGGTTTCTGGGCGATGCTGCATGGTGGTGAGAAGTACCTGGAACCTGTTGGCCAGGATTCCAAAGGCGTTCTACACCACCCATCTTGTCCTGGACAGCTTGTAGTTGAAGATCCTCTCTTCACGGGTGAGGTATCTGGAAGTGTAGGGCTTCATGAGGTAGGTTCTGAGGGGGAAGGCGTCATCCCCCATGATGAAGTAGGGCACATCTTGCGTGTCATTCGTTAGGGGGTCTGGGAAACCCATGATGAGGTTGCATTCCATCCCACCCTTGAGGTCACTGGTGTTGTATATCTGGGCATCTGAAGCTGACCCGTTGCCTGAAGCATCGATGTACATGAACTTGTAGTCAGCATCAACCATGGCAAAGAGGATGATGCTTAAGAAGCCCTTGTCATTGAAATAATTGGACCCTGAGTTGGGTGGAGCTTTGCAGGCCACATGCTTCCCATGTTTGGCTCCAATGATGTGGGGAAAGTTCTACGTCTGATACCACTGTTCTGCAACTTTCCTCCAGCCTTCTTCAGTGGTGGGGCACTGGAGGAGCTCCTCCACGTATTCTTCGATGATGGCCTGCACCACTTCTCTGACAACAATGCTGATGGTGTTGTGTGGCACCCTCCAGGCATACTGCATGTTTCTGTACGTTCCATGTTCCATTCTGCATGTTCCATGTTTCTCTGGTCCCAGAGGCCAGGTAGCGCAGAGTCAGTGCCACTTTCAGTCCAGGGTCCAGGCTGGGATGGAAGTTGGTGTTTGCCTTGGTCAACCTGGGTCTCAGATGCTCCACAACTTTGTTAAACATGGCTGGTGGCATCCTCATGAAGTGCTGGAATGCACAAGTGTCTTCATTCCTCAGCTCCACCATCAGCTTGTCATGTTGTCCAAACTCCGCTCTTCTCCCGATCCATCGTCGGACCCAGACACTTTTTGGATGTCTCCTTCTCTTTGCAAAGAAAAGGTGAAACAGTCTGAAGAGGGCTTAGTTCTGGTGTTGAATGATGGCAGCTACCAAAAGGAGTGTGCGATGATCAGTGGATGATGTGGAAGAGCAAGAGCAAGGCTGAAGAGGTCTGCACCGCAGGGCTGCTGGACTGAAAGTGAGATCCAGGTGATTTCCTCCCCCTTTTTATAGCAAATGTCGGTTTTCTGCTAAGTGTCCTTCCACATACCCTAGGCAACCTCCAGACATCCTAAATATCCGAGATACGTCCCATACACGAACATTTTGTCCGTTTTAATGCTTTATATATGAGATGCATCCGCTTACATCCTTTCTATGTCCGTGCTACTAATGCTGTGTGCATGTTCCGCGTACCTTTCGCTTCCTCCCTCTTTCCGCTTTCTGCTGGAGCGGATGTGAGTTGCGCGGATGGCCAGAGGATGCCAAGTGGATACATCAGACGTGTAACGGATGACAACGGACGTAGAACGTTTGTTGTCCATATGTGTTGCAGATGTAGATCATACATGGCAGAAAGTTCATCCACTCAAAATGTTTTGTGCAGCTCAAAACTTTTTGAGCGGATGAAATAGCAGTAGACAGATGTTTGACGGATAGAGCGTATGAACGACATACGCAGCGAGTACACAACAGATGCATCACATTTCCCAATGGATGGCAAGCTGTTTTGTCCATTTTACATCCTCTTTGCATCCATTGGTTCAGTGTGACAGGGGCTTTAGGAGCAACATCTTAGCTTTGAATTTGTTAGCCTCATGATAGCCTTACTCTAGACTCTGTAGGAGTGCTTTTAACTAATAGGAAACAGGAAAGCTCTGAATATCAGCAGTGTAATTTTACATTCCAGACATCAGACAAGAAAAGCTGGGCCAATTATTTATTCATCTCTGCCTCCACCTCTCCATTAATCAGCATTCCTAATATTGTCCTGCATATGATTTCGCATATATAAATGGAGATACAGATTTGGAAGATGAAGTAAGACAATAGCTGAGAACAAGTCTTAATTTTCCACAGAAGTTTAATTGACCCAATCAGGACATACCTTTCAGAGTGTTGGCTTAAGTCCGATAACTTTAACTTGCAAGAAGAAGGGTCTTCCTCATCATCTGTTACCTGATCGTTTCAGGTAGGAATGGCCAAAGTGGAACTGTGAGCATTTTTGCACACAAAGGATGAATTCTAACAATGGACTGTGGAACATCTCTCTTAAGGCTATACTTCCAGTGCATGATTGCATGAGACTACATGTAGTCCTCAACTTAGAACTGCAATTGAGCCCAACACTTCTGTGGCTCAACAAGACAGTTGCGACATGAGTTTTGTCCCATTTTACCATCTTTCCTGCCACAGATGTTAAGTGAATCATTGCAGTTGCTACGTTATTTGACACGATTGGTAAGCGAGTGGCTTCCCCATTGACTTTGCTTGTCAGGAGATCACAAAAGGGGATCACATGGCCTGGGACACTGCAACAGTCATCAATACATGCCAGTTGCCAAGTGTCCAAATTCTAATCGTTTGTGAGGATACTGCAACAGTCATAAAACGGTCATGTCACTTTTTTCAAGGCCATTGTAACTTCAAATGGTCACTAAATGAATGGTTGTAACTCGAGGACTACCTATATGATATTCATCTGTCCAAACAAGCCATCATCAGAAAATGGCATTGTAATAATTCCAAAGGTCCAGGTTTGCACTACTGTATAAAGAAAAACCAGCATTGTAAATATTGTTTTCTACTGGATCTTGCTCCTATCCATATAACCAATTAATAAGAGCCTACTTTTGTAATATTCAAAACAGTTTTAAGCCAGCAAGCATCTTGACAGGAGAATTGTTCAGGTTCTAGTATTCTGAATTCATATTTAGAAAATTGCAGTATAATTGCAATCAAGTTCTTCCACTGCATCTAAAGGCCCGGTCCCAATGGCCGACGGACGCAAAACATATGCATAAAGGACACAGCGGACGAGCAAAATTTTGGAGGTGGCTCGATCCATTGTCATCCGCTCCCAAAAGTGGCAAAAATTTGCATAAACAGAATAGAAAAGAATGGAAAAGAACAGTAAAGAACGAACGTAGTATGTAGTGGGGATGTTAAACGGATGTTCATAGGAAGCCTAGTGGATGAAAGTGGATGGAAGCGGATGACACCTCCGAAGGGGTTCCGGGGGAGAATTTCAAAGCGGATGCATAGCAGAAGGGGCGGATGCATAGCGGATGAAGTGGATGCATTACGGACGCCTATAGGAAACAAAGGGGAGGTCGTGTGGATGTATATTGGATGCAAAACGTTCACTGCGCATGCAGGGAATATGAATTGCATCAGCTCTGCGGATATAAAAGGATGCAGCATGCACGCAGTCAGCATACAGGGGAAAGACTTGCTGCCACATACATCTTGCAGGAACACCATGGTTCGTCAGTCAGGCAAGAAGAGGAAGCCTGAGCCTACTCATTCAAGCCCGGGCAAGGTGAAGAAGGGCAGAACCAGCACCCACCCCCTGGCACTGACCCTGAAGCTGCTGCTGCTGCTGCTGTGGTGGACCAGCACCAAGGCCCTCAAAGGCCTGCTGCTTAAGGCCCTGCTGCTCAAGCCCCTGAAGGCCCTGCTGCTCAAGCCCCTGAAGGCCCTGCTGAAGCCCCTGCCAGAGGGAGGAAGAGGCAAGGGAATCAGAAGGGAGAGAGGAAACAGTACACCATTTCCGAGGAGCATGAGGATGAGGTGCTGGAATGGCTGAGGGAGAATTAGTACCTCTGGAGAAAGGGCCACAGACTGTATTGGGACACCAAGAAGAAGCAGGCAGCTTGGAGAGACAAGGCAGAGAGCCTGGGATACACTGCAGAAGTACTCCTAGGATGGTGGAAGCACATGCACACCTTGTATGGCAAGCTACATCTCAAGAAATCCGGGCAGGCTGCTGTCAAGCTCACTGACCAGGAAATGTACATCATGGCCAAGTGCAGTTTCCTGGAGGGTGAGATCCGCCACTGAGGAGCAGCTCCTCTGAGACCCCTCTCCCTCAGACAGCCCACAGACAGCCAGTCCTCTTCCAGCCAGCAGCCAGCTACTCTGTCCAGGCAGGTGTCTTCAGAGGATCCCATGGCAGAGACCTCCCAACAGCTGCACTCCCCATGCTGGCAGACTTGGAGGATCCCGTGGAAGATGATGTCCTGCTGTCACAAATAGAGGAAGAAGCAGCAGCCACCAGAGGCCAACACCCCCCCGCCCCCAGCTCCAGAGGATACAGGCAGAGAAGCAGACTGGAGGTCCAGGACCACAGTGTGCTGTTGGAGATCTGGGACACAATGAAGACCAGCACAGAACTTCTCTCTCAGCTGGTCCACAGTGACATACCATCCTCGGACCGGAAGCCCTTCTTCACCTACATGAGTCAGACCTTGAGGGACCTGCCCGAGGCCCAGTACCAGGTGATGAAGCAGAAGATCACAGCACTTCTGCACAACCCTCAAGGCCCAGCTGAAGCTGCTCCTACCCAGTCCAGGTGATGTCACAGCCCTTCCACGGCTTTCAACAACCCCTCACCTACCAAGGCTATGACTACCAGGTCTTCCCACAGCAGAAGCAGACCTTCCCAGTCCAGGCCCAGGTTCATCGGACATCACAGATGCCACTCCTCACCCAGCTGCAGACCAGACAGCCCCACTACACTCCTCCTTCCTCCTTCCTCCACCCCACAGCCAAGCCCATCAATGGACAATCTGTCATCAGTATTGGGCCTGACATCTCAAGTCCTTGATGAGGGGCCTGTCAACCTCACGGGACTGAGTCAGCTCTCTGAGAGCTTCCTGAACACACCATCCACTGTTGTACCCTCGGGGCCAAGCACCTCAATGGTGCCTCAGACCAGTACTCAAGCCACAGCCACCTCCACAGTCCTTGCCCACTTAACAGCTGAGACCATGGACATAACTCAGAGTGACTAAGAATAGTGTAAGAGACTGAGTTGTACTTCTTTGCTTAAGACACTTTACTTGATTAATTTTGCTTTTTTAATAAAGTCATAAAGTTTACCTAAGAAAGTTAATAAAGGTTATCTTTACTTAAGACACTTAATACAGTTTATTTGGTTCATTTTGCTTATTTAATAAAGTCATAAAGTTTATCTAAGAAAGTTAATAATGGTTATCTTTGCTTAAGACACTTGTTTCATTTTTTTTACTTAACAAAGTGTTGGT
The DNA here is from genome assembly GCA_015471245.1 of Laticauda colubrina. Lineage (NCBI taxonomy): Eukaryota > Metazoa > Chordata > Lepidosauria > Squamata > Elapidae > Laticauda > Laticauda colubrina. The sequence goes on from BLBF01000274.1 coordinate 361,885, forward strand.
GAAAACTTTGAAAAAATTGTCTATTTTGCAACACTGGGTAGCCGGTGTGCATGAGATTGTGCAGGATGCAGGAAGCTTCCACAATGCTCCTCACAGTCTCTGGGTCATGCTGCATGGTGGTGAGAAGTATCTGGAACATGTTGGCCAAGATGCCAAAGGCATTCTCCACCACCTATCATGCCCTGGACAGTCTTTAGTTGAAGATCCTCTCTTCATGGGTGAGGTATCTTGAACTGTACAGCTTCATGAGGTAGGTTCTGAGGGAGAACACGTCATCACCAACGATGAAGTAGGGTACATCTTGTGTGTCATTGGGTAGGGGGTCTGGATCTGGAAAACCCATGATGAGGTTGCATTCCAGCCCATTCTTGAGTTTACTTGCATTGTACACCTGGCCATCTGAAGCTGACCCATTGCCTAAAGCATCGATGTAGATGAACTTGTAGTCAGCATCAACCATGGCAAAGAGGATGATGCTTAAGAAGTCCTTGTCATTGAAATAATTGGACCCTGAATTGGGTGGAGCTTTGCAGGCCATGTGCTTCCCATGTTTGGCTCCAATGGTGTGGGGAAAGTTCTACCTCTGATACCACTGTTCTGCAACTTTCCTCCAGCCTTCTTCAGCCCTTGTAGTTGTAAAAAGTGGACCCTTAGTTGGTTGGAGTTTTGCAGGCTACGTGCTTCCCATGTTTGGCTCCAACAGTGTGGGGAAAGTTCCACCTCTGATACCACTCTTCTGCAAGTTTTCTCCAGCCTTGTTCAGTGGTGGGGCACTGGAAGAGCTCCTCCACATATTCTTCAATGATGGCCTGCACCACTTCTCTGACCACTTTGCTGGTGCTGTTGTGTGGCACCCTCCACGCATACTGCATGTTTCTGTATGTGGTTCCAGAGGCCAGGTGCTGCAGAGTCAGTGGCACCTTCAGTCCGGGGTCCAGGTTGGCACGGAAGTTGGTGCTAGGCTTGGTCAGCCTATGTCTCAGATGCTCTACAAGTTCGTCAAACATGGCTGGTGGCATCCTCATGAAGTGATGGAATGCACGAGGGTCTTCATTCCTCAGCTCCACCATCAACTGGTCATACAGTCCAAACTCCATTCTTCTCACGATCCATCCTTGGACCCACACAGCTCTTGGACGTCTTCTTCTTCTCCTTCTCTATAAAAGTTGAAACAGTCTGAACAGGTTTTGGTTCTGGTGATGAATGAGCGCAGCTATCATGCGGACTGTTTCATCATCCATGGTGGAGAATAATTGATGATGTTGAAGACCAAGACCAAGGGTGAAGAGGTCTGCACACCACAGCTGCTTGACTCATACTGAGATCCAGATGATTTTCTCCCCCTTTTTATAGAAAATATCAGTTGTCCGCGAGGTGTCCTTCTACATACTCTAGACATACTGCAGACATCCTAAATATACGAGATACATCCCATATAGAAATGTTTTGTCCATTTTGAATACTTGATATACAAGATGCATATGCTTACATCCTTTCTATTTCCATGCTACTAATGCTGTTTAGACGTTCTGTGTACCTTTTGTTTCCTCCCTCTTTCCATTTTCAGCTGCAGTGGATGTGAGTTGAGGGGATGGCCAGAGGATGCAGAGAGGATACAGCGGATGTTTAACGGATGATAACAGATATAGAACATTTGTTGCCCGTATATGTTGTGGGTGTACATCGTACGCGGCGGAAAGTTCATCTGTTCACAAAGTTTTGTGCAGCTGAAAACTTCTTGTGTAGATGAAATCTCAGTGGATGGATGCTCAAGGGATAGAGTGTATGAAACACGTATGCAGTGAGTATACAACGGATGCATAGCTTTTTCCAACAGATGGCAAGCTTTTTTTAACGTTTTACATCCTCTTTGCATACATAAGTGCAGTAGGACCGGGCCTTAATTGGCATAATTTTGGTCAATGATGGTATTTGTGTTGTTTTTTGAATCTGAATTTGTGCAATTCAGCTTAGCTAGAATTTTATCTCTCTTTCTCTCTCTCTCTCCTTCTCCCTCTCTTTGTTCCTCTCCCTCCCTCCCTTTTTCTCTCCCTCGCTCTGTACATGTTTGCTCCTTAAGTCTCTTCCTGCCCATTTCTCTGCTTCCCTGCAGCACCCTGTAGTTTCCCTTTTTCCTAATTTCTCAATTTGATTATTATTGGTATCTGGACTCATGCAGAACTATAAAGGCAGAGAATGGATCCCTTGGTGTAAACTTTCTGACAGAAGTATACTAGCAACTGAAAGGAAAGAAAGTCTCGTTTATTTCATTCATTGCTTTGTGTCACTCATCAATCGAACAGGAGACAACTTATTTCATTTCTGTGATACAGTATGATGGACTTGTGTTGCAGCCTTGAATTATTTTGAGAACTTCAATTTCTCAAGCTGAAAGATTGAGCATCCCATGCTTGGAAGGACTATTGATCTGATGAAGATGGACAGCTCACGAGGTACTGATACATTAGAGCCCTTTATATTGACCATTTTAGAAGGTAGATTTTCTCAGTGTGTGTTGGCATTATTTTTTTCCTTATTCTTCCCTCTCCCTCCTTTTGATGTATTATATTTCATCCTGTCATTAAGTTTCAATTTTAAAAATGAGAATTGGAATGATTGTTAATCGTACATTTGAAAATGTTTAATTTGATTGGAATAAAACAATAGGGTTCAGAAACTGACAATGGGTAGGTTCTACCAACAGAAATATATCTGCTCAAGAGGTTAGTGAAAAGTAAATCCTTGCAGATTTATCTGTTTTTCTTTACCTCAGATGTGTCCAAACTTGGCAACTTTAAGACTTGTGGACTTCAACTCCCAGAATTCTCCAGCCAACTATACTGGCTGGAGAATTCTGGGAGTTGAGGTCCACAAGTCTTAAAGTTGCCAAGTTTGGGGACCCTTACTATAGCTCCTTGCATCTATCTCTACTCTTCTTTAATAATTTCCTACAGAACAATTTTATATAGGAAAGGGGAACTATCCCTCTGTAACATCAAGACTTTGGAGAATAAACAACTGAGAATAAAATTTGTGGACCAAGTCCACATCTATCACATCATTGAAAGTCTAAAGCACAATAACTAGTAGGTTTCATCAGTTCATCATTTCAATCATTTCCTGACCTATTGTCAAAACAGAAAGATCCACCTTTTAGTGTCACTGAATGAAATCCTCTTTCCATGGCAGGTATGATGGATCTTTCTCCCCTCCCTCCCTTCCTTCCTTCCTTCCTTCCTTCCTTCCTTCCTTCCTTCCTTCCTTCCTTCCTTCCTTCCTT
>BLBF01000274.1:365174-385394 GCA_015471245.1 Laticauda colubrina
CTTCCTTCCTTCCTTCCTTCCTTCCTTCCTTCCTTCCTTCCTTCCTTTAGAATTAGAATCATTTTCATTGGCCAAATGTGACTGGGCACATAAGGAATTTGTCTTGGTGCAAATGTTCTCTGTATACATAAAAGAAAAGATACATTTGTCAAGAATCATAAGATACAACACTTAATGATAGTCATAGGATACAATAAGCAATCAAATCATATTAGGAAACAGTCAATATAAATCCTTCCTTCCCAGTACATATTCACTTCTGTTCTTAATTCAGAATACAGCTTCTTGTAATCTAGATTTTTCTCAGCCTAGTAGCTCCCTAGATATGTAAGAACTTTTAAAACCTAAATTACAAGGTAGCATTGTTCAAAACAAATCTGGAAGCTGTATTCCCAATTCAGACTGTAGTTAGGATAAGCTGATCTAGTCCTAAAGAAATACCATTCAAAGAATGCTCTATGCTGAGCAATGACTAAAACATGTTAACAGAGGCTTAGGAGGAGCAGTTGCCTGGTATTAAAAGGGCCGTGGAGATCAAAATAATGTTGGCAATGATTATGCTTATTGAACAGGACAGCGCAATAAAGATTTCAGATGTCATGTTGACTCGTCACTACAATGAACTGGATCCTCCCTAGTGGTGTTAATTGGAACTGTTACTTTTGGGGAAAAGTTTGACTGGGCTACTCAGTGCAGTTTAATCCCAGGAACATCTGCATCAGATTGCAGGCTAAATCTCTCTCTTTTCCCCCTTTCTTTTCTTGACAGAAGACATTAGTGTCTAATTCATACAAGCATACAGAGCATTTGCTTTCTCTAAACTTGATGAGTAGCAGCTGAACATGTAAGCTGACTCCACTTCAAACTGTTACATTTGAGAGGCTGCCCAGCTGATAGCCATATTGCATTACTATATTAGATCCTGGAGGTTAGCCTTGTGATTCAGTTGAGATTTCTATCCTCTCTTTCTTAAACTATGAAACATCCTTAGCATGGTCAGAGGTATGGGTGGCTTATCATGGGTTGGGTAACTTACTCTCTCTCTCTCTCCCCACCCCACCTCCACCCCTTTGTTCTTGCTTCCAAGAGCCAGATGGGTTGTGGCAATGATATGAGAATATCAGCAGATGGGTCATGCTATCAAGTTTTCAGGGGCCTTTGTGCTCTTCCCTCTATTTGAACTATGGTGGGTATAATGCCTTAGTGGCTTTGGAGCTTTTTTTTTTTTTTTTTAAATGCTAAATGTTGATCACAAAGACAGTGGTGCTATAAGAATGCAAGTGATTTTGGAGCCATCATTGTCCTAAACATGCCTTAGGAGATCAGATTCTTGACTTGCATAACCAATGCAATTTTAAATTTTCAACTATTACACCTAGAAGGAGAATAGCACTTAGCAATAGCACTTAGCTATGGGTGTCAAACTCATGGTATCATCATGGAGCTGAGGTAGGCATGGCCTGCATCCAGCCTGTGGACTGCCAGTTTGACACCCCTAACCTAGACCTATATACCACTTCACAGCAGTCTCTAGGTAGTTTACAGAGTCAAACTGGATCTTCATTTTACTGATCTTAAAAAGATGAAAGGCTGAGTCAACCTTGAGCTGGTCATGATTGAATTGTTGGCTGTTGGCAGAATTAACCAACAATACTGCATTCTAACCATTGTGCCACCAGAGAAAGAAAATAAATGTTACATTTCCACATATTTTCATAATGGGAACCTGGGTGTAGAAATGTGGTGGTATGTCTAGAGTTCCAGGACCTAAAGAAATCTAAGAAGGCATTTGGCCATGGAAGCCATGTTTTCAAAAGAGTGAAGCTGCAGTTCTTTTGTTTGTGTGTAACCCTAACCTTAACCCTAACCCTAAGACTGTTTTTGGCATAGCCTTGGGTGAACCCAACCACTGTAGGTTCTAATCTCTTTATATATTCCATACACCATTTTGAATGGTACAAGTAATGGCCGCACAGTAAATTCTCAAACTCAAACTCATCTTGTGATTACTTTTGGACAGATCATGATATTATTCTGGATTCAGAGGGTTAGAAGCAGGAGACCTTGTTTTGTGTGGCTCTCTTATGTTCTCCAAGATTGGTTTCAGACAGTTCTGGTCTCTCTCTCTCTGTGCATGCAGGAGGGGGGGGCAGAGAATCTTGTCATACCTTCCACCTCTCGAGGAAACCATAGGATTCTTGCCTCTCCTCCTATCTGTGTGAGGAAGCTGTGTGAGGTCATCTGATAAGAATTAGGGCTGGGTATGGTAACATTAGTCAGTTAATATTAATAATCCAGGCTGATCAAATGATGGTTTTCTGAAAATTATAGTTTTTTTTAATGGGGGTCTATAGGCTTTGGGCCTCTGATCCAGATCAGGTTTAATGTTGACAAAACCAAGTGCCTGTGAGTCTGGAGACTTACTTTGATTCTGAATGGGTTAATAATCTGTCAGACAGAATTATTGTTTAATATGGAGAACCAATGATATTCTACTGTTGGTAGTCCCATTGTCTGTCTGTCTGTCTGTCTCTCTTTCTCCCTCTTTCTCTCTCCCTCCCTCTGTGTGTGTGTGTGTGTCTATCTCTGTTTTTGTCTCCCTCTCTCCCTCTCTCTCTCTCCTAATAAATCAAAATAAGGGAAAATAAACCAAGCAAACAAATAAAATATCCATGATTTTTAACTTCCCAGCAAGCCAGTAGTCCTTGAGATTCCCTGGCCGCTCCCATCCAAGTGCTTGCTGGATTTATCCAACTTAACTTTTTAAGATTACTTAGGCATATTTGGTAGCAAATTGAAGCTGGTTTCTGAATAATGTATATAATGGGTCTTCATAATGAATATTGTTGCTATCACTTTCTTATCTATTTAGCTTAATGGTAGCTGAAAGGCAATGCATATATGAAAGACTTCATTTCCATAGCAGTTATATAAATGTCCATTTAAACTTTTACAATAGTAGGAATACCAAGTCTTTCTCACCATTAGTTTTGCTGGAGCAGCACTGGTCTGGTGGGAACAACTTCAGGTCATGAAGAAATAGTTTAGCCCTGTCCTTGAATTCACCATGTCATGTCACAAATGGAAAATGTTTTCATTCACAAATGAAGAGTTTTGTTCATAGAAGGATTTCTAATATTCATCTCATCAGTACAGTTTCACTTTTATGACCTGTACAACAATATACCTGATATTCTAATCAGTCAATTTTCACTGTTGACTGCATGTTCAGAACCGGGCTTTTGAACTAAATTATGTAACTTCTCAAAATATTATATCCTATCTTCTATATTCTACTCTATTCTTTATTCCAAGGGTCTTCAAACTTGGCAAGTTTAAGACTTATGGACTTCAACTCTCAGAATTCCTGAGCTAACATGATTGGAGCAGGAATTCTGGGAGTTGAAATCCACAAGTCTTAAAGCTGTCAAGTTTGAAGACCCCTGATTTTTTCCATTCCATTTCCATCCACACATTCACAGTTGATCTAGAAATGTATGAGAGGTCTTCTATCTCCAGTTAAAATTCAGGAAAGCAATCATAAGAATTTCTGAACACCTTGGGATCTCCAGTGAATTGAAATTTTAAAGTATCTTCCAGGATCAGGCCCATATTATTTGCATGTCAAGTGGGTCAGAGAGTGAAATGTAAAATATTACAGTGTCGGTTATAAAAATGTTTCTGATTGAAATGGCATGTGTTCTAACAAAAAAATATTGCATCCTGAAAGCATTTTTGACAAGCTTCCACTTTGGAGGTTAATGGCAACATCTGAGGTGTGGGTGTTGGAATAAGTGAAAAATTGGCAGCGAGTACTGAAGACAGAGTGGGGGGAAAAGGAAAGAAAAAATGAACCAGGAAAAGCAGAGTCATTGTCGGATGATACAGCACTCGTAAGGAAAGAAAACAGTGCAACACCTCAGTGCCAGATGAAAAAAGATTCAGATTAGTCAAAGAGAAAAAGATTCAAAGGAGACCATTCCATGCAGATAAATTAAAATGCTATCGCCACTATTGTCAGACAGTATTTTCCTCATAAATTGAATCTTTACATGGATGTATTCCATGCAGGGTTGATAATGATGTATTAGATTTTAAATGGGAACAAACTTCTTGATTTATTATTTCTTCTTTTCGAGGCAAGGATGAAGAAATGGCATGTTCCTTTCATTTCCACATAAACTGTAAGAGTATTGCTTCAGAGACAGGGCAAGTTGATGGCTCTAAAACTTGAATAAGTAGGCATTTGGAAAAAGTGGTATAGCAAACTGGGCCAAATTGCATGAACATTAGGATTGCATCTGGAAAGACCATGAATTTGGGTCACAGGCTTATGAATAAATGAATCTGGGCTATGGATGTTTCCCTCTGAACAAGTCCTGAATAAGGTTTTAATATTCACTGCGAGATATCAAGCTAAAAAATGCAGTCCATTGAGATCTCACTTTGTAAAAATTGTACTTCCCAAAAATGGGACAATCAGATATTGGTGAAATAGTTCTATGAAGCCATATCTATTTCTTTTTTTCCTCTTTGGAAGAAAATATTCTGCTTAGTACTGAATCCCAATGCTATCACTTCAGTTTTTTTCTTTAGTTCATTTGCTTTTAGTAAAATATTTTTCTTTTCAATCTAACTTTCACAAACAAGCAGACCATTCCCAAAGAATACTTCTGATGAACTTTATTAGTTGTCCACAAAACTTTAATTACTTGCTTAATTACTTACTTCATAGTACTCCTATTTTTAGGATGAACAGCAAGATATGCCTAACACTGGGGTCTGATTTGTGAGTAAACGTACAAGGATTGTGTCGTTAGTTATTTTCTTTTCATCCAATCTTTTTGTTTTTATAAACAAATAAATATTTCTGAAATAGCTAATAATCCATTAAAGAAATTCATAAGCAATTTCTGATTTTAGTGATGAGACTTTCTTTATTGTTTCCTCATGCTTCTGAAACATATTTGCCACGGCAGCACAGCTGTCCATAGAGGGTAAAGGATGGGGACAAAAAGGGGCAAGAAGACAGCTATGACCATGTGATGCATACCTTCACACCTTTGTGCATTTGGATCTCATTGCAACATATACAAAGGGACAGGATTTTAGTTATGCAGTTGTGCCTACCACACTGGCCTCATCTGAAATGGCAGCACCTGAAATGGAATCTCTTCTAAAGGAAGATGCTGTTCCATCAGTGAACAAATCCCACCAGATGTTATCTTTCGTTGGAAACTTGAGATTATGAGAAAAAAATTTTTTAAAACAGAATAGCCAATTAAACAAAAAGAAAAAAATAGTAGAATAAACTCAGACATGAGGGGATTGATAAATAGCAGCAATTGTCACATGGGCTTTACATAAACCCTGAGCTAAGTTATACTTGTCTTAATTTCTAGAAGACATCTCAGTGTTTTTGAGATTTACTGTATTTGACTTTGAAGGTCTTGCTGCAAACAAGTGATTCTCCATGTGCTATATACTACTAATTGTAGATCACAAATAAACCCTTTTATGTCCTAATGTGTTTATATAAACATAGATAATATAACCTGATTCTCACACCCCATTATGGCACGTTAGGTTTGATTAAATTACCATTGGCTGAATTGGAACAGCACCCTTTGGTTTCAGTGTAACCAGAAATGAAACCAATGGCAAGTCATGGTTTCCAGTTCTAGTAAAGGTAATTCATTAATCCCCTTCAAGCATCATTCTAGGTTTTGAAGAAAGATAAAAGTTTCATGTCTTATTTTAAATTATTCATGTGTATCACTTACAACTTGCCTTTCTGCCCATAAGATATTCCATGAAGAGGATACTAAATGCATGCATTCATAGATTCAACATAGAGGGCTCAAATGCCATATGATTGGTTAACAGCCCTGGAAGGTCCTAGCTGAAATGGTCAGGTGAGTCTCCTGTATCTTTGACATTAGTGGAAGTTCAAGTTTCTTGTGTTTGTTTATTTGCCTTTGCATCTCATTCTTCCAGCAGCACCTATAAGCAAAGGGGTGAAGCCCCAAAATAAACCAATGTACTAAACCCCAAATATGCCAAGAAATAAACTTTTATCTGCTTTGGGGTCAGTGAAAAGGAGTGTTTGCCTACAGATAAGGTTGAATGAGGCCTTAATTTCCAACTCAAGAGTTTTCCAAAGGGGCAGTCACAGATGGAAACAGCCCTGGTTTCATTTTTCTAAAGAAGGTATCTTCTTGGCAGTTGCAAGAGTGTGCAAATATTTTTAGTCTCATTAATTATGTTTTTTAAAGGAATGTGGGGAGGGGAAGCAATGCCAAAAGAGAGAGGGAGATTTTGTGTATCCGTTTTATTCCTGGAAGTTACTTAGCCACACATCAAAGAACAACCCGTAAAGAAATTTAGAACTAACTTTGGATATGGAGGGGGGGAAAGGAGCAGCAGGTTAGAAAAGTTCCAAGGAGTAAACTTAACATAGCCTTCCTTAATTTTATCTTGATATCAGATGAGAAAGAGAGAAACCTGGACAGATTTCTAAGATACCTGTTATTCTACCTTACTTCAACTAAAAAAGAAGAAGAAGCCTTCCTGGAATCCCATGCCTGTTTGTTGACTTGACCTATCTAGAAGAGTTGACACAAACTTAGTTTTAATGCTTTTTCTTGCTAAGCATGGAAATAGCTGTCTCCTGGCATGTGGCTTTGTACTGTAGCATTTTTTTTTAAAAAAATGGAGTGCATCACATCATTTAAGAAAAATGTTAAGGAGTTTCCTCATCCCTATGTAATTTTTAAACAAGCAAGCTTGGTTGAATAATACTTGGAGAAACTGAGGCCTTTACAAATGAAGACAGTTACTAGATTGATAGGCAGGGAAATACTCTGCCATGGTATCTGCCTGGCCAGTTTAACCTGGCAGGATTGGCACACTCTGAGTTCCACCAATTAAGCAATGCAATCTATATGAATCGATACTCCTTTCTTCCCTTCTGTTCCCCTCCTGGCTTGTTTTCTTAACCATCATCATTCTTTTCTTTTGTGCTGTTTTTGTGCTTTTTGTAACAGTTGTAAGCTACCCTGGGATAACTGAGAGTTGAGGAGCATCTAAATTTAAACTATTGTTGTTGGTCACATAATCAGCCACATGTTTACACATTTTTGTCCACCAGGGGTAGGATTCTACCAGTTTGGACCGGTTCTATAGAACCAGTTGTTATGATTCTGTGCAGTTCAGAAAACCAGAAAATCGTGGTCCTGGCTGGCCCTGCTCCTCTGCATGGCCCTCCCCTGCCCACCCAGTCAATTCTTATTGCACATGCACAACATTGCGTGCATGCCTGACATCGCTGACTGAATTATTCCCTGCCTAGTCTCTCCTTAAGATATTTCTTTCTTTGTTCCCTCCTGACAATCAGCTGCTCCTATAATCAGTTATGCTGGGATTCTCTCGCTTACTTAATGCTTCACCCAGGAGGCTTCCCAGAGGCCCAGGAAGGCAAAAAATGGAGAGGGCAAAGCACTCCATGCCCCTCTCTATTTTTTGCCTTCCTGGGCCCCTGGAAACAAAAAATGCCCCCTCCCGCACCTCAGGGGAGCCTCCTGGGGGACGTTTTTGCTCCCAGAAGGCTTCTCTGGGGCCCAGAATTTCCCAAAAAGGAGCACTGGGGGTTGCTGCATGCCCCCTTATGCTCAGTTTTTTTTCCTTCCTGAGCTCCAAGAAAGCTTCCTGGGAGCAAAAGCACCCCCCCCAGGAGGCTTCCCTGAGGCTCAGAAGCCCCCCCAAAACAGGAGGGGGGTGCTGCAAAAAGAAGGGAAAAAAAAAGCCATGTCCTCCCAGTCTCATGGCCATGCCCATCTAGTCACACCCTACAGAACCAGTTGTTACAAAATTTGAATCCCACCCCTGTTGTCCACCTATTGAGCCTTCCTATAAAAACCTGGGCTATTGAGCCTTACTATAAAAAACCTGGGATAGCCAATTTATTTATTTATTTGAAACTTTTATATGACTGCCAATCTTATAGCTAACTTCAGGCAGCTCCCAATCAAAAGTTAAAACAACATATAAAACCATATTAAAACTATTGAACTAAACATATAAAAACTACAAAAAAGTAGGGATCAAGTCAAGATGCCAATAGGCAGTCACCTCATCTTATTGCAGTAGGGAGAAAACCTGGGTCATCAGTGCTTTAGGAAAGCTAGGAGAGTAAAGGCTGCTGAACTTCAGGGGACAGTGTGTTCCATTTGGTCAGTGGCTGCCATGGAAAAGACATGCTTCCCAGCTCCCATCCGATGGCAATATTTAGGGGAAGGGGCTTTTAATAATGTTAAAGGTATTATAAATACCAAGGGAGGCATCTACAGGCATGTGGATGCTTGTAGACACCACACAGGGCTGCAGGGTTGGGGTGGGTGATATCTGGTGATCAATTTGAGGCTGTTCTCACATGCAGTTGGATTCCAGATGCACAGTTAACCTGAAAGCCACATATTTCCTGTCCATGATCTATACCTATACATTAAAGATTCTTTCTTTAGCAGAGATAATCAGATCCAATCTGCTATTTTTTTTTCCTCTTAACACTAAGGAAATGCCAAGGCAGCAACTGGCAAGCCACATTTTTCATACACACTCCAATTTTAGTGGAGATGGTTTTCAAGAAAGTGTCTAAGAGCTTATGTGCATATTATTTCTCCCTTCTGGATGTTGAACCAACTGCTCTTTTCTAGGTGGATGTTCAAAAGTGAATAAAATCTCAGAAGGAAAAAGAATTTACAAAAGACCAACCTAAATCTTTTCCTGAGATATTCTGCAAGGCTGAAACTCCCCTTGTCTGCCCATAACCCACCCTCCCTACTTCCATTTGCTTTTTTCTGAGATTCCTAGCATCAAATCATCCATGCTACAATCCTCTCCTGCTCTCAGCTGAGTAATTCAGCTTTTATTTACCAAGAAGTATTCATTACGATGAAAAGACACTCGCTACAATATTCGGCAGCACCATTGTTGCTCCATATACTATATTAATTGAAGTGATGTGGAATGGAGAAAGTACAAGACTAAGACTCTGGCAGGATTTATAGCAGTGAATAACCATGGACTGAATGTCGTTCCCCAAACGCTTCTCTATGTTTGTTTAAAAAAAAAAAGAATAGAGTTTTCTCTCTAAAGAAACAAATCTGCACATTTGATGGGAGGAAAAAAAAACCAGTGTGGCTCATGATACACCCTTGGTATTATTTCTGGGAATGCTACAGCTGGCTCACATAGCCTAGTTAAAATATTATAATTTACTTCACTGCACGCACAGGCGATTTGAAGTCAAAACTGCCACTTACTACATGGGTTGAAAAACAATGACTTCCCTGCTACTGGAAACATCAAAGGTACTTTTTGCACTGCTCTCTCCTCTCTCTCTCAAGGCCTCCTGGGAAAAAATACCCTGACTCATAATCTTTCCATTGGTTACTAGAGTGCTACGGAGTGGTAGGGTGGGTTGTGGGGGAGATCAGATTCTGCTACAGTACTTCTGGGGTAAAAAAAACTCCACCAGCAGAATGGATTGAAAAATTGAAGCATGACTAAAAAGTACATTCCCCACTAGTCAGTGAATTTTGCTCCCAATTTGTCACTGCCACCTTGGAGACTGGTGAGTATTAATAATGCATGGATGCTAGGAATGTATTAGCAACTAACCTTGTGAAGAAAATCAGCTGGGGACTCAGAAGGGCTGCTTAAAAAAAAAAAAGACAAAGCATAAAAGAGGAGGGGAGGGAGATGGAAACAAATCACAACAAACAAACAAACACTGAGAGTCAGGACTCTTATTTATTGAAGATAATCGTCAGATAGGGCGGCAACTATGCATCATTGCGAGCACAGGATGGGAGTCCTGCAACAGAGGGATAATTGAGTTCATTGATCAAATTCAGGGAAATCTCTCCTGCTTGCTGAACAAAAGATTTGAGCCCACCTTCCTCTAATTTCAGAAATTCCTGGAATGGCCATTGATACCTCTCATGTAAAATTACCAGTGCATCTGGAAACTTGGTCTTAAGAAATGCATTGGTCTTCAAGTTGTACCTGAGAGCAAAATGGTGACCCTTCTCCCTTGTTGTATTAGCCATTGGTATTCCAGTTCCTTCTGAGACAATTGTTTAAGATCAAGAATACAAATCTGGATGATTTCAAAGATGAAATCATCTTTCATTTTGTCTGTATATTTGTTTTGAAAACTAAAATACTGTATATAATATAAATTACCCTTTGATAAAACAAACCCAGAATAATGTCTATGGAGATTTTCAGTCAGCCATGTCAGGATTGCCCCAAAGGTGCTTTTTCAAGAAGTAGCTGGACTTCCTTTGTTTTTTTCCTTGAAGACATTTTACTTCCCATTCAAGAAGCTTCTTCAGTTCTGACTGAGAGAAAGTTCAGTTGCCACTTGAAAAAACACCCCTTGGGACAAACCCAGAATAATTTAATTCTGACTCTGATTTTTCCCTTACTGGATGACAATTATTTGTTAATGTTTATGGCACAATTTACAAATGTAGTAATACAATGATTATGGATATGATTCAGAACTATTTTAGCCAGTTTAATTACATAGAAATGCTCTCCATCATATTGATTCTACACCAAATAATTTAATAACCACTGATCTGTGTCATTATGTCACAGTGAGGTGACATAAGTTCAGAGGTGGGATTCTATCAGTTCTGTCCACCTCTGTAGAACCTGTAGTTCTGAAGAGCAGCAGACAGAGAGCATACATAGAACCGGTTCTATGTTTGTTGTTGTTTTGGCCCACCCGCCTGCCCGGGCCCTTACCTGACCTTACTTCCTGCTTTTTCAACTGCAGCTGCTTTACGTGACATAGCTGAGGTTGAAAAAGGAGGAAAAAAGGGCTTTTCCAACTGCTGCACACTTGCACGCTGCGCTGTTCAGCTGTCTGGGTAGCTCAGCAGGTCGTAAATTGCACTCGTGCGACTCGTGTGACTCATGCACACAAAGCACGCGTGCGCATGCAACGCAGAGGAATTCTGGGAGTTGAAGTTCACAAGTTTTAAACTTGCCAAGTTTGAAGACCCTTGCTCTAGAAAGAGTGCAGAGAAGAGCAATAAAGATGATTAGGGGACTGGAGGCTAAAACATACAGTATAAAGAACGGTTGCAGGAACTGGGTATGTCTAGTCTGATGAAAAGAAGACTAGGGGAGACAGGGTAGCAGTGATCCAATATCTCAGGGGTTGCCACAAAGAAGAGGGAGACAAGCTATTCTCCAAAGCACCTGAGGACAAAGCAAGAAGCAGTGGGTGGAAACTAATCAAGGAGAGAAGCAACTTAGAACTAAGGAGAAATTTCCTGACAGTTAGAATAATTAATCAATGGAACAACTGGCATCCAAAAGTTGTGAATGCTCCAACACTGGAAGATTTTAAGAAGAGATTGAACAACCAATTGTCTGAAATGGTATCGGACACAAGTGTCAAATGTGACATTTTCCCCTTTAAGGAACTGGGGTGGGTGTGGCCTGCATTTGATGCATTCAGCCCATGGGCCCCCAATTTGACACTCCTGGTGTAGGGTTTCCTACTTAAGCAGGGGGTTGGACTAGAAGACCTCTAAGGTCCCTCCCAGCTCTGTTTCTATTCTGTTCTGTTCTGTTCTGTTCTGTTCTGTTCTGTCCTGTCCTGTCCTGTCCTGTCCTATTCTATTCTATTCTATTCTATTCTATTCTATTCTATTCTATTCTATTCCATTCCATTCCATTTTTAAAGTTGTAAAGTTTGAGGAACACTGGTCTAAACAGTTGTGATGCAAAAGAGTTAGCCACATTACAAGCTGAACAGCCTCATTGTTTCAACAGAAATACAGGTAGTGGTTGTAATGGCACCGATCCTCACACTTATGGTCACTGCAGCTTCTTTATGGTTATGTGATCAACATTTGAGAGCTTGGCAACTGGCATCTTATTTACAATGGTTGCAACTATCCATGATCATCATTTGTCATCTTCCCAGTTAGTTTTTGACAAGCAAAGCAAATGGGGAAAGCTGGAGTCACTTAACAACTTTGTGATTCGCTTAACAATTGCACAATTCACTTAACAACCCTGGCAAAAAAAAAGTTTGTAAAATTGGGTGTGACTCATTTAAAAATCACCTTTCTTACCATGGAAATTTTGATGCCAATTGTGGTTGTAAGTAGAGAACTTACCTGAGTACTATCCCAAAAGAATAGAACAGAACAGAACAGAACAGAACAGAACAGAATAGAATTCTTTATTGGCCTAGTGTGATTTTTTTCTGCAGTCCTAATTATCCTCTGAAATCTGTGTCTGTCCTGTTGAGTTGCAGAACCAAACCAGACAGTTATAGAGGGGCAGATGATAGACTCAATATTTCCTCTGCAGAACTTTATCAGCAGCCCCTTGGGCAGTTTGAGCTTTCTGAGTTGGCGCGGAAAGAACATTTTTTTGTGTGCTTTTTTGATGATATTTTTAATGTTAAGCCCATGTCACACTGAACCAACGGATGCAAAGAGGATGTAAAATGGACAAAAAAGCTTGCCATCCGTTGGAAAACGTGATGTACTCACTTCCTCCGTTTTGCTTCCTCTCTATCTGTCCAGCATCCGTTTATGGACGTTTCATCCACTCCAAAAGTTTTGGGCTGCCCAAAACTTTTGCACTGAAAATGTATCCAGTTCGTCCGTTCTGCATCCGCTACGCATCCGCTACGCATCCGTTATGCATCCGCTATATCCACTAGGCATCCGCTACGCATCCGCGCAACTCGCATCCGCCGGACGCAGGGAGGAAGCGGAACGGATGCAGAACGGATGCAGAAAGGATGCTGAATGGATGCAGCACGGAAACAAAGCGTTTTTAAAAAAAACATTCGAAGAGGGGACCTATTTCGGATACTAAGGATGTCTGCAGGATGCCTAGAGGATGCCTAGAGGATGCAAAGAGACACCTATACTGCCTATAAAAAGGGGGAGCAACTCGCCTACATCTCACTTTCAGAACAACAGCCAAGCTGTGCAGACCTCTGCAGCCTTCATCTGACTCTTCCTCTTCCACAGCATCCAGTCATGTCTACCGTGGATTGTGACAAAGTCCTTTTGGCAGCCACCATCCTTCTGCAACAGTACGAAGCCATCTACAGGCTCTGTGAACTCTACTACGGGAAGAAAAAGAGGCGGCCAAGAAGCGTCTAGGTCCGAAAATGGATCGGGAGAAGAGCAGAGTACGGGCTGTACAACAAGCTGATGGTGGAGCTCAGGAACGAAGACACTCAGGCATTCCAGAACTTCATGAGGATGCCTCCAGCCATGTTTGACAAAGTTGTGCAGCGCCTGACACCCAGGTTGACCAAGGCAAACACCAACTTCCGGCCCAGCCTGGAACCTGGGCTCAAGGTGGCACTCACTCTGCGCCACCTGGCCTCAGGGACCACCTACAAAAGCATGCAGTACGGCTGGAGGGTGCCACACAACACCATCAGCATTGTGGTCAGAGAAGTGGTACAGGCCATCATCGAAGAAGACAAGGAGGAGCTCCTCCAGTGCCCCACCACTGAAGAAGGATGGAAGAAAGTTGCAGAGCAGTGGTATCAGAAGTGGAACTTCCCCCACACCGTTGGAGCCATAGATGGCAAGCATGTGGCCTGCAAAGCTCCAGCCAACTCGGCGTCCACTTATCACAACTACAAGGGCTTCTTCAGCATCATCCTCTTCTCTATGGTCAATGCTGACTACAAGTTCATGTACATCGATGCTTCAGGCAACGGGTCATCTTCAGATGCCCAGGTATACAATGCCAGTCACCTCAAGGAGGGGCTGGAAGGCAACCTCATGGTGGGCTTCCCAGATCCAGACCCACTGCCCAACGACAAGCAAGATGTTCCCTACTTCAACGTGGGTGATGACGCCTTCTCCCTCACAACCTACCTCATGAAGCCCTACACCTCCAAATACATTACCCGTGAAGAGAGGATCTTCAACTACAGGCTGTTCAGGGCAAGACAGGTGGTGGAGAACGCCTTTGGCATCCTGGCCAACAGGTTCCAGGTACTTCTCACCACCATGCAGCATAGCCCAGAGACCATGAGGAGGATCGTGGAAGCTTGTTGCATCCTGCACAATCTCATGCGCACCCGCTACCCAGTCTTGCAGAACAGGCTCGTGGACCTCCAGAAAGGCAATGGGGACATGGAGCCTGGGGAATGGAGGCAAGGGCAAAACCTGATAGACACTGAGGATGTGCAAGGCCCCAACAGCCTCACATGAGGTGAAGAAGCAGCGCAACCTCCTGAAACACTAGTGCAACTCCCCAGCTGGAGCAGTGGAGTGGCAAGACAGGATGGTAAATGCTTAATGGATGCTTCCTTCAGCCTTTCTCATCACACAAATGAGATTGGGCCATGTATGTTTGGTTGGCCTACAATGAACAGGGCGTTTAATAAAGAGTTGTGTTTATGTTGACATGTGTGGATAATTATTACATTATTATTGATAATAAAGGGCCATGGGTGTGGCACCTGGGAGGGTGGACCATACAGTCCCACAATTCTTGCACTGGAGTTTTATCTATCCCACTGCTATCCTAGCCCATCCCAAAGCTATCCTTACCCATCCCACAAGCATGCAAAGGCTTAAACCATTTCTAAAAGTTTCCAGCAAGACTTTATTAAAAGAAAGAAATGAAGCAAGTGTGTGAATCATAAATAGACTTTATTAACAACAAGCTATAAAACAAAAATGAGTCTCTGGCACTCCTCTTGGTCGCTCAGCCTCATGGGTGAAGGGTCCAGGTGCTGTGGAGGTGGCTGGTGCTGGACTTTTTTTCATCAGCTCCTCCAGAAGCAAAAGCAGCAGAAGCCCCAGCCCCAGAACAGCAAGCCCGTGCTGCAGAAGCCCCAGCAGAACCAGAGTGAGGGCCAGGGGGCGGGATGGTAGCCCTGTCCCTCTTGCAAGGTCTGGCAGCAGATGGCTGAGGCTTGCTGTGCTTCCGCATGGTTGTGGGGTTGCTGGCTGGCAGGGAGGCTGTCAGGAACCAAGGCTGGCAGGAAGGCTGGCAGACAGGCAGGCACCAAGGCTGGCAGCAAGGCTGGCAGGGAGGCAGGCACCAAGGCTGGCACCAAGGCTGGCAGGCAGGCAGGCAGGCACCAAGGCTGGCAGGCAGACATGAACCAAGGCTGGCAGGAAGGCAGGCAGCAAGGCTGGCAGGCAGACCGGCTGGCAGCAAGGCTTGCAGACCAGCTGGCAGCAAGGCTGGCAGGCAGGCTGGCACCAAGGCTGGCAGCAAGGCTGGCACCAAGGCTGGCAGGCAGACATGCAGGCAGGGCAGGCAAGGCAGCCAATCCGTCCGGCAGCAGGTCTTTCCTCTGAATGGCGACCTGCTTCCGAGCTGCTTCCATTATATCCACGGGGCTGACGCAATGCATCCTCCCCGCATATGCAATTAACGCCAGGCATCCATTAGGCTTCCGCTGTGCATCCGTTGTGCATCCGCTTCATCCGTTCCGCGCCTGCTGTGCATCTGCTGTATCCGTTCCACGTCAGCTTTGCTGAGGCCCCCCGGAAACCTAGCGGATGTGTCATCTGCTCCCATCCGCTTCCATCTGCTGGGCTTCCGTTCTGCATCCGCTTTGCATCCGCCCTGCGTCCTCCCCGCTTCCGTGTTATCCGCTCTGGTTATGCAAATTTTTGCCCCTTTTGAGAGCGGATAACAACAGATGGAACATTTTGCTCATCCGTTGTGTCTTTTTTGCATCCGTTGGGCCATGTGACATGGGCTTTAGGTGTCCATTTTAGGTCATGTGATATAGTAGAACCCAGAAATTTGAAGGTCTCTACTGTTGATACTGTGTTGCAGGCTTTTGGCAGCATCAGATACTGAACACAGAGTTTATTCAATTCAAGCAGCATCTTATTAACTTAAAGAGTATTCCCCTGTATATCTCTTTACCTTCTTAGAGGAAAGGCAGGATATAAATACAATAAGTATTATAAGTGTAATGAACTACAACAAACAACTAAACAAACAAGCAAGTAAACAAATAATAACAATCCCCATTCACTTTTTTACTTGATTGTGACTTTCCGAGTCTATTTATCCTTAGTGTCATGGAAACTCTGTTCTTCTTTTTTCTATTGGTCTTCGGCAACTTTGCCACTGCTGCTTCTGATCTCAGAAAAGATAAATTCTGTCTGATGGCTGGGCTCTTAGGGCTTTGTAATGGCTGTGGGCTGGTTCTGAAAAGAGATGATGAAGTCACGTACAATGGTAAGTTTCCCATTATATTTTCAACTCTACCTGCCAACCGGCAGGTATTGAGAAAGGTCAGTCAGCTGCTCTGAAAAGGTCAGTCTTCAGAGCAGTATGCCCAGAGGTGGAATTCTCCCTGTTTGGACCAGTTTGGGTGAATCCTAGTTCTGATGGCTCTGAATCAGTTTGCTCCGACGAGCATGTGGGCCTACCTGCCCACCCCTGTTCTTTCCTGTGCTTTATTTTGGTTTTTTAGAGCACAGCTGATTTATGCCTCAGCTGTTTTATTCAAAGGGGCTGTAGTTGAAGGTAAGTATAAGAGCTGAACATGGGCTTTTTAAAATGTGCAGCGCGGGCATGAAGTGCGTGCTCACTGAACCAGTTGTTACACCAGTTGAATTGCACCACTGAGTATGCCTGAAGATTATAATGAACTCACATTATTCTGGAATGAAGGGTATGATACAGGTGGGTAAGCATGGCTGATGAGCTGTAATCTTAGAGTTAAATCTGACTGAGTCAGCTTGGATTTAGTCCTAAGGAACCATGCCTGGCCACATGCTGGAGCTTAGTCTGCACCCATTCATGCAATCTAGGAAGAATGCTTCAAAGTCAGCTGAATGATGATAAAATTATTTGGAGTGGTGTTGTGCAGCCGGTAACTATTATTTTAACTATAATTAGCCAAGACAAATATTACACTTATACCTCCACCCTGATGATTCATTCTCGCAAATAATCTATATTTGTACCGTAGACGCCTGATCTCAAGTGTGTATGCAAGGGGGGAAACGGGGAAAAAAAACAAGCAAACCAAAGCAAGTACACTTTTCTTCCTCTTTTCTTGAATGTGAAATAAGTATGAAATCATGGCCATGCTTATGAAGGTGATTCTACTGAGGAAGCACAATAGAATTAAGCATACTTTCATTACTAGAAGTACAGTGGCTCACATGGTTAGATTGCTGAGTTGAAGGTTGGCAAGCCCACATTCAAGATCCGAGTGCTACCATGAGGCAGAGTGAGCTCCCGTCCTTCACTCCAGTTCCTGCCGGGACATGAAAAGAACTTCTAACTTGGTATTCCCCCGCTCCTGCAACAGTAATGCCACTAGCTAATCCTTTCAAACTGGAAGCACCTCGGTTCTTCTGACATGAGTGCAATGCAATTTCCACTACTCTTGTTCTGGATTATGAGGTTAAATTCGCATGTACTCGTGTATGTGTTTAACTATGATCAATGATAAGTAGAACAGAAAGAACTGGTCAGGGATCAGAGCTATGGTCTCTTTCGTTCTGAATTATTTGTAGGAAGAAATAAAAAAACAAAAACAAATCCATGGTTTGATATTAAAGTGATACTGGAAAAACATGATTTACAATTGATCTTCTTGGATCAATCTCTGTTATCAGAGATGCTAGCCTAAATGCACCTTTTACGAACTCAAGTTGATGTGCCAGGTATGCCTAGTCTCAATAAGTATTGCTTGCCCACTATTATTCCTTTTCTTCTAAGTATAAAATGTAATTAATCCAAAACATGAGCTAACCTTTGGATCTTACAGTCTAAATTGTGATGTGGGATAACCTGGCAGAGATTACTGAGCATCTCTGAGGCACCATTTGACATATGAAATAATCTAGCTTTTGCATAAAACAGTTTCATGATTTTCTCATCACTTTTGGAGGAATGAATTCCTAAAATGATACATTAGCCTTTCACTTTTGCTTTTACCTCAGATAAAGGTGAAGAAACTAAATTTTAGTCAGAGCAAGGCTGAGATCCTACAGGTCTGAAAATCTGATGATTTTGATAGAAAAATACTGTGTATCTGAGGCCCATGCAAATGACATCCAGAATCTCTTTTTGCTAGTTTCATTTAATTTCCTAGCTACAGTTGTATCTAGGGAAAATTAATTTTGTCTCGATGATATCAGTTCAGTAGCTGTATCCATCATTATTTATTATAATATACTCAGTATGGAGCTGCCTTTAAAGACAGCTGTGGATCAAGCTTCTGAAAAACAAATCAGACTTATGTGAGATTTTAGGATCAACCACCAAAGTTCTGTTTTCTAAGCAAACAGTAAATAATGTTCGCCAGTTTGGGCAAGTGGTTAAGGTGCTGGCATAAAATAGGAGACTGTGAGTTCTCGTCATGCCTTGGGCATGCAAGCCAGCTGGGTGAGTTTGGGCCAATCTTTCTCTCAGCCCAACTCACCTCACAGGATTGTTGTTGTGAGGAAAACAGGAGGAGGAAGTTGTATTAGATATGTTCAATGCCTTGAGTTGTTTATAAAAATAATAAGGGAGGATATTAAACAACCAAATAGATATGTTCACAGGCAACAGCATAGGGTCAATATTGGTTTCATAGATCCTTCCAACTTTCAGAAAAAATATCTTGAAACATTTAACCTTTAATTTATTTTATGATAAATGTTATGATAGGTAAATTGCTACTGCTCTTAAAGAAGGTAAAATAGTTTAACTGACAACTTTGTATACTATTCTTTTTATACTATTGGATACTTGATCTTAGAAGAGTGAAGCATTTGCATTCAAAGTATTGTTTACTTTATTTGTTTATGGGATTTAGTTACTGCCTCAATCTAATAAGAACTGTAGGCAATGTACAACATTCAAATTAGACAAACAACAGCAATAATGCAGTTAATACCATAATACAAAATCTTAATCTCATCCAGTCATCCATGACAATACTAATCAATTCTCAAAAGCCAGCCAGAAATATCAATTACCCACATCTTGGAGATTGTATTCCAGAGAACAGACACACTACAAAAAAAAAAAAAAAAAAAACCACCAAATTTTGTGGTCTCTCCTGTTGGAAGGAACTTTCAGGAGTTCCCTCACTGCCCGGATTAGGTAGGCAAAATCTATCAAGGAATGTCAGTTGTTTATATACCAAACCCTGAGGACTAAAGGGCTTTATAGATTATAACAAGCACCTGAATTGCCCATGGCAATACACTGGTTGTAATAGAAGAGAATATGTAACTGCAGAATGAACTGTGGGGTCCTTGTGCTCTCTTAAATTGACTGTTTTCTTGCAGAAGTTTCATTACTCAACTAGATAATATCAAATAGTGCTATAAGGGAGTGGGATTTGCTCTTTAACAAAATAACAGAGGTGGAAGGGACCCTGGAGGTCATCTAGTCCAACCCCCTATTCAAGCAGGAAACCCTACACCATTTCAGACAAGTGGTTGTCCTTTTTAAAAACCTCCCATTTTGGAGTCCCCATAACTTCTGGAGGAGATATATATATACACATATATATACACATATATATATATATGTGCTGTTTAGCTTCCTTCGGGTATTATCCCATGTCATTGTAGTTCTGTTAAAGTTGTAGCAACGTTTCAGCAGAATCTCATCTGCCATCATCAGGCTTCTGTATGGATGTGGGTCTCACAGCCTTTGGTTTTAAATTTGAGGCTAGCCTATGCTGTGCCAGGATGGTTTTTTTCTTCATCCTGATTGGTTGGGAGTCTTGGTCTGTTTTTATTGGACTTGGAGTTTGATTGATTGGTGTTTCTGGTTTCTTCTGTCTGTTTTGTGGCTTTGATTGGCTGGTAACACTCTGTTTTTGTATTGGAGGCTTTCAGTGCAGCTTGGCTTCATGTGAAAGGACGGCTGCTATCCATTAGGAAGCTAGGTTTCACCTGGGTGCTTGGTGGGGGGTGTTTGAGCTGGAGGCATCAGAGGGAGTCTGTTTGTGCTCAGGTGTTTGCCTGGCTTGTGGTGTGGAGATCTTTCTATTTGAGAGTGCAGGCTTCCAAATGATTGACAGTCTGCTGGAATCATCTCTTCTATTCATGCTTTCAGGTCCTTTTTCAATCTCTATGGCTTCTCTGATGATTCTGTGGCTGGGGTTTTCTATAGTGGCCAGGGTTTTAGTGCCATTGAAGTTGATGTTGTGACCTGTGG
>BLBF01000274.1:390394-420832 GCA_015471245.1 Laticauda colubrina
ATTGCCACAATATATATATATATATATATATATATATTGTGGCAATGCAATCACTCCAGAATGACGACATATTTAACCCTGCCTTCCAACTCAGCTTGCTCTTGTCCTACATGCAGCAATCAGAGGCAAAGTTTGTCTAAGACATGACTTCCACCTGCTTTTCAGTGGGAGCCATTAGACCAGAAAGAACCCCAGATAGAGAATCTGGTCTATTCTATTCTACAAAACAATGTAGAAAGGCTTTTGCCGCAAAGCCTTAAACAAATGCAAGGATTGTGTTTGAAATGACACTTGGCATTGTATCTAAGTTGGGATTCAGAACACCAAAGAACTGCTGCCAACATTTCAGCCAAATTTTCCATTTAAAAATTGTGTTATCATGCAAAAGGGAGGTTCCAAGGTGTTTTGACAAGATAAACTAATCCTTCTTAAGTTCCTGTATATTCATATATTTTTTTATCCCCAGGTTTCATTTTTTAAAAAAATTTGCAGTGAACTTCCTTGGAGGGAAAATGAAACGTTTTCAGGAGATCTCCAACTGCATAAAGCAAAATGTACTCTCCGAAGACAGATCAAAAGCCAAGTTTATTAAATTACTCCTCTGTATGTGTAACTCTTTTCAAAGTAGTGGCTCTTCATTATTCTCCAAATTTTAATTGAATTATCTCCTCACTTTCAATTAAAATTGATTTGAGCCAATTGTAAAAAGTATAATTTATATTCTTTGTATTAAAAATGAAAAGTGGAATGTAATTATCTAAAATAAAATAAAAACTTGAATTGGTTTAATTGCTACTGTTGTATTGATTAATGTTCTCAAAAATTTTAATGAAATTATTGTCCTTTTACATCCTCTTGGCTGGTTTAATCCAAAATGGTTATGTGTTCTCTCCAATTGTCATGATGAACATTGGGCAAAAGTTCTGTCCTGTTATTTGAAAGATTGTTTTTCTTACAGCGCTTTTGATTTTTTTTTTCTTTTTTGGGTTTTTCCAATCTTTTCTCTCTTTCTTTCATTTTTAAAAATAATTTTATTCATGGACATTTTTGAATACATTGTTTTGTCAGAGTATGCCATTTACAAGAAACAAAAACCATAGATAATACTACAATAGATATTTACCCATTACTGTTTTGTTTTTGATTGTAATAATGTTAAATTTATATGCCATCCAATTTTCAGTGACTCTGACTTTAGTTTCTCTTGTTAGATGTTGTCTTACATTCTGAAGTTCATTGGGCTATCTCTGCTTTCTAATTTGAGAATGCATCAGGGAGGGACTTTGTTCCTGAATGTAACATAATATATTATGTTCTTGAATATAACAAAATGTAACAGAAACATGGAGTATTAAGGAAGCTTGTAGGCTAATGGAGAGATGGATTAGAAACAGAATACCCATACATGTCCCTTAGCCATAAGGTACAGTAGCTACAGGAAGCCCCCACCCAATCCTGCCAAATTCACCCCAACCCATGAGAAATTCACCATTTTTTTCTCCTTCAAGAAATTTAAAGGAACTCCTTTTCACCAATCTGAAAAATGTGACTGAAATTTTCAGCATGGTACTATTATTTATTTATCGTACAGCACATTCACACCACATTGTGATAAAAGCATAAGAGATCTTTTTAAAAAAATACAAAATATGAAATATAAAATATTATAAAGACATGTCTAGGTTACAGATATAAATTCTCATTTCATTTGTCACAGCCAGAAAATCAGCAAAGTCTCTGGTATTGGCTCTGTTTTGGCACTCTGACACCATATGTTGGATTGTTTGTTTTTTGACCTCGCAGTAACAATTTGGTGATGGTATTTTACTCAACTTATAGAGGGCATCTGTTATTACTGTGGCCAGTAGGAATTTGGTTCATTGTCATCCATATGGCATGGGGTTGGACCAATCCAGGTTGTTTTTCTAAAACAAGGCAAACTTGGACATTGTGAGGGGCAATTTTCTATCCAATCTTGTTTCCACATATTGTGAATGTTAAAACCACCTTCTTTAGCGGTAGAAATAGAGGGTTTCTACTAGTATGTTCTATGTTTGTTTCCATGATCTTTATCCATGCAGAACCTTAAGATAGAAAGCCATCAATTCAGAGACTACCAATATAGAAAAGAAAAATGCAGTGCAAACCTCTCTAGTAGAAAAAAACAACAACCCCGAGTTCTCCTGAAAGAGAATGGAAGCATGCAATGCCTTCTTGGACTCTGGTCTTTCAAAATATTGTTACAGGACATTTTAAGACACCAGCAGTTTATTTTTGGAGACATGGAACTTTGAGACTGCGAAAGTGGTTTAAGGAAACCACTGAACACCCTTTGAACTCAAGAGACCCCTAAGACTTGGTAATAGCCGGACTGACCAAAGCCCGTTCTGTTTGTATAATGGTAGAAGTGGAGCCATTTGTCTTGGGAAACCTTGCAATAAATTGTGGCTTAGCCCAATTTAATTATTTTCACAAGATCAAAATTCACATGCACAGACTTCAGAGGTGAGGATGCAGTTTTATATATGCTTGCTTAGAAGTAAAGCCCATTATCTGAGATTTATTCCCTGATAATATTTTTAGAGGATTGCAGTCCTATAGATACTTCCCTAGATTTAAAGAGCATTGAATGCTATTACATTTATCCTTGAGCAAATGCAAAACAACATTTTTTTTATTTTAAATCCATTAGGGTAGCCTGGAGAAATAACATTAGCTTAACTTGAACTTTCACTCTGGCTATATTTTCTTAATAAATATGCACGATGCACTCAATTTCCATCATATTATATCTCCACAACCCAAAACTAAACACTTTCCTTAGAGATTAACTTATTTAGTGACAATCAAGTTAAATCAACTTTTCATACTCTACAACATTTCTCCTGCGAGAAATGGCTTTATGGAAGACAGCTGATTTTGTTTTGAGAAGCCTTTAAATAGCTTTCCTAAGAGGCAATAGCCTTAATCTCTTATAATTCCAAGGGGTGTGTGTGTGTGATAGATTAAGAAAATGCCTGACTGGCATTATGTGATGGAGAGGAGGACCAGACTAGTCTGTGAAAGGTTTTAACATTGTCTTATTGACAAATGAAGTGGTAATTTGTGGTGGACTGCAATATTTGCAAACATCACTGAATCCATGGAGAATGCTTTTGTACAATTTTCCTCTCTTGGAGTATTGTGTTTACCAATGAAATTTAATGCTACTGTTGTCTTGATGACAGCCTAGCATTTTCCTGAATCTGTTTTACTGAACAGTAATCTGAAAATAAATTATCTTCCCTTATTTCTAAATTCTAGAGAAAAAAATATACATTTGCAAGGTAATCCTAAATCACAACCATGTCACATTAAGTAGGAAAAATATTTTGTTGTTGTTATTCTTGGATTTCAGATCTTATAATTGAACTGGTTTGTGAATTCTGGACAATTCATTTGACTATAAGAATGTTGATTCATCATTTAACTTTCTTTCAATTAATATCTAGTTCAGATCATAGCCAG
The DNA here is from genome assembly GCA_015471245.1 of Laticauda colubrina. Classification (NCBI taxonomy): domain Eukaryota; kingdom Metazoa; phylum Chordata; class Lepidosauria; order Squamata; family Elapidae; genus Laticauda; species Laticauda colubrina. The sequence continues at coordinate 393,902 of BLBF01000274.1, forward strand.
GTTTAGTGTAATGTTTAATGCACTGGCTTAGAAACTGGAAGACTGTGAGTTCTGGTGTCTCCTTAAGCATGAAAAACTGTCTGATTGACCTTGGGCCAGTCACTCTCTCTCTCTCAGCCCAACTCACCTCACAGGGTTGATGTTGTAGGTAAAAGAGGAGGAGGAGCAGGGGTGGGATTCAAATTTTTTAACAATTGGTTATGTGGGTGTGGCTTAGTTGGTGGGTGTGGCTTGGTGGTTATGTGACTGGATGGGTGTGGCCAACTCAATGTCACTCACATTGAAGGGCGCTTCTCCTCACCTGGCTTCACATGACTGTGGGAATGCTACAACAGTCATGTGAAAATCGATAATAAGTCACTTTTTTCAGTGCCATTATAACTTTGAATGGTCATTAAATGAACTGTTGTAAATCAAGGATTACCTGTACATAAATACAAAAAAGCTTGCAAAAAGCGACCCTAAATACCAATCATTAGATTAAAAATACCTGCAAGTCGGAGTTCCAAATCAGGCCGGGTGGCCAGGAGCACCTTGAGGAATTAAAATAGTTAAAATGATAACTATCAGCAGCCAACTCTTGCTCATAAAGTGAAAACCAGAGGTCATTTAAGTTCTCCAGAAAGATCACACCCAGGAAAAGCAATCCTTAGAACCATTTGAACCACTTAAAGATACACACTGGTCTCACTCACCTCACAATATATCCTAAGGAAATCATCCAGATTTAAGGAAAGGTCACATGCCCCTCAGAAAGGCAGTAAAAAAATCAGTGCCAAGCTTGCATCCTGCCTCTTGGAAGTACACCCCAAAAGGACAGGGCCACTAAAACAGTGAAGGAAGACAACCCCCCCCCCTCCGATAGAAAAAGATACCATGAGGCAAAAAAAAAAATCAAACACAATACAAATAATTAAATCACAATAGCTGTTGCTTGTTAAACCAATTACCAGAACAAATAGACACAGGAACTAGCCAGATTTCTCAACCCAGTTTATTTCAGGAACAGAGATTAACCATTTTCCTTAACAAAGCTGAATAGGGAAAATTATCTCATAAATAAACACAGGATTAAATGTCACTAAGCACAGAATTAAACTTCCCCAGAAAACAGTTTTAGACCAAAACTCAGAAAGGGCTTGTAAACTCATGTCTGAATATCAATCTTTCTAGCTAGCCAAGAAGCCTTGCTAAAAGTCACTCATCTTGGTTCCTTGTCATTAAAAGCTCCTTTCCGGTTATTTGATTATTTCTTCAAAGTGCTGATTGTTGCATGTGGCTGTAAGTATATCCAGGGGAGTATCCCCTCCCAACAGCAGTGTAAAAAACTTAAAATAACCCTTCCTCTTTAAGAAAGTTAAAAAAACAACAACCCTCATTCGGAGACAGTAAGTCTAGGCATACTGCCAAGAATGTAATGAGGGTGGAAAAAAACAAAAGGAGATTTCTTCTAACTACCAGTTCTCCAAACTGCTTAGAAAGTTAACAAGGGGTTCTATAGAACTAGTCAGAACCAATAGAATCCCACCCCTGAGGAAGAAGGAGCATTAGATATATTCACTATCTTGAGTTTTTTATAAAAATAATAAAAGTGGCATAAAAATCTAATACATTAATAAATAAAATACCAGTAGACCAAATTATAACTTGAAAAGTAAGGAGTTACTTTAAAATGAAACCAGTTTTTTTTTCCTCTCAGAAATATAGAGATACAGGCAGGTAACATACAATCCATTCCAATATTCCTGGTTCATTTAAAAATAGATGTGAAGCTCCTGGACTCGTAAAATCCATTTCAAAAGACAGTTGATTTTGTTTTGAGGGGCCTTCAAATAGCTTTCCTGAGAGGCAATAGGACTTCCTTATGGTAGTGAAGACTCTGAAATGTAAAGCTGTTAGTTGTGTGAAAATCAGTGTCTTTATAGACATGCAGGGACCCTTTTCCATCACAAACATGATCACTACATGTGTGAATAATATACAGAGGCCAACTTCATCTGAATGTTGAATTCATATCTGGGTGCCATACTTTGAACATAATTTAGATAAACTGAAAGAAATTCTCAAAAGTGCAGTGAGAATGATCAAGGTACTTGAAACTATAGGGACCAAAACATCTCAAGGTAAAACAAGAAGCAATAGATGGAAACAAAAAAGAGAGAGAGAGAGAGAGATCCAACTTAAAATTATGGAGAAATTTCCTGATGGTGAAAACAATTATTCAATGAAATGGCTTGCCTTCAGAAGTTGTATGAGTTCCAAAACAGGAAATTTTTAAGAAGATAATGGACAGCTATTTGTCCTGAATGGTATAGGGCAGGGCTGTCAAACTCTTGGCCTAGAGACCGCAGACATCATGTACCGGCCATGCCCAGTTTAGTGAAGGGGGGAAAAGTCCCAATACATCATGTGATGATGACGTGACAATGTGAGTTTGACACCCCTATATAGGGTGTCCTGTTTGGGCAGGGTATTGGATTGGAAGACCTTGAAGGTTACTTCCAACTCTGCTCTTCTGTATGAAATGATAACTGTTGTCATATATTTGCAAATGTGATAAACACAAGAAGATTAAAATCTCTTTTCTTTCACAATAGAGTGCAGGACACAGAATAATATATTTAAGTTACAAGTAGGCAAATTTCTCTTGAATGTTAACAATAAGTTTCTAGCAGGAAGAGTAGTTTGACCATGAACCAAATACTCAAAAAAGTGGTGACCTCTCCTTCACTGATGTGTTAAAGCAGAGAAGAGAAACCATCTCTCTCGATCACTTTTCATTTGGATTATTGCAGTAAGCAAAGGATGGGTTTGAATGGCAAGATTTCCTCTAAGATTCTAGATTTTTCTTTTTATAAAGAAATAATTTCTCTTTATTGGCAAAGTTGAGTCATATTGGGACTTTTTAATGGGGTGAGGGTTTTTAGCTTCTAAACATCTGAAGAAGGTTATTGGCAGATGGTAGCATAGAATAAAAACTTTATTGTCATATAAAAGGTACACTAATGAGCATACATTAAAATGAAATTTTATTGCATTCAGCTCTCAAAAGATAACCATTATGCATATACTCACATAAACGATACAGAGAAATATCACAGTCTAGTTTGAATGTATACATGTACAGGGTGGGAAAAAAAAGAATCATGCGAGTTTACAAGATGGATGGCATAAGGAACAGAGCTGTTACTGAATCTAATAGACCTACTTATAGAAACTTTGAAACTTCCTCCCAGAAGGAAGCAACAGAAACAAACCATGAAGTGGGTGTGTGGGGTCTCTAACAATGTTCTGAGGTCTAAGCACAAAGCACTTATAACCAGAATCCTCAATGTATTGAAGTGAGCTTCCTATATTCCTCTTAGCTGACCTTAACCACTTTCTATATGGACTTTCTATCTGAGGCCTGTTGCCACCAAACCAAATAGTGATGTAGTTTGTTAAAACGCTCTCAATTGTGCCTCTGTAAAAAGTGGACAAAAGGAGAAAGGATGTGATCTCCTCATTCAATCAGAAAATACAAATACTGGTAAAGATAATGTATGAAGAGTTCATATCAGATTGCTAGTTTCTGCACCCCCAGATACTTAATACTATTGATCATCTCCATAGCTGCAGCCTTGATACAAAGTGGAGTATGACTATATCAAGTCTTTCTAAAATCAATAATGATCTCCTCTGTTTTGTTTTTTTTAACATTCAAAACCAAGTTATTTTTATTGCACCAGTAAAACTCAATATGAGAAACCAATTGTGACTGTTGGCTATGTTAACTTTTGAAGGAGGATAAGGATAAGTCTGAATTTCCATTGGGATTTCTGTCTTGTCTGGATTCTATTTCAGCTTCTTTTTCATTCTCAAACTTGGGCAAGGTTCAAACATTCCAACTGCACTCTTTGAGGTGGAGACTAAGAAGTGGAAGCATTAGGAGTTACCCAAATTCTGATAGCAGATAACCTCTTCTTACAGTTTCCTGTACATACTGAACAAATAAGAGACATGGTTGTCCTGGTACTTGCAAAAGTTGGCAAGAAGATAATGGACAACAGATTAAAAAGTTGAGCTGTTTATTTCCTGCTTTGCATTTGTCTTTTTGAAGAAGCTACACCATGGAAAGTAGAATAAAAATATATGTCAACTGCTTTGAATGTATTCAAGTGTCCTGGACCAAATTGCATTTTTGGTTGTGAAAGGAACTGGCAAGTACCATCTCAGAGCTAGGGATTGAAATTTTGAAGACATCCTGGAGCACAGGAGAGGAACGGAAAACTAGTAAGAGGTGGTCTCTGTTCATATGGAGGGAGAAAAGAAATTTAGCTAATCCAATTTATAAAATTATTCTGGTGAGCCCAGGGAAAGACACAAAATGGACTGTTCATTTAACAATATCTGCAGGTCCAGGTTGCCCAAAGACTTGTTCACACTCAAAATTGTCAAGCTCTGCTTAAGATGCTGGAGTTCCTCCTGCAGGCACATTCTACTGTGTTTGGGAGATTTCAAAAATCCTCTTGATTTCCAAGAATCTTCATGTAAAAACCACAAATGTTTAAGGTGAGTCTCTGTTGTTTTCTTACATTTGCTAGATGAACTCTTCAGCAAAAGCTACAGGTTTTGCTTCCTACATATAATTAGGCAAAATCACAAGCAGTGTTGTGATTATCCATTGAGATGATCATGCTGTGCAATTTATTTTATTCTGCATATTTTTCTTATTTTTTTTGCTCACTTTGAAAGCAAATATATCAGATCACAAAAAAAGAAAGAAAAAAGAAAGAAAGAAATAAGGTTCAAGGTTTGTGCTGTCTATTGAATTGATTATTTCTGAAACTCTCTTGAGTTATTTGCTGCCGTTGGATAACACTACATTTTATTAAAGATTTGTGAAGTGCTTCCTGGGATGTTTTCTCCTCCCTTCTTTCTCCAGACAGTAAGTTTTACAAATTCCTCCTGGCTTTGTATAGGTGATAACAGAAAACAAGTATAATGAGATAAAATAAAACCTTTTCTTTCAGGTTTTTTAATTGAGGAACAAATTATTTCATAGTTTCTCATTAATTATTCCCATATATATAGATTCTAATGACAAGGTGTCAACTTTCACACTTTAAACAGGTTAATTAATCAGGTAGTAATGAAGTTGGGTGATACCTGAGTGTTGGTATGCTGAACAGTCACATCGCCTAATAATGCATTTAACTGTCTGTAAACCCAAAAAGATGAGATGAAACTTTTCAGATCTGCATAAATCCATTTTAACTACTGTGTTTTTGTTCTCATAAATATTAATATATTTATATTTTAATGGGTGAGGTGTTCTTTCTAACATCTTTCTTTGACAAATAACCTTTATTGGCTAAATTCACAATTAGTTTCCTTATAAAGGCTAACAGAATGGTCCTATTTTTTTTCTGCTTTATTTGTGTATAATAAGACCAACTCCTGCTCTTAAGCTTATTTGTGTCCTGAGCACGTATGAATTCACCGCATCAACTCAAAGTCATGAAAAGTGTTATTTCTTGGTTGGCTCCCACAGCTGACTGCAATTGAGGTCTCATTGAAGGATGCTGTGAAGTGCCAAACCTAAGGTGTTAACAGCTGAGTCCATCACTGCACAATCTGTCAGCAGGTTGTTTGTTAATCCTTCCTGTCTTCATCACCACCTTGTCCTTTCAAAATCAGGTTGCAGCTAAATATTATTTTTATTAAGTGTCATCAGGTTGATGTCACCTTTTAGTGACCACATTGAGATTTCCTCTGGATGATCTGGCCACAACCAAAGCCTTTTAAGTCTCTCAATGGTGCATTCATTGTGGTTGTAATCAAGTCGAACCACACCACTGCTGCTCATTTGCCTTCAGTTTTCCCCAGGATTATACAGTTGACATCTCAATAGAGATGGATCTTCACAGAACCACAAAAAATGATCTTTTGAGCCTGCACTTTTAAGCCTCAACTCGGAACTCTGGGTTAATTTAGTAAATTTGTTTTCCTGGCTATCCATGGTTTTTTGAAGAATCTTCTTCAATGCTGAAGTTCAAAAGTGTCAATATTCTCTCTATTCTGTTTCTTCACCATTCAACATTTGATATACATTATATCACAGGAAAATTGTACCTCCATTTCTATTATTTGTAGGTACAGACATGTCATAGCATCCGAATATTTTTTTCTAAGCTTTCTCTGTTCTCCTGTCAAGTGCTAGTCTGGGGCATATTTCTTGGCTGCTGGTACTCTTCTTCTTAAAAAGGAGAACTGATTTACTATTTCAATGTCTTTACTCTCTCAATTTGGTTGCTACACTTTTTTTTTTAATAAAAAAATTATTTGGGTTTTCACAAAACATAATACAAGTATTTTTTATTTTTTTTTGAGAATAGTATGGTCCCGGGTTATCATTTCTCCATACAGACACAAATTCAATTTCATATACATCTTTGTGTTCTATTCCATATCTTATTTTAACATTTTCTCAATAATTTTCCCTTCCCTTAATTTTCTCAATCTTACTTTTAATTATCTAATTCCTTCCTAAATTCAATTATATATGTCTTTTTCTAAGTTTCAGTACCTTTCTAGTCATCATATTTATACTTTTGTCTGTCCTGTTTCAATTTCACATTTTCTTTTCTCATTAAACAAAATTTTCCCCTGTAGTTACTAATTGGAGTATGACATCTTTGTATATTTTAATTTTTATCCATTCAACTCTTCTTTAAACTTCAATTTATGCCTTTACAATTATAACATTCAATATAATACATAACTTCCAGTCGGAATCTGCTTGGTACATTCTTAAAATACGCACTAAATTCTTAAAGAGTAAAAATATATATAACAATGATAAATAAAATACCTATTCTATTTCAATTCAGCTCTATCATTAACGTTAGTTATAATCTTTGACATCTTTAACATTCCTTTTCAATAGGATATCATACTTCTATGAATACTGATAATATTTCCATAATTTTTTCATGTTTCTTTCATATTCCTCTTCACTTAAATTTTTATAACACATTTAAAATAATTAAAATGTTCCCCTCCTTTCCTAATTTCATTCTCTCATTCTCTTTATTTCATTTATTTATTAAACATTCAATTACATTACAATGAGTATTTTATCTATCATTTTAATCACACTTGTTTCATATTTTCAAAGTTCATTTCTATTTTTAATATAAGAATACTATCTTATGTAACCTTGCAGAATCCCCCTTTCAATTCAGTTTTCGCCCATTATCTCTGTGTCTTGTAACATTTTCCCTGTTTCTCTATGTCCTGGTTCTATCCTTTATAATTTCTTTTCCTTTCCCTCTTCTCCCTCTTCTTCTCTCTTTACTTTTTGACCACTTCTCTCTCTAATTCTGATTCTCTCTTCTGTAATCCTCTCTTCTGTTTCTTCTTCATGTTATAATTACCTTTCAAACTATTCTTTTTTTGAGTTGTTTTTTCAGATCTTAAATTTTTCACTCTCTGTCCCTCCTTCCTTTTCTTTTCCCCACACAGAAATACTTGGTCATTGAAAATGGCTTCTTCTTTGTCCCACCCTTCTTGTTCTACAGGCATTTCTTGTTGTTTCTCATAGTTCAGGATCTCCATTTCTAAAAATTGAAATACGAAGCCAAAGGAACCTCTTCCTTTTTGTGCAACTTCTTTCTGTTTTTTAAGTTCCATTCTCAATTCTTCCAAGAGTGATACCATTTTAAAAACTTTTAAATAACCACCCAATTGATTTTAGTCCAAAATTCAAAAATCACCAAGTAATCCAAATAATCCAAAGCTGTTTCTTCTTGCTTCTTTTTTCCACTTTCTCTTCCTGGGGTTCTCTTATCTTGTTACAAAGTTTCAGTTAAAATGTATCTTTTAGGAATCTTGTTAAAGTTTCACTGTTAATTCCTTTCACTTCCAGGTGGTCTCCTCCATTTTTCCAGATTCCACCCTTTTGTTTTTTTCCTTCTTTTAAAAGTTTTTGAGAATCCAGAAATCTTTATTATCCCTTTGACATTTTATTTTTAGCTTAAATACCTGCTAATGTCAAAGTGGATTTTTGCTGATTTCTTGATTAAATCTCTTAGTTGTCAATATAGGGAAGAAAAGAAAAAAAAATCCTTTCCCTTCCCTCTCTCATTCTTAGCTTCAAAGTCTTCTTTGGGAACAATGTTGTTCTTTATAATTCAAATTCCAGGGTACCTTATATTGTTGTTTTTTCAGTTTGACCTGGTCAGCCAAAACTTTCTCTTCTTATCTTCCTTCTGCACATTCTTTTCTGGTCGAGTTCTTCTTTGAGGTGGCCATTTCTGACCACCGCTGCAACTGCCTTCGGGAAAGGGAGTAATGGCCAGCTGGGGAGGAGAGATGTGGCTCTCCTCAACCCTGCTGGCAGATTCGCCCCTCTTCACCACCTCTATGGGGTGGCTTAGCCCTGAAACTAGCCGGCTCGGGGTGCTACAGCAGCAAGCAAAGATCGAAACTGTGCACAGTCACAGATTTCGGTCTGTCGCTGAAGAAGCGCAAACCGGATCCCACATCGCTACACTTCTTTTTATCATCTTTATATTTAATTGCACTCTCCTTTTTTCTACTAGGTCTCTTAACTTTCATTATTAGAGTTTTATAGTAGATTTATTTCCTGGCTAACTCAAATTATACCAGAGAACAATTCATTCAGAGTACATTTTTTTAAAGTATAAAGGATTATTTTTAAAGTCAAATGTGGCTTTAAAGTGGACCAAAGTTAGCTAACAGTCACCATTTCTACATAGTCCCAACTGCTTATTGAGGTCACTTAGCAAATTCAATCAAAAATTAGTGCTTTGTCTGGAAAGCAAAACTATTTTTGGCCTAATAGCTGCATTCAGGAGGGGGAACAACTGCTAATTTTATAGAGCAGGGGTGTCAAACTGGCAGTCCATGGGCAGGATGTGTCACACACTGGCCATGCCCACCTCAGCTCTGCCAAGGCAAAAATGTTATGATACGTCGCGTGAGATCAACATGACTTGGCAAGATTGACATCCATGTTATAGAAAGAGGAGTAGGGAAGAGATGGGCTTATCTAATTTGTGGAGCTCCACTCCTTCCCAGTGCCATTGTCACACTGCTGCATATGACTATAAAGAAGCTTGAGCTGTTCATCTCTCATTTGAAGGTCCTGCTTGTACTATTACTTCATGCTGTAGTGAAAAATAAAGTTTGTGGGAGAATGAATGTTTGAATATGTAAATATGGCCAGTGGGAGAGTGAGGAGAACAATTACAATAGAGAATGGACTTCCCTGCTAATCAACTATTGGTTGCTTTAATTATCCAATTGATTGATTGATTGCTGGTTGATAACTCTGAACAAAATTGCTTATATGGGAACTGGTGAAAATATGCAGGTAGTCCTCAACTAAAAACCATAACTGTCTTGCTAGAATAGCAAGACAGTTGTTAAGTAAGTCACACACTTGTTTGCCACAGCGTTAAACAAATCACTGATTTTGTTAAGTGAGTCAAGCCTTCATTCTTCATAAGAGCCATGGTGGTGCCTTGGTTAGTATGCAATACTGCAGGCTACTTCTGCTGACTGCCAGCTGCCTGTAATTTAGCAGTTCAAATCTCATCAGGCTCAAGGTTGACTCAGCCTTCCATCCTTTCAAGTTTGGTAAAATGAGGAGCCAAATTGTTGGTGGCAATAGGCTGTAAAGCACTGTGATGCAGTATATACGTCTAAAATGCTACTGCTATTAAGTGAATTCAGCTTCCCCTCATGGCTTTGTTTCTTGAATGCCAGCTGATCACATGATCCTGGGATGCTACAACCACTACAAATATATTCCAGATGCCCAAAGTTTGATCATGTAACCATAGGGAGGCTATAGCAATTGTAATTGCAAGGACTGGTCATAAGTCACAATTTCTGGGCCATTAAACAGATGATTAAATGAATGGTGGTTAGTCAAGGATTACCTATACCTAAATGCCAAATTTACTTCCATGCCAGAATAAAGTCTTAAGGACTGAGCAGCCAGAAATGATTAAAACTGGGGAGTGCTAAAAAAGCTCAACACTAGGTCTGTTATTCACTGTAGCTTAGCAATAATATGACCAGGTATGATCACCATTTGTGCCTTATTGTTCAGTATGGTCTAGAATTCTCACTCACAATGCTAGGATAGTTGCCGCAAAGTTTTGGGTGTTTATTGCCTGCTGCTTCCACATAAACAAAGGGGGCACAAAATTATCCTCAAGAGGCAAGTGATATGTCAATGTGCCCTTTCAAAGCATTTGCTTTAGAAGATGTGGTTCAAGTGTATAATTAGAAGATGGGGGATTGTGTGCTTGTGTATATGTGTGCATGAGTTAGAATTGGAAACATGTACCTGGCTATCATCAGGTCAACCGCATTCCATTTATCCCCATTTGCCAAACAAATTACATAAATGGGGTTTGCACTGTTAGCTATACTTCATCATGAGATTGGGATAATTAGGTTTCAGCCAAAGGAATGTTTTAAAATGCATTGAATTTAGAAAAAAAAAATGCAAAGGAAGCCACTGCAATTAACAAATAAAGGACAGAAGTTTTCTATGCCTTACTGGCAATTTAGGGGCAAATTCAGTCGATGGCATTAGAAGTACAAAAGGTAACTAAAACTGCCATTAAATGAAATGTTCCAAGTCCAAGCAATTGCCTTCTTAACAGAAAGCAAAATGCAAGCAGAGATTATGAACAACCCTGCTGTGTTTAATTTAGGTGCATGCAAGCCTTTTCCTCAGAATTATTTTGTCTGATGATAATCACGTATATCCTCCGTGGTCAGAGCTGGGAAGGAACGTTTCTCATGCTTTGATGCCACCTTGCTGCTGTCAGCTGTGGTTCAGATCATGCACCCTTGGCTCATTTATCTTCTGACAGGTGGGTTTCTCCCCTAGTTAATTGGTAGCAATTAGTTGGGCTGAATTCTTGATGATTGTATGGATGAATGCTTACAATTTCAACCTATCCTATAGCAATTCTAAGGACACTGGAGACAATCCTCTTTGCTTCTGCAAAGATATCTATCTTAAATGTGGCCTTGCTTTTTGAACTCCTCAACTTTCATAAATGTGTAAACTTTCATTGGACAATATTAGACAGGGCTGTTGGGATTAGAAGTTTGCGGAGAATTACAAAAAAAGCTTGTCTTTGTTTATACCAATATACATACTTAAAGCAACAACAACAGCATAATTTTAAAGACTGTAAAAGTCAAATTTTGCCAGTAGTTCAGAGCTCAATTCAATTTTTGTCACTGAGCCAATTTTCACTCAAGTAAACTCAAGAGATACCTAGTTCAAACTGAATTAATTTAAAGGGAAGTTTTATGGATTCAGAAAATAAAAATAGCAACTAAAATAAGATGGAATTGACAGGACCATTAGATATTTCTAAAATGTAAACATTTTGCAGCTCAACTAGTTTCAGTTCTGATTTCTTCTTTGCCCTTTCATTATTTTAAAAAGTGCCTTTAATGCTTGTTGGGTTGAGATAGTAGGAGATGACAGGTATAATTAAGTCTACATTAACATCCAAGGTGTTAGGTTTTAAGGTTAGGGAGTTGGTTTGAAATTTATATAAAGCCCATGTCACACTGCATCAACGGATGGAAAGAGGATGTAAAAAGGAGAGAAACACTTGCCATCAGTTGGTTAACGTGATGCTTCCGTTGTGTACTCACTGCGTCCGTTTTTCATCCTCTATCCATCCAGCATCCATCGACTGAGGTTCCATCCGCTCAAACAGTTTTGAGCTGCTCAAAACTTTTTGAGCAGAAAATGTATTCAACGCATCCGTTCTGCATCCACAACGCATACGTGGAACATCCCTTCCACATCCATCATCATCTGTAACGCATCCGCTATATCCGCTAGGCATCCACTGCGCATCCGCGCAACTCGCATCCGCTCCAGCAGAAAACGGACACAGGGAGGAAGCGAAACGGCCGTGGAACGGACGTGCAGCGTAAGTAGCACAGATGGAGAAAGGATGAAAGTGGATGCAGCTCGCATACAAAGCATTAAAATGGAAAAAATGTTTGCAGAGGGGACCTATCTCGAACATTTAGGATGTCTGCAGGATGCCTAGAGGATGAAAAAGGACACCGAGCGAAAAAATGATATTTCCTATAAAAAGGGGGAGGAACTCACCTGGATCTCACTTTCAGTCCAGTAGCCCTGCTGTGCAGACCTCCACAGCCTTCATCTGGCTCTTCCACAGCATCCAGTCATCTCCACCATGGATCGTAACACACTCCTTTTGGTACCCACCATCGTTCTGCAACAGTGTGAAGCCATCTACAGGCTTTTTCACCTGTTCTACGAGAAGAAAAGGAGGCGGCAAAGAAGTGTCTGGGTCCGAAGATGGATCAGGAGAAGAGCAGAGTACAGACTGTACAATGAGCTGATGGTGGAGCTGAGGAATGAAGACCCTCGTGCATTCCAGAACTTCGTGAGGATGCCGTCAGCCATGTTTGACGAAGTTGTGGAGTGGCTGAAACCCAGGTTGACCAAGCAGAGCACCAACTTCCAGCCCAGCCTGGAACCTGGGCTCAAGGTGGCATTGACTCTGCGCCACCTGGCCTCCGGGACCACGTACAGGAGCATGCAGTATGGCTGGAGGGTGCCACACAACAACATCAGCATTGTGGTCAGAGAAGTGGTGCAGGCCATCACCGAAGAATACCTGGAGGAGCTCCTCCAGTGCCCCTCCACTGAAGAAGGCTGGAAGAAAGTTGCAGAGCAGTGGTATCAGAAGTGGAACTTCCCCCACACCGCTGGAGCCATAGATGGCAAGCACATGGCCTGCAAAGCTCCAGCCAAGTCAGGGTCCACTTATTTCAACTACAAGGGCTTCTTCAGCATCATCCTCTTTGCCATGGTCGATGCTGACTACAAGTTCATGTACATCGATGCTTCAGGCAACGGGTCATCTTGAGATGCCCAGGTATACAATGCCAGTCACCTCAAGGAGTGGCTGGAATGCAACCTCATCATGGGCTTCTCAGAACCAGAACCCCTGCCCAATGACACACAAGATGTGCCCTACTTCATCATGGGGGATGACGCCTTCTCCCTCAGAACCTACCTCAAGAAGCCCTAAACCTCCGGATGCCTCACCCATGAAGAGAGGATCTTCAACTACAGGCTGTCCAAGGCAAGGCGGGTGGTGGAGAATGCCTTTGGCATCCTGGCCAACAGGTTCCAGGTACTTCTCACCACCATGCAGCATTGCCCAGAGACCGTGAGGAGGATCGTGAAAGCTTGCTGCATCCTGCACAATCTCATGCGCACCCGCCACCCAGTGTTGCAGAACAGGCTCGTGGACTGCCAACAAGGCAATGGAGACATGGAGCCTGGGGAATGGAGGCAAGGGCAAAACCTGATAGACACTCTGGATGTGCAAGGCCCCAATAGAGCTTCACGTGAAGGGAAGAAGCAGCGCAACCTCCTGAGACAATGGTGCAACTCCCCAGCTGGAGCAGTGGAGTGGCAAGAAAGGATGATTGATGATTAATGGATGCTTCCTTCAGCCTGTCTCATCACACTGATGAGATTGGGCCATGTATGTTGGGTGGGCCTACAATGAACAGGGCATTTAATAAAGAGTTGTGTTTATGTTGAAACGTGTGGATCAATGCTTACATTGTTATTGATAATAAAGGGCCAAAGGTGTAGCAACTGGGAGGGTGGACCATACAGTCCCATTATGCTTGCACTGGAGGTTTATCTATCAGCTATTACCCATCCCAAAGGTATCCCTGCCCATCCCACTGCTATCTTAACCCATCCCACAAGCATGCAAAGGCTTAAACCATTTCTAAAAGTTTCCACCAAGACTTTATTTACAAAAAGAAATGAAGGAAGTGTATGAAGCAAAGATAATCTTTATTAATAACAAGCTGTAAAAGCAAAATGACCCAAGTCAAGTGTCCAAACCAAAAATAAAGTCAACAGGTAGCCACCCAGTCTCTGGCACGCTTCTTGGTCACTCTGAGGCATGCCCAGTCTCAGGGGTGAAGGGTCCAGGTGCTGTGGAGGTGGCTGCTGCTGGAGTGCTGGTCTGAGGCACCATTAGGGTTCCTGGCCCCGAGAGGACAACAGGGGACGGTGTGGAGGAAGCTCTCAGACAGCTGGCTCAGTCCTGTGATGTTGAGAGCCTCTTCCTCCATGACATGGGGTGTCAGCCCCAAAACTGATGACAGATGTTCTGAGGCCGGGCTTGGCTGTGGGGGGAGGAAGGAGCAGTGTAGTGGGGATGTCTGGTCTGCAGCTGAGCGAGGCGAGGCGTGGGTGGTATCTGTGGCGTGGGTGGCATCAGTGGCACCAGTGGCGTCCGATGTACCTGTGCCTGGACTGGAAAGGGCTGCCTGTGCTGCTGGACCTCTTGTTAGCCATAGCCTTGGTAGGTGAGGGCCTGTGGAAAGCCTTGGAAGGGCAGTGACATCACCTGAGGTGGAGGAGCAGGTCTGGACTGGGTGGGAGCAGGTTTATCTTGGTCTGGAGGGTTGTGAAAAAGATTGGTGATCCTGTCCTTCACCACCTGGTACTGGGGTTCCGACATGTTCATGAGGGTCTGGTTGACGTAGGTGAGGAAGTGCTTGCAGTTGTAGGATGGGACGTCGGTGTGTACCAGCTGCGAGAGGAGATCTACGCTGCTCCTGATGGTGTCCCTGATCTCCAGCAGGACAGTGTGGCTCTGCCCCTCCGGTCTGCCTCTCTGCCTTTTGGTGGAGGTGGAGCTGGGGGTGGATGCAGGTTCGGCTGTGGTGGAAGTGCCCTCTCCTTGCTCCCACTGCATCAAGGGGTCCTCCATGTGCTCTGCCAGGGGTAGCACAGCTGTCGTGGCATGCTCCACAGATACCTGCCTGGACACAGGAGCTGACTCTTTGCCAGAAGAGGACTGGCTCTCAGCAAGCTGCCTGAGAGAGAGGGTTGTCAGAGGGGTTGCTCCTTGGTGGCGGATCTCACCCTCCAAGAAGCTGCACTTGGCCATCACACAGGACTCTCGGTCCGTCATCTTGACCGTGGTCTGGCTAGATTTCTTGATGTGCAGCTTCCCATACCAGGTGTGCATGTGCTTCCACCAGCCGAGGAGCACCTCCGAAGTGTAGCCCAGGCTCTCCGCCTTCTCTCTCCAAGCAGCCTGCTTTCTCTTGGTGTCTCGATAGAGCCTGTGTCCCTTCCGCCAAAGATATTCATTCTCCCTCAGCCACTCCAGCACCTCCTCCTCATGTTCCTCTTCTATGGTGTATTGCCTCCTCTCCCGTTCACACGTCTGCCTCTTCCTCCCTCTGGCAGGGCCATATGGGCCCTCATCAGAGGGGCTTCAAGGTTGTAGGAGCTGCTCCACCACACCACCACCACCAGCAGCATCAACAACAACAGTAGCAGTAAAAGCAGCACCAGCACCACCAGCAGCACCAGGAGCACCAGTAGGAACAGCAGGACCAGGAGCACCAGCAGGACCAGGAGCACCAGCAGCACCAGCAGGACCAGGAGCACCAGCAGGACCAGGAGCACCAGCAGGACCAGCAGGACCAGGAGCACCAGCAGGACCAGGAGCACCAGCAGCACCAGCAGGACCAGGAGCACCAGCAGAGTAAGCACCAGGAGAAGCACCAGCACCAGGAGCAGCGCCAGCAGAAGCTCCAGCACCAGAAGAGCGAACCCAAGCAGCAGAAGCCCCAGCAGAAGCAGAGTCAGGGCCAGGGGGTGGCATGGTGGCCCTGTCCTTCTTGCCAGGGCTAGCAGCAGAAGGCTGAGGCTTTCTCTTCTTCCCCATGGTTGTTGGGTTGTTGGCTTGCTGGCTGGCTTTGTTGGCTGGCTGGAGAGCTGTGTCTGGAAGCAGGTCTTTCCTCTGAATGGTGACCTGCTTCCGAGCTTCCTCACTTTATGTCTGCGGCGCTGACGCAATGCATCCTCCCCGCATGTGCAGTGAACGCTGGGCATCCACTAGGCTTCCGCTAGGCTTCCGCTCTGCATCTGCTTCATCCGCTAGGCAACCTCTCTGCATCCGCTCTTTCTGCTGTGCGTCCGCTTCGCTGTGCTCCCCCGGAAGCCCTGCGGATGTGCCATCTGCTCCCATCCGCTTCCATCCGCGAGGCTTCCGTGGAGCATCCGTTTTCCATCCCCTCTACATCCTCCCCCCGTCCGTTCCTTTCCGTTGTTGTCCGCTCTGTTTATGCAAATTCGGGGCACTTTTGAGAGCGGATAACAACGGATGGAACATTTTCTCATCCTCTGTGTCCTTTTTACAAACATTTTGCATCTGTTGGCCAATGTGACAGCGCCTTAAATTGGGATATATTTTGTTAAGTGGACTCCAATTAACAATATTGATGAAACATCAGGGGAAGAAATTCTAAACCCCCCCTCTCTCCCTCCCTCTCTCTCTCCCTCCCACTCCCTCTCCCTCTTTACCCCCTTCCCCTCCCTCCCACCTCTTTCTCTCTCACACATATACTTAAGTCATGCCAACTGAAACATAATCCAAAGTGGGATCAGGACCATGAGAAGGAGAAGCAGGAGAAGGAATATAATATTTCAATGACTTTGAACAAATCGACACATTGCACTGAGCATTCATCAGTATCCGTTCTTGAAAACAGGCTTCTCCTTATATACATACATCCTATCTTTTAGGGAGGGCAGTGAAAAGTTTGGGATGGTATGGCCAAGCAATAAAACATGGGTCTTCAAACTTGGCAAGTTTAAGACTTGTGAACTTCAACTCCCATTTGGGAGGAGGACTGGAGGAGGAATTCTGGGAGTTGAAGTCTACAAGTCTTAAAACTGTCAAGTTTGGAGACCCCTGTTCTAAAGGGTGGCATATTACCATGAAAAATATTATTCATTGAAAAAACAATATCTCCCACACACCTCAGGACTATGCACTGCTCTGAATTCTGCAATGCTCCTGTCCACTAAATAATGTTCATAGAATAATAGCACACTGGGGAAATAGCCCTTTACAATGAATAAGTCACAATCCATTCAAATAACAATATTAGACACCTCAAATTCATGAAACAGCAATATCAGCTAGAGGAATACCTGAACTAATTGAAAGATGTGCAGTGTTTCCCCCCCACCTTTTTTTTTTTTTTTGTTTTTTTGGCAAAGCTTTCTACTATTTTGGCACCACTGCTGAAAAGACCATCAACTTTCTGCCTTTTTGCTGTACAGTTGAAAATGCAAATATGAAATATGAATTCAATAAATGCTTGGAAGAGTTAAATGGAGTCATATAGGCATCTGAAATAGGAATATTACTTTAATTTTATCTTCTAAAACATTGAGTAGGTATTATTTGGAAACATCATTGTTGAGACACAGTGATTTATTTTAAAAGGGTTCAGAAAAAACAGAAAGAAATAAAACTTGCAAATAAAAAGAAAGGGAAAAGATAGGTGTATAGACTGAACAGTTACCAGCAGGCTCAGTGGCAATGCTATCATACAGTTTTTGTTCAAAATTTTGCAATGTTCCCAGAGGCATCAGACTGAGGTAAATGAAGTAAACTCATTTTCTATCCTCTAACATTAATTCTCACTTCCATTATTTTTATTGGGCTTCTCCTCTACGTTTATGGTGGCTTGTTGTTGTTGTTGTTTTAATATTTGCTGCCCAGCTGGCAGTTCAAGGCAACACTGAGCAACTGATTTTCTTCAGTTACAAGATTTCTTAAACTTTCTTAGGTCAACTATGCATTTGGGATGCTTTCTTAATATTTCATCTGTGTGTTTTTCTCCTCATATGTATTTCAGACTTACTTCATCTAGCACTGTGATCATGAGCAATAAGAAACTGCTTTTAGCATTTTTGATTGAACACATACAAGGATGTGAATGATTCGAATTACAAAATACTGTTGCTTTTTAGAACTGATGGTACATAGTGAAAAAAATTGTTTCTCCCTAAGTTAGTATTGGATGATTGAAAGACCTGTGGGATTCTGATATCTACATGAAGTTTCATATGCATATAACTTTCATATTATTTCCAATATTGATCACTGTACAATGAAACATGGCCAGACCTTGAAGTATATAAGCTATAAATTATTGTTGTTCCTCCTCTCTTCTCCTCTCCTCTCCTCCCCTCCCCTCCCCTCTCCTCTTTTCTATCTGAATTCATTCTTGTAGACTGTAACATCATTACAGGAAGACAGACAATCTGCAGATTAGCAGAAACATAAGGAAGGGGGAAGCAGAAAAATAACACATTGCTAATATTAGATTCTGAAACCATAGGGGTTGAGCCAATCATTGGTACTTATTAACAGGACAGGAAATAGAGCAAATTAAAAATGGTAGAAGTTTGGTCCGCCTTTATATTTGGTTACTTGTGGAGGAAGGAAAAAATGACACATGACTGCAGTTAAAAATAATGCCAGTTTAAGAAGGTCTTGATATGGGGGGGATAAAATACATTTTATCAGTTGTGATAAATGAATAACTTTGTGTCAAATCCATAATTTATTAGATAAAGATCACCAGCTAGTTTAAAGGTCAGTGGACCCACACATACCAGAACAATTTTATATTCCATTTTTCCTCAAAAACAAGAAATTTAAATTTCATTAAATTTAATGAAACTTATTTTCAGATAAGATGTTAGGCATCCAGCTGGCAAAAAAATGTTCTTATATCTTCTCTTTTATTATTCTGCGCTGCAGCTCCCCCTTCCATTAATTATTATTTTTATTTATTTGTATGATTTATATAGCCATCCACCTCAAACAATTGGAGGGTTTACAAGGTTTAGCAGCACAAAAACACACAATGTGTCAGCTCTGGCCTGCAAGGCTAGGCAGCAACTCTACTCACAAAGAAATGCACATTGATAACAACAGAGCACACCTGATCCAAATGCTTGGGCAGCCAGGTTTGTTTGTTTTTTCCCCAATACCTTGTGAAAGGCTAACAGAATGGGCACAATCATGGCCCAACAGAGTGTTTCCTTCTAAGACAGGACAAATGCAAAGTGCAGATTAAGAGATTCTGACCTCTACTCTTCATCCATTATTGATTTGCCTCTTTTTTCTTTCAACAGGCCTATATATTGCTCTGTTTTTGATATACCCCTAAAGTACATCTCCTTATGCATTTTTCTCAAGCACTCTCAGAAAAAAAATTATGTGTTCTGGTTTAAAAGTTTCTGTGCAAGCTTACAGTTTCTCTGTATGTATGTACAACACTTTCATTTCTATTCTCTTCTTTTTGACTCCCAGAATCTTCCAGGACTATCTTCAGATCATTTCTGTCACTCCACCCAGTTTCAATGATGCTAATTTATCTTTGTTCCTATATAATGTCTTTAGATTCTTCGTAAAGAGGGGTGTCAAATTTATGGTGTCACGTTGTCATCACGTGACATATCATGACTTTCCCCCCCTTCATTAAACCAGGGTGGGCATGGCCAATGCATGACCCATCCAGCCTATGGGATGTGAGTTCGACACCCCTGTTCTTAAAGGTCTTTCTTAGAAAGTCCTACTGGATTTGCTACTCAGTCTTTATGAAATGTACCTCTCTCTTACTTGGAATTTTTCATATCAATAGCACAATTTATTTTTGAAGAACCCAGACATTTCTCAGTGGTACTATCTAGGTGGCCAGTTGTTCACTTCCAGGATCTCATACTCTTTTCTTAGGCCATGCTCCTCAATTGGAAGGATGGATGAAAGCATCATTTGAGCAAACAGTTCCTTCATGCCCAAAACTTTGCAGGATTTGGTACATTGTCTAAAATTAGATTGTATGACATTAAAGTTACTGCTAGCACTTGGGTTATGAAGCTGATTTTTCCTAAAATAGATGGGCTTCATAACATTAAAAATATTCATCTCCTGAATGTGCTGCATTGATCTTTTTGAAAGTAATGAAGAAATTATGTTTTTTTTTAAAAAAAAAACACTTCCTTGTCATTTTTTTCAGTTTTTTTAAAATTATCTTTATATAAATGGCAACTAGAATGTTAATCAAACATAAACCCTCCTCCAATAAAACACACATTGGCATGACAGTCGGCCTTGTAGCACATAAAATATTCTCAGATGGTTCTTCAGGATCCCAATAATGGTAGTAGTAACAGTTGAAGTAGTAGTAGTAGTACAGGTAGTTGAGCCCAAAATCTCTTGCTCAGCTAGACAGTTGTTAAGTGAGTTTTACTCCATTTTACAACCTTTCTTACCAAATTTGTTAAGTGAATCACTGCAGTTATTAAGTTAGAAACAGAGTTGCAAAGTGAATCTGGATGATGTAACACTCATAAGTGTGAAAAACAGTCATAAGTCACTTTTATCAGTGTTATTGTAACTTTGAGTGGGCACTAAATGAATTGTTGTAAATCAAGGACCACTACTACTAGTAGTAGTAGTATGTCAGCCTTCAAGATTTTTCTCCCTTTGCTTTGCATCTTTCAGCTGTCATAAGTAACAGGGGGAGGAGGGGGGAATAGTTATGGGAAGTGAGCTGGAGGTATTACAAACCAGAACTGTATAAGCTGGGGGGGGGTACACTCTTGCTTAGGTTTCTATCCTATGTTATGTGCAGCTGCAACCCTTTATCAAACTATGTCAAGGTCAATGGACAGAAGCCTCATCACCACCTGGAGATGCCCACATGATGATATACACAACTTTTAATTGAATGAGACAATTGAACTATTGGGGGTGGGAATGTTGCCATTAATTTGTATATGTGGTTTATGCACCAATTTTCTCAGATTCAGAATTCTTTTGTTGCTACCACTTGATTTCCAGTAAAAGATATCTTTTCTCTGATTAAAAGAGTCTAAGTATTTCTTTCTTGGATTTTGAATGGAGCACCAGCTGACATGGTAGCAGTAGTAATAGTAGAAGTAGTAGTGAGACATTGAGCTGGAAACCAAAGGAATTCCAGTTCTACCTTAAGGCTAGGTCACACTGGCTGACAGATGCAAAACGTATGTAAAAAGGACACAGCAGATGAGCAAATTTTCCATCCGTTGTTATCCGCTCTCAAAAGTGCCCCAAATCTGCATAAACAGAGCGGACAACAATGGAAAGGAATGGACATGGGGAGGATGTAGCGGGGATGTAAAGTGGACGTTCGTAGGAAGCCTAGTGGATGAAAGCGGATGGAAGTGGATGACACATCCGCAGGGCTTACGTGGGAGAACAGCGAAGCAGATGCGTAGCGGAAGGAACGGATGCATAGCGGATGATGCGGATGCATCACAGACCCCTATAGGATGCATAGCGGATGCCTAGCGGATGCAAAGCGTTCACTGCACATGTGGGAAGGATGAATTGTGTAAGCTCCGCAGATATAAAAGGATGGAGCTCGCGAGCAGGTCACCATTTAGAGGAAAGACCTGCTGCCAGAGACATCTTGAGAGAACACCATGGGGAAGAAGAGGAAGCCTGTGCCTACTCCTGCCAGCCCTGGCAAGAAGGACAGAACTACCATCCCACCCCCTGGCGCTGACTTTGAAGCTGCTGGTGTTGCTGCTGCTGCTGCTGCTGCTGCTCCTGCTGCTGCTGCTGGTGGTGGTGGTGATGCTTCTCCTGATGGTGGTGCTGCTGCTGTTGGTGCTTCTCCTGCTGCTGCTGTGCTGGTGGACCAGCTTAAAGGCCCTCAAAGCCCTGCTGCTGAAGGCCCTGAAGCCCCTGCCAGAGGGAGGAAGAGGCAAGGCAAGGAGAAGGGGGAGAGCAAACAGTACTCCATTTCTGAAGACCATGAGCAGGAGGTGCTGGAATGGCTGAGGAAGAACGAGTACCTGTGGAGGAAGGGCCACAGGCTCTATCGCAACACCAAGCGGAAGCAGGCAGCGTGGAGAGAGAAGGCGAAGAGCCTGGGCTACACTTCAGATGTCCTCCTGGGATGGTGGAAGCAAATGCACACCTGCTATGGCAAGGTGCACATGAAGAGATCCAGGCAGGCCGCTGTCAAGCTAACTGACCGGGAGACCTATGTCATGGCCAGGTGCAGCTTCCTGGAGGGTGAGATCTGCCACCGAGGAGCAGTCCCTCTGTCAACCCTCTCCCTCAGACAGCCCACAGAGAGCCACTCCTCTTCCAGCCAGGAGACAGCTACCGTGTCCAGGCAGGTGTCTTTGGAGGGCCCCATGACAGATACCCCCCCCACAGCTGCACTCCCCGTGCCAGAGGATGTGGAGGATCCCCTGTCTCAGATGGAGCAAGAAGAGGCAGCCACCAGAGACCAACCCACACCCACACCCAGCTCCACCTCCGCAGAAAGCAGGCAGAGAGGCAGAACACAGGGACAGAGCCACACTGTCCTCTTGGAGATCAGGGACACAATCAAAGCCAGCACAGATCTCCTCTCCCAGCTGGTCCACTTTGACATACCATCCTCCAACCACAAGCCCATCATCACGTATGTGAGCCAGACCCTCATGGACATGCCCGAGGCCCAGTACCAGGTGATGAAGGAGAGGATCATAGCTCTTCTGCATCATCGTCCAGGCCCAGCTGAACCTGCTGCTACCCACTCC
This sequence comes from Laticauda colubrina, assembly GCA_015471245.1. Classification (NCBI taxonomy): domain Eukaryota; kingdom Metazoa; phylum Chordata; class Lepidosauria; order Squamata; family Elapidae; genus Laticauda; species Laticauda colubrina. The sequence goes on from BLBF01000274.1 coordinate 416,424, forward strand.
AGGTCTGCTCCTCCACCCCAGGTGATGTCACAGCCCTTCCACGGATTTCAGCAGTCCCTCGCCGAACAAGCCTACCACTACCAGGACTTCCCACAGCAGAGGCAACTCTTCCCAGTCCACACCCAGGTTCCTCGGATGCCACAGATGCCACAGATGCCTCAGCTGACCCAACTGCAGACCAGACAGCCCCACTATATTCATCCTTCCTCCACCCCACAGCCAAGCCCTTCCTCAGAACATCTGACATCAGTGTTGGGCCTCACATCCCAGGTCATTGAGGAAGTGCCTCTCAATCTCACGGGACTGAGTCAGCTCTCTGAGAGCCTCCTGCACAAACCATCTCCTGTTGTACTCTCAGGGCCAGGCACCCCAATGGCGCCTCAGACCAGCACTCCAGCAACAGCCACCTCCACAGTCCCTGGCCCCTTTACATCTGAGACCATGGGCACGCCTCAGAGTGGCTGAATAGAGTGCCAGAGACTGAGTTGTTACCTGTTCACCTTATCTTTGCTTAAAGACACTTTACTTGGGTCATTTTGCTTTTTAATAAAGTCATACAGTTTGTTCTTAATAAAGGTTATCTTTTCTTCACACACTTGGTTCATTTTTTTTATTTAATAAAGTGTTGGGGAAAACTTTGAAAAAAGGGTTAAGCCTTTGCATCCTTGTGGGATTGGTAAGGATAGCTGTGGGATGGATAGCTGTGGGATGGATAAGGATAGCTGTGGGATAAGGATAATTGTGGGATAGATAAACCTCCAGTGCAAGCATAGTGGGACTGTATGGTCCACCCTCCCAGCTGCCACACATATGGCCCTTTATTATCAATAACAATTTAATCATTTATCAACACATTTCAACATAAACAAAACTCTTTATTAATGCCCTATTCATTGTAAGGCCCCTCAACATACATGGCACAATCTCATCAGTGTGATGAGACAGGCTGAAGGAAGCATCCACAAAGCATCTACCATCCTGTCTTGCCACTCCACTGCTCCATCTGAGGAGTTGCACCAGTGTTTCAGGAGGTTGTGCTGCTTCTTCCCTCCACGTGAAGCTCTGTTGGGGCCTTGTACATCCACGGTGTCTATCAGGTTTAGTCCTTGCCTCCATTAACCAGGCTCCATGTCCCCATTCCCTTGTTGACGGTCCACAAGCCTGTTCTGCAACACTGGGTAGCGGGTGCACAAGATTGTGCAGGATGTAGCAAGCTTCCACAATGCTCCTCACGGTCTGTGGGCGATGCTGCATGGTGGTGAGAAGTACCTGGAACCTGTTGGCCAGGATGCCAAAGGCATTCTCCACCACCCGTCTTGCCCTGGACAGCCTGTAGTTGAAGAACCTCTCTTCATGGGTGAGGTATCTTGAACTGTAGGGCTTCATGAGGTAGGTTCTGAGGGAAAACACGTCATCCCCCATGATGAAGTAGGGCACATCTTGTGTGTCGTTGGGTAGGGGGTCTGGATCTAGAAAACCCCTGATGAGGTTGCATTCCAGCCCATCCTTGAGGTCACTTGCATTGTATACCTGGCCATCTGAAGCTGACCCGTTGCCTGAAGCATCGATGTAGATGAACTTGTAGTCAGCATCAACCATGACAAAGAGGATGATGCTGAAGAAGCCTTTGTTGTTGAAATAATTGGACCCCGAGTTGGGTGGAGCTTTGCAGGGCACGTGCTTCCCATCTATGGCTCCAACGGTGTGGGGAAAGTTCCACCTCTGATACCATTCTTCTGCAAGTTTTCTCCAGCCTTCTTTAGTGGTGGGGCACTTGAGGAGCTCCTCCACGTATTCTTCAATGATGGACTGCACCAATTCTCTGACCACAATGCTGATGGTGTTGTGTGGCACCCTCCAGGCATACTGCATGTTTCTGTATGTGGTCCCAGAGGCCAGGTGGTGCAGAGTCAGTGCCACCTTCAGTCCAGGGTTCAGGCTGGGATGGAAGTTGGTGTTTGCCTTGGTCAACCTGGGTCTCAGCTGCTTCACAACTTCGTCAAACATGGCTGCTGGCATCCTCATGAAGTGCTGGAATGCACGAGTGTCTTCATTCCTCAGCTCCATCCTCAGCTTGTCATACAGTCCAAACTCCGCTCTTCTCACGATCCATCGTCAGACCCAGACAGTTCTTGGACATCTCCTTCTCTTTGCATAGAAAAGGTGAAACAGTCTGAACAGGGCTTGGTTCTGGTGTTGAATGATAGTGGCTACCAAAAGGAGTGTACGATGATCCATGGTGGAGATCAATGGATGATGTGGAAGAGCAAGAGCAAGGCTGAAGAGGTCTGCACACCAGGGCTGCTGGACTGAAAGTGAGATCCAGGTGATTTCCTCCCCCTTTTTATAGGAAATGTCAGGTTTCCGCTAGGTGTCCTTCCACATACTCTAGACATCCTCCAGACATCCTAAATATCCATGATACGTCCCATATACAAACGTTTTGTCCGTTTTAATGCTTTATATATGAGATGCATCCGCTTACATCCTTTCTATGTCCCTGCTACTAACGCTGTGTGGATGTTCCACGTACCTTTCGCTTCCTCCCTATTTCCACTTTCCGCTGCAGTGGATGTGAGTTGCGAGGATGTCCTGAGGATGCCGAGAGAATACATCGGACGTGTAATGGATGACAACGGACATAGAACGTTTGTTACCCATATGTGTCACGGATGTAGATCGTACGCGGCAGAAAGTTAATTCGCTCAAAAAGTTTTGTGCAAAACTTTTTGAGTGGATGAAATGGCAGTAGACGGATGTTTGATGGATAGAGCATATGAAAGACATACGCAGTGAGTACACAACGGATGCATCGCGTTTTCCAACGGATGGCAAGCTTTTTTGTCCATTTTACATCCTCTTTGCATCTGTTGGTTCAGTTTGACATGGGCTTTAGAGTGGATGACTTTGTGCCAGTCCCTCTTTCTCAGGCCTAGGAAGGATGCAAGAGCAAACCATATCTGAAAAACCTTATCAAGATAACTGCAGTTGCAAAGAATCAAAAACTGACTCAAAGGTACAATAAAAGTATATATTTGTGCAAATGCTAACATTTCATAGTAAAACAGATGAAAAACAGTCTTTCAGTGATCCATTATTATTATAATAGAGTTGCAGTTATGATTTGTTTGGTGTTTGGTAATGCCCAACATTACCCTCATCATCATAGAATAATATTGGTAAACACTGTGTATACTATTTGTCCTAAAGCCATGATTTATGGATTGGTCTTTCCTAGTGTTAATGGCCCAATTATCAATGAAGATTATTATTATTTTTATGTAAACATTGTACGGAGTGATATATATATTGCTCAAAGGGGTGGGGACACTGACCCATATTATTTTTCCTTTTTCCAAAAATTAATCATGAAAAAAAAATGGAACATTCATCACTCAATCTTTTTTTTTTAAATCTTCTTCTGTGATTTTTAGGGATTGATTCTGATTTTTGGAGGGAAGCATACATAAAAGATCCAATGTAAAACAAATGTTTCTGCGGTACACCCATAGTAGAGTCATCAACCAAGAACAGATGACTTAAAAAAAAACACATTATGATCTTAAAATAGAAATAATCAAGATTCCAGATTCCTGAAGGCAGTTTGAGAAGCCTGTTTAAAAAACAAAACAAAACACAAAACAGTGCTTGATAATGGAGATTAACTAAGTATTTACAGAAGACGGGTAATACCCATAGAACTGAGTTGCCCACAAAAAGCTCAGATTCAGTTACAAATTGTCTCAAAACATACCAACAAAAGAGAATCCATCTCCTGAATGTACATTTAATAGAATGGGAAAGTAGCAGCATGAAGCATATGACTTTCTGCATTCTAAATTGGCCACTTTTGAAGTATGGTCATATCAAGCCATCCTGTAAATAATTAAAACCAGAAAAATAAAATGCAGCACAAGAATGACTTTTCTTTTCTTTTGTCAGTACAACTTGCCTTTAAGTTTTTTTAAAAAGGTATTTCTATTACTAGGGATGTTAAACTGCATGTTTCAATATAGCAACATTTTCACAGTTCAGTTATATGTATATTTTGACATTCTAAATCATATTTCTAATTTTCTGTTTAGTTTTTGAACTAGATTTTTCTTACATTTTATATATAGAAGGAAGGAAGGGAGGGAGAGAGGGAGGAAGGGAGGGAGGGAGGAAGGAAGGAAGGAAGGAAAGATCGGTTGAAACTAGAGCCCAGCAAACATATATCTGAACCTTCCTTGTCTGGAGTTTTTTGATGTGTGTGTGTGTGTGCATATATATATATATATGTTTTCTTAGGCTTTCGCGGGTACTTACATGTGTGCTGTTTAGCTTCCTTCGGGTATTATCCCACGTCATTGTAGTTCTGTTAAAGTTGTAGCAACGTTTCAGCAGAATCTCATCTGCCATCATCAGGC